>VZTH01004222.1:122917-195807 GCA_013397815.1 Aleadryas rufinucha | reverse complement strand
CGCCTTCCGCGGCGGATCCGAGCCCTTGGCGGGCTTTGCGGCTGGATCCGGGCGGGGCGGGCCCGTTCCCCCCGCGGACACCGGCGGCGGCAGCGGCTCCGTGCGGGCAGCGGGCCGGGCGGCGNGGGAGAGGGCCTGCGCGCAGCTGGGCCAGAGCCAGGGAGCTCCAGAAATAGAAAACTTGCGCTGTTCAAAGCGGGAGGGGGCGGGTAGGGTTGCATTTGAACACGGAGCTTCCTGTACTCTGCCCGAAGTACTGAGAGTGAAGTAACCGTGAGCTGTCTGTGGGCACTGCTGGTCACCGCGGGCTCAGCTCCATAGCTGGGTCTGGAGTCTAAGCCCTCTCTGTCTACACGGATTGCAGGATCGGGTCCACTGCTAGCTCAACTGCATTAATCAAAATTGCTCTAGTGATTACAAGCCGCAGGGAGAAACACTTGATTTGTTTTCAAGTGTGTTTTTCCAACCAACCAACTGGGTTTGAGAACAGGAAAAGGACTGGAACAGACTGTTGGATTATATTCCGTGCAGGAAACTGCTGTTCCAGGAAGCGGAATAGTCCCACCCCTTTGCTGCATCTACTCTTAACCTGAGTTCAGTTTAGAGTACTACTGCTTTTAGATTTCAGTCACCAAAACACTTTTATTCAGATTCGTTATAAATTAATTTATCTTGGTTTAAGTCCCATTTTTCATGTTGGTGGCACTGGGCTAGTTTAACAAGCAAATACTATTCAGATGCAACTAATCGTGCTAGGCTATCTTCTAGCTCTGCAAATATGCTTTTAAACATCATGTGGGTGGACTGTGAATACTGTACAGGACTTCAAATGAGCCCTTGTGCTTAAAAAGGACCAGAGAAGAATATCTAATTGTTTTTGCACCTCCTACTTTAAGTGCTGACAGATTGTTCTGTGTGATTCCTTGCTCTCCAGAGCTGAAGTTTTGGGCACTTAAACTCTGAATTGGGAAAGGGTAGTTGTTGCCTCTGAGGTTACATACAAGGTGCTGTTTGCTCTTGTAGCTTTAGATAGCTCTGAGACATTCTGAATGTGAGTTCTGTAATCACAGGCAAAACTCAACTAGTCGAGAGACATTTTCTTCTTTGGTTCTTCCCCTTTTTGTGTCTAAGTTAAATCTAATTATGCTATTGTGTAACAGAGTAGGTTTAAAGGTAGCAACAACATTCCATGGCCTAGACTAACACTTGCAGCAGAACTGAAGTTTGTGCAAATTCTTTTTTGGCTTGTAGACTATGAAACAGCCTCCGGAAATAGTGATTTCACCTTATTGGGCAAACTGGAAGACATGGAAATACCATTAGAGACACCCATTCCTGTGAGAATGAAGAGCAAGTAGACTATTTCCTTGTAAAGGAGAATCAAGGGGAGAGAAGCATCTGCTAGGGTGGTGGCAGAGTGAGGCTCAGGTCCTTCATACCTCTTTGTTACTTTGGAAGGATAAATTGGCCTCTGTTTCTGGAGCTCACTCTCTGTAGATGGGTGACAAGAGCATGCTCAGCCCCCAGAGGAGGACTGGGTGACCATGATGAAAGCAGTGGGCTGCTTTCAGTGGGCTCTCAGCTGAATGTTTGTTTTCCCAGCGAGCTGGTACAAAAGTCAAGAATGAGAAGTTTATCCTGGAGTTCAGGCTTGACCTGCAAGTGGTTCTCACCATCATTCCAAGCCTGTGCAGGATGTGGCATTCCTTAAATATGAAATCCTGATGGTTATAATCTTGTATGCTACACTATTTGCCAGTGCTGTGAAGAGGACACAGCTACAAGTAGTATCCATTAGATCAGGAAATAGATGGATGCTTACTACTTTATATTTTACCAGAAAATTACAAAACTCTTCTTTTTTTCTCTTCTCCTCAGCTTTAAACACATTCTGCTGAGGTTGGTCTGGGAGTCCATCAAATCTACTATGCCACCTTTCACCCCCTCATGGCCCCCCCTTTATGCTGCTACAAGCAGAATGTTATTTGTTAGGTTTCAGTATCTGTCTCTCATATTGGCTTACAGGCCCCACAAATTATTTCTAAAAAGCAGCCTTCTCAGGGGAGGCTTAAAATGCTTCTGTTCTTGCTTTTCTAGTTCAATTGCACCCGGATAGTTGAGTTTTTATAATCTCTTTTAAAACAAGAATCAGAGCACCATTAGACTGTAAAATAAAAACTCATTTTCCAATATATCCCACGCTTGATCTCTTTTTTCAGCATGCTCATAAACCAGAATGCAGTGGCCGAGTACTTAATGTCATGTGTGATAACTTGAATTTAACACAGAGTCCTTGCCGTGCTATTTCAAGCTTCATTTAAAAGCTGAGGAGAGCTGAGAATCTTACTTTATGGGCTTATCTTTTATTTATTTAAATTCTTCTTGGAGTGAGCTAGTGATGATTTGAAAGAAATACAAGTCATAAAAGCAGCTTTCTCCTTCCTGTTTAAGATTAAACTGTTTCAGCTTTTGTTTTGACTGGACTTTGAGCCAGTGAATGAAAAACACAGACAAGGAAGTACAGAAAAGGAGAAGAGAGGTAGGTACAAGTGAGGGTGCTTGGTAACTTGAGACTGCAGAATACAGGAAGTAAACGTATGCAGAGAGAAGAACTTTGAAAGGAACTGGTGGTGAGTCAGGAAGGACTCATGCCAGTCTGTCCCTTCCCCATTTTCTAAGAGCAGTAGCTGTAAGCTGCTTGTTTGCCAGTTAAACATAAAGGTGGTCTGATAGTGGCGCTGGATTGCAACACTTGCACATCTGTAACGTCCCTACAATGCCGGTTGTGCTTACTGAGTATCTTCAGCTGAGATCTACTGTGTCTGTCTGCAATGTGAGCTGGGTACACGCAGCTGTAATAGATATGAGATGCCTCTTTCTAATGTATTATTGTGAAATACTGAAAACTGCTTTTCTCCCCCTTCCTCTTCTGCCCACTAGATTAAGCAATAATGGCATTTGTGAAGAGCGGATGGCTGCTCCGGCAAAGTAAGTCATGGGTCTTTCTTTTCCTTCTCTCCCTGTTCACTGTGATTTCTTCAGAAAACATCACAGCAACTGAGTAATTCCCAGGTTTTCTTAAAACAAGCCTCTAGTTCTGTGGGTTGTTTCTGCTGGGTTTTTTTCTTTTTACTTTTAGGACACGTCACAAAATGACCTGTCATGACAGCATTCCCATGTGACCTTTGGGTACTCCAGTAGGAAACAGGATATACCATACCTGAGATGTCTGACTGGCATTCAGCTTCAGATGCTGCTCTGTAATTAGTGCTGTATAAGTGGAGACTTGGAAACTTTACCTGACACCTCAACTTAGTGTCTTTCAATTAGTCATGTCCTCTGCTTGTTCCTGCAGCAAGTTAGAATGCAAGTGTGAGATCTTGCACTTAAAATAAAACCAGTTTTGCTTTGACTTCTAGATAAAATATGGCACCCAGTTCTCTAATGTTCACAAGTGGGGATGTTGTAATACAGGATTTTGCTTGGCACTTTGGAATGTTGTCTGGGGCGACTGTGAAGGATTTCTTGGTTTATTTTTCATTAACTCTAAGACAGAAATACTTCCTGATACGTGCCCTCAAACGTGACTGTCTGATTTTTAAGGTACTATTTTACGGCGTTGGAAGAAGAACTGGTTTGATCTGTGGTCTGATGGCCGCTTAATATTCTATGATGATCAAAATCGCCATGATTTAGAAGATAAAATCCACATGCGAATCCATTGCATCAACCTCAGAGTGGGGAATGAATGTCGAGGTAATAATGAAATCTTCAGGATTTGTGTACCCAGAGATTCTTTACAACTTCAGTGCCTGCCCAGCATACCACATACAGCCCTACTGCACATGTAAACATGTCCAAAATGTGTGCAACTCCACTGTTGTTGAATCCCCCACCTTCCAAAAAAACTCAACCCCACCAACTCCTCAATTCCTTTAGAGATACCCAGGGTGTGGTATCACTGTGTGATAGGTTAGGTTAGGGTTTGATACTTCCTTTTAAAACTCAGTGAGGCCAGTGTCCCATGCATGCAGGAGAATGGGATGTTCACAGCAGGACTGTGTGATACAGAGTGTTCCTGGTGTAACCACAGTGCTGGCTGGACTGAGAGGCAGGGCTAGAAATGGGAAACCTCAGCAGATGTTACTCCTAAGTTCACTTCTAGCATTTGGTAGTGCTCCACTTGGTGCTGACACAAGGGAAGGACACAAGTGCTGGAGAGTACTTGTTGCTAAGGGTGGATTGGTCCTGCTATAAGATGCATTTTGTAGGAAAGGTGTTCAGAGCTGCTTACTGTCAGGACACTCTGAAGAGTAAGAACAGGTTATTTCCTTCTGTGACTTGTTCTGATGCCATGGAAGGCAGCTACAACTGGCCCTAGTTTATTTTGTCCAGACTTGAATAAACTGACTCTCTTCTTGTACAGGTGATCATGTAATTCTGTTTATAGGTACTTCATATCTGTTTTTCTCACTCAGATTTCCAGCCTCCAGAGGGGAAGCAGAGAGACTGCTTACTGCAGATTGTTTGCCGTGATGGGAAGACAGTCAACCTCTGCGCAGAGAGTGCAGATGACTGCCTGTAAGACAGCCAGATGGTTTTGCTACTTCTCCCTCTTTTATCCCTCTTTATCTCTCTCTGTAGTTATTTTCCTCCCTTCTAACTTTCAGAGATATGTTTTAAGAAAGTTTTCAAGCAAACAAAAGCAAGCTTTCAGTGACAAAAACCCAACAGCTCTCCTAGAAGTTGTCTAGTTCACGCAAACTAACTGCAAGTTAAGTCATGAAAACACTGAAGGGTGAGGAGGTGTAGAAGAATCTGATTAATATGATTAATGCAGGACTTGTTAAACAGATTTTTTTAAACTCTTGCCATTCTTCAAGAGTACATGATGTGGCATTAGCCCACGGACATCCCAGTAGCGAAAGGAAGAATACTCCATTATTGTGAACTCTCAGCTGAGATGGGCTGGGTAGAGTTACATAACTTCTGTGGCCACTGTTTGCCAAGGGGTGTGAGCATGCTCCCAGCCCCATGGCAGGGGAGGAGCTGGGTGAGGTGTACCTACCTCCTGGGAATTGCAACAGCAGCAAGGCCCGTGCTCTAATCAGCACAGGTGAACTGTTCAGGCTGGGGTGCATCTCTTCCTATTACCTTATCCTGAGCATGACTGCATATTTCCTACCTGTTGTGCTTGCAGCGAGGGCCTCCAAAACTGCATCCATTCCTCCTCATGTTCCTCCTCATTCCTTCTCAGCTCTGCAAAGAAAGTAATTATTTCTCAGTCTTGGTGTAACACTTTTGTGCATTTGAGTGTATCATTAGGCTTTGGCACATGCAGTATCTTAAACTCAGCTCCTGCAGTACCTCTAGTTGCTAACCTTGTTTCATTGACCTAAAAGAAAAAGGTGGCATTAATTTTTATCAGTGTTCCACTAACCAATAGGGTTTTTTTGCAGGGCATGGAAAATTGCTCTCCAGGATGCCAGAACAAACACAGTGAGTGTCCTACCTAGACTTTATAGTGATAGAGAAGCAGCACATCAGTGTTATGTGGGGTCCAGCAGTTTACTTCTGAAATCATATTCTGTCCTTCTCTGATAGAGAAAAACAGGGTCATGAGCATGATAGTAAAGCTTGTGGGTGGGGAGAAGAATGATTCTCTGGATCACAAGCACATGTCATCCTTGCAGCCAAGTCCAGACAAATACATGCTGTGTGGAAAATAATGTTTTTAAGGAATCATTTCTCTGGGTGGAAGTGAATGTTTGGAAAGCTGGTCTGTGGGCACTGAGGCTGTGGGCAACAAGCAAATCTTCTGCAATAAGCAAAAATGAACTTTTCACCCCTAGTGTTTGTTGCCTCCCAGGTGGGTGCAGTGCGAAAGGAAGCTTACTACACAGCAGCTGCTTGTTAATGTAGATACATCACACTGTGGGATGCTTCTTGGCAGAGACATGGGGAAGAGTGAGATGTTTGGAGGGGAGTGCAGGCATGCTGAGGAGGAGTGTATTACCATTGCCATGCGGGCTGTGGAGAGTATGAGGAATCATAGAAGCCTCTTTGTCAGTGAGTCTTCTGGAGAACTGTATCTTTGGGCAGCCACATCTGTCCACTTGTGGGTATTGCTAATTTGTTTTTCCTCTAGGCTGCCTCCCAGAGTACTCTGCAGCACTAGCTTTCCTTGGATGACCAGACTGAACCAACCCAAGGTGTTTCTGTTTCAGGAGAAATGCTGTGCTTTGTAGAAGCTTCTCTCAGTTTTTGATGGGTCACATTAACATTGCCACTGTACTGGGGCATCTGTCAGATGATATAACTTAGATTTGTAGATACCCAAAGCAAATGCTTGTCATGGCAAAACTACCCCAGACACGATTGCCTCTGACTGCAGCCATGCTACACTGCCTGTGGCCTTAAATGAGAAGTGAAGGATTTGTCCTTACGCAGAGGACACAACACTCATGGTCTGTCTGCTCTAGTTTTAGGGGCTTTATCTCGCCTGTGTGTGAGATGGTGACTCCTGGTTTCAGGAAATGGGAACTGCTGTTTTCACGCCTCTGACACAGCTGCCAGCCTTGCTAGATGGCTCAGAACTTGGCAGTGCTGACCTTGGTCAGCCAAGGCAGACCCCTGCTACTCAAAGTAGAGCAGGTAGCCCTCTACACAAGTAGTTACATAAATTAACACTTTCCAAAGCAATTAAAGGTGTCCAACCAGGACTTGGACTAACTGGGTAAGTGGGTTTGAGTCTGTAGGTGCGTGACACTTTTCAAAAATTCCAAGCATCCAGCAGTGCCTCCTAACCTGACTGGAATAGCAGGGTGATCACCTTAGCTTTGAGAACAGTATCATTCACAGGTGTTGGCAGGCTTGTGCATTGCTTGTACAGAGATCCCTGTGGCAGGGCAGAACACATTTACTGCTAAGATATGAGCAGATTTCTCAGGTGATGGAAATACCACTTCATATAGTATTTTAACAGTGTTTCAAGCAATCCTTAGAATCTTCACCATGAGTTTGACTTGGGCTATAACCATATTATGTCCTCAAAAGCCATGATTTCATCAGTCTAAGCGATAATAGAACATTTCCTGTTGAGTTATTAAAATGTTCCCCTGTGAATTAAAGAATGGGAGCTGGCTTTTGCCTTGGAAAAGGGAATAAGAGCATCACTGTAGATTTTGGATATTAGGGGCAAGAATACAAGGGAAGTGTAAGAAATCTTAATTGTCTTTGAGAACTTATTCTAAATGGACTCAAGTGTTACCACCTTTGCCTCAGGTACCACTTTTGGCTACTGCATTTGTTTCCTTTACCTGCTTCTGCAGAACTTGGTGATACCACTCTAGGGTTTCAGGAGGCAGCCAGCTTAGCTGTGAAGGTTTCTTTATCTGAAGACAGAAGTTGAACAGGAGGGTAATTTCTAAATCTGAGGCTATGGAGTGGTGGAAGGAGCCAGTGTGTTTGCATGTGCACATATGCATGTCTGTGGCACACACACAGGGAAAAATTTTTTGGCTCCTTTTTGTGGTTGCCCAGGTATTTGTAGTCTCCCAGGTCTACTCTCCAGGTACTTTCTTTTTACAGCCTTTACAAGGTACTCACTGCTTTCTTAACATGCAGTGTGGCTAAAGGTTACTTTTTCTTTGGGGTCATTAAGTTTTAATCCTTAGACTACTCTAACTGGTTGGCTGTAGGAAAAGGTGATAACTGCTATCTCTCCATGGTGTTTAGGGCTACGTGGGATCTGATGTGATGTATGATGAGACAGCCATTTCCTCGGCCCCTCCTCCCTACACAGCTTATGCCACACCATCACCTGAGGTAAGAGTTGCAGTCAGGAAGCATTCACATGAGCGAGGCAGCAGGAGCAGCCTCTGTCAAGCACTCACCAAGTGCTGCATTGTACTGTTATATCCAGCTTTAAAGCTTGTACAGCAGGAGAGAGCAAGGCACTGTCAATCTATTGCTGCTCTTATTTGAGACGGATTTCCTTTGAAAAGGCACGTTTGTTTGGGAGATGTATAAAAGGGTGGCTGCTCAGTGAACTTGGAAAATAAAGCTTCTGAGAGACAGGGCAGAATTTATTTGGCTGATCTTGAAATACATTGGCCATACAGCTTCTAACATAAGGAGGTGTGACTGCACTTTCATGATGTGCAAGCACTGGAAGGGTGTAAGATCAGGAGTTTTAAAAATAGGGTGTAATGACTGGAGCCATCACTTTTAACACATGAAGATTTTGTTGTACCAAGATGTCATAGCAACACAATAACTCTAGTTCCTGGGTACACAGTTCTTTTGCAGTGAAGGAGCAGCTTTGGGACCGAACCAGGTTATGCTGGGGATTTCTGGATGTGCTTCGTGATGTGCAGTAATATGTGAGGGGATAGTTTGGAGCAGTACTGCTTGTTGCACTATGTGTGCTCTGCTCCAGCCTCTCACTCTTGTTAAGAACTAATTGTGGTGCTGAAGCTTCCTCTGTGCGGCCTCCTCTTTTGGAGAAAAAAATTACTTCTAAAACATACAGCTATAGAGTATTTGTCTTTAATCTGATATTTGCTTGCAGTGTACCCTCTAGGAGGGTTGGCTGGAGTTTTTTAGGATTGGCTGCTGCCTTCCTGGCACTTGCAAACTCCCCAGAGAGCTGTTGTTGGCATGAGGGCAGAGAGAAGCTGGCAGGGCTGCTGTGGCTCTGCCTGATGATCCAGACCCTGTCTCTGCCATTGCCTATCCAGGAAAGGAAGAGAGCAAATGCTGCTTAGGAGTGCTTGTTTTTTCAAGCAGCTGTTCTGAATCCATTCCAGGGAGTGGATTGGCTATAGCAGTACAGCCTGGATATTTTAGTGAAACTTTAACTACATTAGAAACGAAGGCAAATTGAACAGTGTGCTTAATTGGATGCATAGCAAAGTGTACTTGTGTAACAGGCACTTTTAATTTCACCAGGTTTATGGCTACAGCTATGATCAGTACAATGGTGCGTATCCCCCGGTGGGCCCTCAGATCTTCTATGCCTCCAATGGACAAGCTTATGCTGTTCCCTATCAGTATCCATACCAAGGTAATCAGTGTCAGCCACATCCTCCACCTTCCCACAGAAGCTATTTGAGTCAATCTTTCTGGCTTTAGCTCTACTAATCACCATCCTTTACCAGCCACCACTCCTGCACACAAAGAAAGAAACCTGACCTGTAACTGGAACCAAGTCCACTCACCCTTTCACAACACAGGGAGTGCAGTGAAATTGGTGTTAAGGGATTTAACTTTCCCAATGTGATCTCAGCATAGGTACATTACTTTGTAAACTCTTTTTGAAGCATACAGAACTCTCTGACTACAGCATGTTTTCTAAGGAAAGGTACAAGAGCCAGAAGAAGATGTGATTTTGTGATTCAGTACTCCATATTGGGCATCGATGGAGCTTTTCATTCATCTGCTGCTCTTATACCTATTTTAATTATTTAAATGCAAGTTTCAAATCCATTCCCAGAACAAAGCTGTAGCTGGTTCCTTCCCCGTGTGCTGGAATTGCTGTAAGGCAGCATTTCAGCCATGTGAAGTCTTCTGTTGCTCTGTTCAGCTTTGTATAGCTTTCTATCTCAAAAACAGGAAGCAAAGAGTAAAATTGTAGGGTGTGCTTTTAATCACAGTCACCTTAATTTAGGGTTAGTTTTGCGTAGAGCCCCAGTCCTATGGAACTGAGGCTTTAGAGTTGTATGGGTAATAAAAATGAGAAAACTAATTGTTTATGATCTGACTCGGCAAACAAGAATCTCTACTGAGAATTTTTTATTTCAGTTTTGAGGGAGATTTTGTTTTCCATTTGACATTTTTCAGGTTATTTCACTTGCCTTTACCATTCTTTGTTACACGGGAGATGCATCAGCCTTTAAAGCTTTTAAAGTTTTCTTCATCTAAGTTACTGGAGTCCTAAGATACAGATGAGGAAGGTGTGTTCTGTTGGTTCTGAAAAGCAACAGCTTTTTAAAAACCCAAGAAGTGTTTTTAAAAACTTCCAGCAGGCCTTGGAAATCAAGCCAAACCCATATGGTAACAATACAGCATCAAACAGTAACTCCCCCGACCAGTTTACAAGTCCACTGTGTTAAGAGACTGGTTGGGTGTAGTAACCAAGGCTCAATGTTTTCCTTCACCAGGGTCACTGCAACTAAACCTTGGGGTTCAGGTTCACCCCAGCAACTCACTTAACCCCTGTACTTTGAGTTCCACTGCTCATTCTCTGCAGTGACATAATCCTTTTCAGGGGGGAGAGTCATGCATTGTTGAGAGCCAGTGAAAGCCTTTTCTAGTTTTATTTAGTTGGATTACTTAAGAATCTGTTACAAAACACCACTGTGGGATTTTCAAGAATACTTAATCTCCCTGAAATGTGTAGAAGGGAAAACAGGGCTGTTACGTTTGCTTTGTAGGTAGGAGCTCAATCAGAAAACATGACAGGTGAAGCTTGTACAAGTCTGTTACAGAGCAAGGGTCACTTGGTGGCTTCTTGAGTCTAAGGTTAATTGACCAGGCTTACTACTGGCCAGTTTTCATCTGAACAGAAATGCAGCAGCTGTCACCACCCCACAGATCAGGATGTGAAGGCTGAATTGCAGTAGGCAGTAAATGTAAATAACTGATGCACAGTTTCAGATCAATTACTGGCTTGAGACCTGCCAAAGATTTTTTCGGGGGGAGGGGGTAAGGGGGAGGAACTAAACTGTTTGCCTTAACTTCAAGGCTGAATCAATTTTTAGACCCATTTCTTACATTAAATCCACAAAGTGTTTCATAGAATGATACAAATAATTCATAGGTTCTTCACAGAACAATTTGTGATGAGATTTTACATTTGTGATGAGTTTTCCTCACAGATATTAAGCTATTACAAGGCTAGAAGTGTTGCTAGGCCCTTAGATTTGATTAATGTGGAGGCTGAATCCAAAGCAGAAATGTATTCTACCTGTGCAGCTGACAAAATCTTAGCATTCAGTTGAAGGAAGAAGGTGAAAGAATGAGCCTGTTTTGAAATTGCAATGTATGGTATTAAGATACACATTTCTTTTGCCCTTCTCCCAACAACCTCTTGTTTCCTAGGACCTTATGGCCAGCCCCCTGCAAACCACGTCATCATTCGAGAGCGTTACCGTGACAGCGATGGAGATCTTGCACTGGGCATGCTGGCTGGAGCAGCAACTGGAATGGCTCTGGGATCATTATTTTGGGTCTTCTAGATTACCCTTTCCTTATCTCTGTAGTTCCAAACCCCTTTATTGTGTGCAATAATATATTGGCAATGTTGTTTACTGTTAAACTTTGAAAAATGCAATAGTTATTTTTCAGTAGTGACATCTTAATAACTGATTCTTAACTGTCTTAATGAGAGTTTAAAGGCACCATGTAGTTAAGTGGCTGGAGATGGCATGTGCTGCTCTTGAATTCTGGTCTGATGCTCAGAATTATAAGGATCAATATGAGCACTAGTGTCACGTGGTAGCAGTCACCTGCTTTATGAACAGACTGTTATTGTAAACACCATAGGAAAAAAAAAATTTTGGGGGGAGTCTAAGATCTAGTTCAGATGAGAGGTTAACAGGAGTCCTGCATTCGTATACACATACTACTGGCTTTTAAACATTCCCTGGAAAAACATAAAGCTCAGCAGAAATTCCTTGGCTTTAGACAGTCTGCCAAGCTCGAGGGTTTTTTTTGTTTTCAGACTTGCCTGCAGATGGTAGTGTGTTTTCTTAGGTGGAGCCCTGTACCTGCCTGTCACACCATCCAGGTGAAGTTGTCTTTGAAAATGTATGAGCAAACCACTAAGAAGTGGCAGCACTCCTCAATTCTTTCATTCTCCCAGAAATGTGAATGACCAGTGGCAAGGAAGACCAGTGTTTGTTGTTCTAGCTCCCTCTTTATCCTGGATGACTCCTGTCTGGTCAGATGGAAGGAACAGATCTTTAGCTTTGCAGGTGTCTGCAGAACAGCAGCCTCAGACACTGCACCAGCTGCATTGATAGGAACCGCCCATTGGCCAGTGTCTCTGCTCAGTACTGCCATCGCTCTGCAGAGTCTGCAGGAGGAGAACTAACTTGAGCAGCCCTTGCTCTGTTGGGCCTACCAGCCCCCTGCAGGCAGGAACAGTCAGGAGGGGAGAGGCAAGCAACACAAGTAGACCTTGCACACAGGCACTTTGATAGCAGCTGCCTTGCCAGGGCTAGGATGGGATGCCTGCCTCTTAGCCACCAAGGTTTCCTGAACCAGGTTCCTTATTTGCAACTAGTTTTGAGCGCAGCTGAGCCTGGGTTTGTTGTATGCGCATTTCCCCCTCACATTCAGCAGATCTCCTCTTCCCTCCGTGACTTGTTGAGGAAAACACTCCAAGGAACATGTCTGGCTTTGTTTGTATGCGTGGTTCCCATACACAGTGTGCTGTGGACTGTCCCCTGGAGTGCAGCTGTTTTGTGTGTTACATGGCCTGTTACAATCCATGCTGAGCTGTGCTTGGCAGGGAAAGAAAGCTCGGAAGGAATGCATGGGCTTTCTTATTCAGGTAGATGAGGCAGGGTGCCTAAGTTGAGTTCTTATAGTAAGAGGACTTATTTTTATACTTCCCCATTTAGCTTCCTATATTCACATACCGTTTTAATGTTAAGTCTTACTTGTACTTCCATTCAGAAAAAGGTTAATTTCCTTACAGCTCACAGGGTTTCATGTCAGGAAAGATAAAACAGATGAGAACTTGCACCCATAAAAATTTAGCTGAAGTCCCAATCGTCTCCATTTCATCCTAAAACTCTCTTGGCTCTATCCTACTTACTTAAGCAATAGAGGTCCTGGACAAGAGTTTGGGTAGCAGACAGGGGAAGCACGAGGCTTTCACGACCCTTAGGACTAACTCAACCAAGTGGAATCACTGGAAGTAAACAGACAGATGTAAACGTGGCTGCTTTACTAAGAGTGGGCCTAATCCAGGGAAGGTAAACTGCTTTCAGGAGACTGGCTCTGAGCTGTACACCAATGTGCATGCATGTCCTGTCACAGTTTAACACAAGCTGCACGTGTTCTGCCAGGCAGATGGACTGAAAGGACATTGTGGAAGTGCAAAAGAGGACTAAAGTGAAAGTTTCCTATTGCTAGTCCAAACCAAAAGAAATTGCTGAAGCTCTCTTAGAGACTGGTAGCCTTGAGGTCAGAAAGGGATGGAATATAAGTGAACAAACGTCTACCCTGTTAAAAAGCCCTTTAAGAGATGAAGTTGATTACAGGTCTGTGCTGCTGTTTGGTTTGTGCTTTGCAAGAGCGAGCTCTGCAGAATGCCTCCATCTCCTCTTCTTTCTCTGTGATTCTTAACTTGTAAGGAGTAGGGGAGAATAAAACAATTGGGCATCATATGATTTTTTGAATTTCATAATGATTGGGAAAGGATAACACAAAGTGAATCAGCTGGGTTTTTGGTTTTGGTTTGGGCTTATTTTTCAGAAGAATCGTTAGTCACAGCAGTGGAACATGTCTTTTGTGTTTTCAGGAGATAACTCTGTCTAGGTCCCCAGTTTCTTAAAGTGAAGCATATAAAATAAAGACTGTTGATTGCAAAACATTCCTGGGTTGAACTTCAAAAGAAATTAGTCTTTTAAAAGTTCAAATTGAAGTAATTCTCCATTAAGAAAATAACCTTACCCTTCTCAGTGGAAAAACACACTACAAATTGAAGCCAAAGAATCTAGTTTTGGCTTGGAAACAATAGGCTGCTTTTATACAAAAATCATGAACTACTTTTCTATCTCAGAAGCATAGGCATTTAGAAGCCAGAAAGCAAATGTACAAAAGTGTGCTAGAGCATGGAATCAAGAGCACAGTTATCTCACTGCAGGTGCTTGTAGCCTTTCTGATCTCACTGCAGAGACAGAAGTGGCAACATCCTGGTGCACAAAGCAGCAGCATGGGGATTGCCACCTGAAGTCACTGGTTGCTGAAGCTCAGACTTGCTTCCTGAAGACATGCCCGTGTCTGCTGTTGCTCAGGAACAGAGTGGAGCTTTGGTCAGATCTACAGTAATGTCTGGCTGGATACACAGACGTGACTCAGTAGCCTTTCTCTGCCCAGCTCTGCACTTCATGTGTCTGCAGTTGGTGTGGATGCTGCTGTGAGCTGAAGGAGATGGGATTTGGGGCTTGGAGGGACTGTCATGCCAGGTTCTGCACACCAGTGATACCATAGTGATGGGAAGAGGCAGCAGGTGTGGCAAGATAATTTTCAAAGCAGATTGAAATGACAGTTTGTTTCTGAATGGTGCCATTCGTAACTATAATTCCAGTTATATTTGCATAGTACCTAAGCACACACTTTCCTGCTTTGGGCCCAACACTTAAGCCCCCTAAAGCTGTGGGAGGTTCACAGATACCACAGTACCACTGTTTTTGTGCAGTGTACACTGTCAGGTAAGGATAAATCTGTTGTACAGCACTGACAGTCGGTTCAGAATTCAGTGCCAGTGCTTAGGAGGTCATGAGTCTACACGTTCATCTGGGACTAGTTACTTTTGGGCTCTCAGTTATGGACAGCTGGACAGAGCCAGGCTTCCTGAGAGCGGGGTGGGAATGCTCAGCCTTCTGGTAAGTCTGACCACACTGAGGAGGTGAACCAGGGCCCCCTCCCATATTCTTAGGTACATGTGAAAACACAGCTGTTGGCTCCTTTTGCATGAATTTGGGGGAGAGCCAGTCTCTTCTAGTGAGTGGGTAAAGGCTTATGGACTAGGCAGGAGCGGGTGGGAAGTGTTTCTGTACAGAACAACTGCACTGACTTCCAGCAAAGACACATCTTCCCCAGTGCTGAAGCACATTCCAAGCAGTGTCCAGATGGAGCTACCCTGCATGTCATCCAGCACTGGCTTACTTTGGTTTGTTCTTCAGTGAACATTCGGTAGGTGATGGAACCAGCTACGCAAGTGGAGTAGAGGAGAAAATTCACACCCATGTTCCTCAGATGTGTTTGTGCTTTTCCTCCTCAGCGTAAGACTGTATAAGTCATGGAGGGTAGCATGCAACAAGTTTCCCCTCCAGAATCTTTATGTTCTTGTGCACTTCCTGTCTTTACTGCAGCTTTTACTGTATGTCCTCATTCTCATTATTAATTTATGGCAAAATAATCATAGCAATAAAATTCATATTTAGTTGTAATTATTTTGTCTTGACATGTTTACTAGCCTTTATTCAACACTTCTCATTTAGCTGGAGTGTTGACAGCTCAGGCTGACATACCTTGGGCACCTCGGTTACCATTTAATAAGCGTGATGTAAGGTCTGTGAAATCAGCAAACTCCACACTAATACCACTATACCAAGATTAGAATTAAGACCTATTTCTTTCTAATAGAGTTGAAGGCTTTGACTCAGAAGTGCTTAATCTTGCATATATGCAACACTTATCCAGATTTACCATTTGACATTGTGTTATCAACAGATTTGCACTGTTTGGTGTTAGACTAAGCTGCTTGGAGCACAGATGTTGCTCTGGGCAAAATGCTACTGGTTTCTGTATTGGTATTTCCTGTTTATGAATTGCTTCAGAGCAGTTGGGTACAATCAATAAGCTTGCTTTGACAAAGACACTAAATGACCACAACTAGCTCTGCCTCCTAAAGGCAGACAAACTTGCATGTTTGCAGGAAAGTAAAACTTCTAGTCAGAAGGACCACAGTACATTTTTTAAAACAGTATCCCTGCTTTATGCACATTTTGTTTTTACTGCTGAAGGGTGGTGGGTTTTTTAGCCTCTAAACTGGGGAAGGAATGAAAACACAACTGCTTTTTTCAACCCATCAGAATGTCAGAGTACACTGCTTTTCTCCACAGCATGCTGTGTTGACTGTGCTTGCAGCACATCGTGTATACTTAACCCAACCCACCCGAGCCCACTTTTACTGAAATTCTGCACCAGAACAAGTTAGGGAACTAGATTTGCTGTGCAAGGCTTAGCAGCTCCACACCTTCCTGAGCTTCCAACAGCTTAGAGAATGGGCTTTACCTCTGTTACTGCATTCCCTCGTCCTGCTGCATTCCCTGCCTGCTTTGTGGCTGCAAAATGCAACTGCCATAATTAACCTGGGTTGTATTCCTAAAAGTACCTTTATTCGTCCCTCTCTCCTGTTGCAGTTCTACTGCAGAGCATTGCAGTGGACTCAATGTTCCCTCAATTTCAGTGGAGCTGAGAGTGTCCCCCCACCCTGAATGCTGTGAGCAGTCACTAACCACAGACCAGAGCTGGTCCCAGCTGGCTGGCACAGACCCAGCTGGTCTGGAGCCTCCTGAGTGCCACAGAGCATCTCACTGGGTTTCAGAGTTTTTGAGGCATCTCTAAAGGGCTCCAGGACTCACAGGGCAAATTAAAACTCCAGTGTATCTGCATTAATAATTTCAAGTTAAGAACCATGTGATGATTTTTAAGATGCAGGTTGGGAAAGTTTCAGACCAGCAATGCTGGGCTTAACCTGACTGACTATGGTGGATGCAATATTGATACGACCCAATCCTCCATGTACTTTATGTACCAAAATTAGCCATTCATTTTGCAAAATATGACAGATAAAGTCAAAAAGAGCGACCCCTTATAAGCCCCCTGAGCTTTCTGGGGCCAAGTGCATGGGGGCTGAGGTGAGCTTACCCCAAGCAGCAGCTGCATCTCCTGCCATCCATCAGCTGTGCCCCCGGTGCTTCCAGCTCGGCAGGCCACAGCCACCTCCCAGGTTTTGAGGCCAGCAGAATATCCTGTAACTAACTGAGTCTACCCTTTGTGAACGCATGGCTGGCACCAAGCTGCTTGGGACTGTTGATCTGATGGAGGGCAGGAAGGGAGGGATCTGGACAGGCTGAATCCATGGACCGAGGCCAACTGTGTCAGGTTCAACAAGGTGAAGTGCCAAGTCCTGCACTTTGGTTCTGCACTTACCCCTTCAGCACTACAGGCTGGGGGCAGAGTGGCTGGAAAGCGGCCCAGAGGAAAAGGCCCTGGGGGTGCTGTTTGACAGCAGCTGAACATGAGCCCAAGGTGTGCCCAGGTGGCCAAGAAGGCCAATGGCACCTGGCCTGTGTCAGCAGTGGTGTGGCAAGCAGGACCAGGGCACGATTGTCCCCCTGTGCTCAGCAGTGGTGAGGCCACACCTCGTGTGCTGTGTCCAATTGTGGGCCCCTGAATTCAGGAAGGACATTGAGGTGCTGAAACCATTCCAGAGAGGGGAGTGGAGCTGGGGAAGGCTCTGGAGCACAAGCCCTACGTGGAGCAGCTGAGGGAGCTCGGGGTGTTTAGCCTGGAGGAGAGAAGGCTCAGGGGGGACCTTATCGCTCTCTAAGAGGTTGTAGCCAGGTGGGGGTCGGGCCCTGCTCCCAGGGAACAAGGGACAGGATGAGAGGACATAGGCTTAAGCAGTGTTGGATNGCCCGGCCCCGCTGAGCGCCCGCGGGAGCGCGGAGCGGCCCTGCCCGGCGAGGCAACGGCAACGGGCAGCACAAGCCGCGGGGCGGGCAGCCTTTCCAAGCCGCCTGCTGATCAAAAGCAGTTTTTCATGGGAACGCTCAGCCACACGAGTGTAATGAAAGGCGTTTCCGTGCCAAATTTCCACGCTCAAATCCCTAGCTGCTTCAGCTGAAGAGCTGTTTATGATACAGTGACGGGATTTTTCTCTTGCTGGAGGTGAAGGGGTGTTTCGGCTCTCCCGGCTGTTCTGCAGGC
Source organism: Aleadryas rufinucha (assembly GCA_013397815.1). NCBI lineage: Eukaryota > Metazoa > Chordata > Aves > Passeriformes > Aleadryas > Aleadryas rufinucha. Next base: position 178,071 of record VZTH01004222.1, on the reverse strand, counting down.
CCGCAGGTGACGTGGCTGTGCCGGAGCCAGGGCCGAGCCGTGGGCAGCCAGCACGCCCCGAGCCCCCGGAGCAGCCCCAAACAGGAGGATGCTGGCCTGGCAGGACGGGCCGGAGAACCAAAACACCAGCCTTGTGCAGCCTGGCGGGGGCTGCTGGCAGAGCGCAGGAGGCGAACCAAAGCTGCTGATCGGGGATCTGGCTTTTCCCAGCCTGAGCTTTAACACGGGAAGATGGGCTCGGAGCCCCGGCCCGGGGTTAGGATGCTCTGGGTCAGTTTTCCCAGCTCTGTCACAGGCAGTTTGCAAGATGTTGGGAAGAGCCACTTTACGTTGTCACATCTCACTTCTCACTTTCCCAAAAGAGAGACAGCGATGCAGAAGGAACAGACAAGTTCATGAAAAGCCGTAAGCTGTTCACTCTGTGCACGTACTGAGGACTCTGTGCACCGTGTCTGAGGACACGGGGATATCAGCCTGGCCTGACATTTTCAGAGGCCTTTGAAATGATTATAAAGAACAACAATTAACACTGTTTAAATTAGAATCAGCGTAGAATACAGAGGGCAAGGGCTGGCAATTCAAGAACAGCATCCTGTTTCTTTACACACAGAGTATATTACATGAGGGCTGGAAGAGATTTTAACCCTTCCTTATCCAAAGCAGACTCAGCTCCACCACCTTGCAACACATGCAGCAAACCCAGAAGCCCAAGCCACAGGATGGCCCATGGTACACAACCTCCACCTGATGCAGGCAGACAGGACCAGCAAGACTGGGCATTATTCCAAAGGAGGGGAGGAAAAGGGAAGAAACAGAATTGTCTTTGGACAGATATTTTTTAAAGGAAATGTTAAATTTCAATCCATGTTTCAAGCTTACTTTAGCTATATAGACAGGAAGGATCAATTTAGGAACTGCCTACCTCCAATTCATAGCAACATCAGCAACATCAGCACTTCACTTACGTTGCCATCTTTCAAACCACTGCCGAGCGCAGCAGATGGAGATGCAACTGCCTTGTGCACACCAGACCATGCATGACTCTGAGTACTTTAATTGATTGTCTGGAACTGGAGTCTTTACAATACTTTATGTGCTTTTGCAATGACTGGCTGACAAAGGGGAAAAGAGAGACACAATTGTTCTTTAACTACCCTAAAAAATACTAAGGTCACCATTTCACTACCAGAAATTTCTCCTGATGTGCAAGTTCAGCATAATGCCATACGATGGCATGTGGCTTGTACTGAACCTGCACATGCAGCCTGATAATCAGAGGCCTGAAGAAAATACACCCAGGAACAAATCCCTCCCACCAGCACAGGACTGTTTGCCTAGATCTAGAACAAATCCTAGGCCTGATTTCTCAATCAGCTGCTCAGCATCACAAACCACTTTCAATTTCTGTGTGCCTCAGTGTGCAAATGTGACTTAGCCATCTCCCGGTCCCAAGAAGGTTCCTATTCCCAGGAGCATGATGTGCATATGGTCTTTCCAGACTGATTCTGGCGCTTTTTACATCTTCCTCATTAAATCTAGGTAATGTTTTCAATCTTGGATTTGGATGGCTGAGAAATAATCAGGAGAAGAACCCTGGCTTCCTATACTCCTCCATAATTTTTCTGAAAGATGTTGAATCACCCCAGCATCATTATTTTTTCAAAACTCTCTTTAGAAACATTATTCCCAAAGTTCACACCATAGCATCCTGCTGAGTTAAGAAAGCAAAGTTGTACATGTACAGGCCAGAAGAATCCCCCTGAGTCAATCAATAGCCATATTTCTGACTGTTTTAAAACCAATTGTTTCAGATGTCACTATTCCAAACCAGGTTTTGTCCTGATCAATATCTCTGACAGCTGTTCAGATAACCTACCAGTGGAACTAATTGCTGATAAAGCTATGCACCTATGCTCAGTCAGGCTAGGATGTGTTTTCCTTATGTAATTGCAATAGAAAACCTCACATGAATTCAACCATGCATGCAAAGCACAGCTACTTTTCTGGGAAGGGCATATTTCAGTTTAGCAGAAAAATGATTTTTTGGTGGTTTTTTTTTCCCTCACCACAGAAACAAAATCCAGAAATATTTCCATTATTTCAGCTCTGTCAGTGTGCTAAATTGTAGGCGTGGAAATAACTGCATTGACTTGAGTGGCGTGTACTGTGCATGTTGAAATTCCTGTGCTGTTGAACAGGACAACAGTTTTCTAAAAGCACAAAGCTTCCAAGAATACATTAGTCATTTGTGGGAGAAGTGGGGGAAACCCTCCAAAATGCTGGATTTGTCAATATAAGGTGCAAAAGAGGCCAAAATCTGCACCAGTATAAATAGGCAGAACACTAATGAATCCACATGCCAGCCTGCTCCCTGGTTCTACAGCTAAGGAAGGCTCCCAAAGATCCATTTTAAATTAAGGAAATGCCTGTGCTATTAACAACCCGGTCTGCTTCTCCCTTCATCAGAAGTATTACCAAATGCTTCAGAAGTGACCCAATTTAGTGTTTTGCAGAGGCATCAACACACTCCTGCATGCACAGAATCACCCACAGATGATGCAGCACACTGCACTGTATTTTAATGGCACAGGGAGAAACTAAGGAGTTCAGAGCTGCAGTAGATTGTCTCTGTTAGAGACACTGTGGGCAGGACGGAGAGATCTTGGTTTTGATCATATCCCAGTAAACCTGAGTAAATGAGACATGGTGAAGCAATTCCAGGGAAGGGAAGTGTCCTGTCCCTGCACTGAACCAGCTGTGGGTTCCAAATATCACCGGTATAAGCACTTGCAAGAGCATTTTAGTTGAGATCTCAGTGCAGATGAAAGCCTACTTTGTTTACTAAAACTGACCACGTTAATATTCAGACCAGAGTGGATTAGTTTTTCTATGGGTAGTTCTCAAAGGACAGCTCTCATGAGGACCTTGCCTGCATTTCCAAGCAGGAGCTGTCACTCTTGTGCTGAGCATTTACAATGAATATAGCAATTTCTTTCCTCTTCCTGCAGAGGCCTGCGGCAGCCATCCTGCCCTTAACGAGAGCCCTGTGTAAAAGACCAACTTGTTACTTGTTTATCTTAACTTTGATAAACGCCTTCTGTTCTCTCGGGAAGATGCATACCAGGGAAATGACCACAGCTATAAGCACCAGGTGGGAATGTTTTTCCTTTACCTCCCAGAACGCTGGGAGATGGCATGTTTGTGTGAGTGGCAGAAAAGTCTGCCCTGCCAGGTGTTTGGCGGTGTAGCTGTTTTGTCTTTTCCTCTGCACGTTCCCAAAACTTCCTTAAAACTTTCCCATGGTAGAAACATATAAATACTGGAGTGTGTGTAATAAAGATGGATCCTGCTAGAAGAAGCAGTGGTCTCTGTTTTTTTCCAAGCTGCTGCACTTCCCACACTCCAAAACTGGAAGCACCGCTCTTCAGTACAAAGGAGACAAAGATGAGATTTGAATGCACCTATGTGAAACAGCAGAGCACTGCAAGCTGCCAGGGACTACAGCCAGCACCTCAGAACAGGGAGCAGTTTTAATCTTCTTGCAGGGTCAGTATTAATCAGATTGCTATTTGTATAAAATAGCTCATTTTTCACCCCAAATAAAACAGAGGCAGCAGCAGCCCCAAAGCTTGGTGGAGCCCATGTCTGATGTCAGGTATGACACAGGTGAGCATGTTCAGGGAAACCAGATACTGTCCACAAGCTCTACAACTGTAGCTCAGGTGCTGGCTCAAGCATCTGACACATGCACCTTACAGTCATGAATTTACCAAATGTATTAATTAGTTTGAAACTTTTCTGCATCCCACTCTCTGCAGAGGTTCTCTTTATAGTGGAATTTTCTACCTATCCTATATGAAAATTTAGCTAGTTGGGTTAATACTGCTGCAATTTCTGTATCTGAAATAAAACCTGTAATTCATGCAGAAAATAATAATAGTAGTAATAATAATAATAATAANTCAGGTATGACACAGGTGAGCATGTTCAGGGAAACCAGATACTGTCCACAAGCTCTACAACTGTAGCTCAGGTGCTGGCTCAAGCATCTGACACATGCACCTTACAGTCATGAATTTACCAAATGTATTAATTAGTTTGAAACTTTTCTGCATCCCACTCTCTGCAGAGGTTCTCTTTATAGTGGAATTTTCTACCTATCCTATATGAAAATTTAGCTAGTTGGGTTAATACTGCTGCAATTTCTGTATCTGAAATAAAACCTGTAATTCATGCAGAAAATAATAACAGTAGTATTAGTAATAATAATAATAATAATAATAATAATAATAATAATAATAATGTATTTTTAAGCATTGTGGATTTCTTTCTCTACGTCTCTCTTAGTATTTACCCCCTTCATGATACTAAACCAGCTCTCTACATCCACAATTTGGTCCTATTTCTGTGCCATCCAAGTCTTACACTAACACATCATGAACAGCACACCAAGTGCTTTACTTTGCACAGAAGTGACTGCATTGGTATGCTACCACAGTCTGCAAAACTGCAATTACATCAGCCTTTAAAATCGAGAACAACGCTTTACATTAAGTGATACCAATTACAGAGTAAGTACCTGATGCTAAGAAAAGTGACTGTTATATTTATGTGCTTATATAACTAACAGATTGAGTGAGCTCTTGCCCTTTGCTTATCTGTTGGGCTCTTATCATTTCAGGAAATGAGAATCTACCTCCACGGGTGATCTCATGAGGCAGGAAATGCAGATTTTAAAGTTAGATTGTTGATAGGCCTCTTAGAATAAGAGCAGAGTGGAGTTCTGTTGTTATGCTGAAGACAGTGCTCAAACTACTGTGCCTGCACTGAACCCCTTTTCAGGGAATCACTGAAGGGCTGAGGTTCAAAGGCACCTCCAGAGATGATGTGGTCCAATGCCCTGCTTAAAGCAGGGTCAGTTAGAGCAGGTTCCTCAGGACTATGGCCAGTCCGGTTTTGAATATTTGGAGATGGAGACTCTACAACCTCTCTAGGCAATCCTACTTTAGGATTTAATCATCCTCACAGTAAGAGAGCTCTGTCTGTGTTTAAAGAGCTCCTAAAATCAGCAACACAAGCCCCTATGCTGTGCCACCACCCTGGAGAAGCTACCTGAGCTACTATGTTATGTCAGTGACAGTGGCACTTGTAAGTGACGATGGCCTTTACCAGTGCAGCAGAATTGCAGCCCCAGCACAGACCGAGCTCTTTGTAACCCTGGGCCTGTTTTACTTTGTGCAGTAAATGAAAACAAATGGCTTCCAGAGACAAGTAATGCATTCTGGCAATATTTTACACCAGTGGTAGTTCAGCAGAGCTATAAAGGCCTCCAGACTATACAGAGTTCTCAGATTTTAAGTACTGGTGGTCCACTATCAAACCACCAGAGCTTCAACCCATCCCTCATTCCAAAAGATCCTGCAGGGGCTGGATTACTCTCTTGCAGCAGGGATTGAAGCAGTACAGAAGCAACTAATGTTGTAAAAGCTCGTTAGGTATAGCTAGGGGGTAGGGACCTTAAAATGCCACTCTGATTAACCTATACCAGCTCAGGGTCACTTTCCCAGGCCCTGCTCCATCGCAGGAGTATGACAACCAACAGCACCCACTCCCTCCCCTCAGCTCTGCTACGAGACAAATCTTGTTTGTTCTGCAGCTCTTTATGACCACTGGGTATATGACTTTGATACTGAGGTTTTAAATCCTTTTTTTCTGAAGATTATTCAAAGCAGAAAGATGGTTCAAAGAAAGAGAAACAGAAGCTTATGTGCTGTGTTGGTTGCATGCCCAGAGTTGGGATATTCCTCTGCAGAGGCCAGCCAGCATCTGTGTTATTGTCAGCAAGCTTGCTGCAGATTGCCGTGCAACTACTCGAAGTCCCAAGGCATGTGAAGCACCAGGACCAGCTTGGTGTTCAGGTCTGCAGCCATAGTTATGTCAGTCCTTTGTAGATGGAGCAGGCTTTCAAAACAGAGCAGGAGTCCAGCTCTGCAAGCCCCTACCTCGGCTACAGCCCAGGCTGAGAGGATCCACATCCCACCAGGTAAGTTCTGAACATCCTTGTGACACCCACAGATCACCATCCCCCCCTCAGTGGGGCATTCTGCAGGACTGATCTGCACCTGCTCTGGGAGGGCTGTGCTGGGTGCAGGAGGTGTGATGCTGGCAGGAGATGAGCTACAAAAGCTGCAGTGCTCCGGTGCCGGTGTGCCACTGACACAGGAGGGGCCTCTGGAGCTGCAGAGGCAGGCAGGGCACACACAGGCAGTTTGTGTGCTGCCATGGGGGGCTCCTGAGGAAGGGACACAAGGAAAACACTGTTTTCATTGTTGCTTTGACTTCGCTGGGCACAGCTTGTCCTCGCTGCATGACAAACGTAAGAGTCGTGTCAGGTTGTACAGTGATTTGTGTTGGGATTTCAGTTTCCTGGACTATGACATGCATCAAAGCCACAACCAGGCGTCCTGGGGCCATCAGTCAGAGCTCTGAACCACATGTAGTTTAAGATGAGACATAAGGAGATGGAAAATATCCCTCATGGCCAGTAAAACCAAAATCAAAACAGAATAATAAAGAGCCCAGAACACAGAACAGCAAGAACAAAAGGAGACTAGAAAACAGGGCAGAAATCATCAGTGCTCTCAGAAACAAAAGCACTGGGGACAAAGGCAACCACCCTGGTGTTGGTCTGTCAGGACAGTGGGCAAGGAAATGAGTCAGCCTCACAGCTCTGCACTTCACATGGCTGGGAAAAACTTTCTTGGGCCCTCTGTAATCTCACTCAGCTGCTTCTTGCAGGAAACAATCTAACAATCTCCCTCTGCTTGGTTTTTGATTCTTTTTTTTTTGTCTTTCCACACATGTAACTCATTAAAAATAAGAAAATACGAGGTTTGACTGTGGTGGGTGAAGGGAGCAGCTGGAGTGCATGTGAAATAGCAGGTCTCTTCTGATCCAGAATGCTTCACCACAGGAGAGCAACATAATGGAAGCTACTAATACAGTACTTTAATGATGAGAACCCCCATGCAACATCTGACTGTGTGGATATCCATACTTTTATATGCTTTGGCAATTCTTGCTTATAATCCTACCTACAGCTGACACTGTGCTGATACTTTGGTTATAGACTGGAAAAACACAAACCTCATTTGAAATGAAAGGAAGAAAATAATTACCTTGCATAACAAAGTCATTCTACACTGAAGGGAAATCTGCTCTACTACTGGGTCCCAAATGAGAGAAAAATTACTAGACCAGATAGCACTGTGGTTAAGTCCTTAATGGTAGAGTTCCTGCTGTCCTACAGTCACCTGATGCCCAAACTGCTGAGGATCTCAAACAAGTCAGAATGCTCTGTCACTAGAAGCCATGCTATTAATGCCAGTTCTAGCAAAAGAATACAATCAAGAGATTCTCAGAAGACTAAATTATTTATCCTGTCAGGCAGAGGAACATGACTGTATCACAGGATAACTAATATAACTAGTGGAAGTAATATACTTTTTGTTTTAGTCTACAAGTCTAGAGGTCCATTTGCAACTGCTATTTCAACACTCCCTTATAAACAAGCTCAGTGTGTTCAGAGCAGCAGCAATGAGGCAGCAGTGTCCAAAGTTCGGGCAGGCAGACCAAAGCCAACTTCAATGCCAGTTCAAGCAGTAAAGACAGAGCAGTGGTAAGAGCCCTCTCCCCCCAGTGCTAGCCCATTCCTCATCCTAACAGGATATCAGGAACAACAGTGCTCACCCTGTAGTAATTCCATCCAACATGATGTGTGTTACAACACCAAAATTAAAATACAGCTTACGAAAGAAGGAGCATTTAGTTGTTTCCTTGTGTAAGAAACTCACTTATCTATTTCTGAGGCTGGCTGGTGGACTTGGGTATTGCTAGCCTGAAGACTTCCATGCTGGTGCTCAGGAGTGCAGATCCTGCATGAGTTAGCTGCAAACAAGTTTCTACTGTGGAAAATGCAAACCAGCTTTGCACCAGAAACCAGTGTGGGGAAGACTGGATCCCTCTCAGTCTGTGCAGTGGGAAAGTCCTGACTGAGTGCTTCACTACACCATTGCCTTTCATGAGCAGCAGACACTGCCATATGTTTTCCTGAAATACTGGCCCAGAAAACTGTGCTTCCTGGTGCCTCACTCAAAACACAGATTGGTCGATGCTGACATCCCTGCTGGGACCCAGTGGCTGCCTCTGTAGGAGTGATGATAGAGCAAAGCTATTTGGCTTATTTCCCTTGGAAGGGATTTTGTTGAACCTATTAACAGCAGGAATTTCGGTAATGACCCCTGTCACGTGTATACACACATACATGCATATGACTCATTTTAGCATGAGCTATAGGATGAACCAGATTATCTCATTTTTGTGGTTTGGTTGAGAAGGAAGATCAAGATTTACATCCTCCATTACATTTGCCACATGAAGTTTAAATCGTCACGCAGGGCTGCATGCAGACAAACAATCAGTGAGAATTCAGGCATGTCCAAAAACCAGTCCTGTATATTTAGCCCGAGTTCTGACACTGCTCCCCTATGGAATAAGGGAAGTAGAAGATCCTTCACAGGATCAGTTCTGCAGAACTGCACAGCAGACATTCTGTGCTTGCAGCAGCTCTCACTGTGAGGCCAAGGTCAGCCTCACATTTCCTGAGAGGAGGGGGAGTTTGAGTGGGTCCAACCTGGGTTTGGGAAGCTGCAGACCTGTGCTGCTGAGCAGCTTTCCCACAGTTCATACTGTGCTATTCACAGCGTAACAGGATCCCACAGTCACTCCCAGGGAAGGCAACATAGTAAAAGAAAACTTTCTTTATGATCACAGTTTTACTTTTAAATGTTTTCAGGAAAGCTCTCAGTGTCCATTATTCACATGGTTTAGAGGCTGTACTGCTGTTGCACACCTGTCAGTAACAGAATATACTCCAAAACTGGTTTTGGTAATTCCAGTGTCAGTAGCAGCCCAAGGAAGAGTCAGTTCCTGGCCATAATTTGCAATACACTGGCTTTTATCAGTGAGCCCTTTGGTCTTCTTACAGCCGCACACCTGTGCCACGACCTCCACAGCACACAGTCTGAACTGCCTCTGTCTGGTAGAAATTTTTCCTTTCTCCTTGCTGCCAGGAATTGTGGGGAGAGGAGAAGTCATGTCATAAGAAAAGTTTTTCATATATATATATAGAGAGAGAGTAAATCAATACAAGCAATTTCTTCCTTGATAATTCAATTCCTGCAAGCTCTTTATTAATCATGTTTCCAGAACATGTGATGTTGCAATAAAGGTTTTTGCTATGAACACTTTCCAAGTGAAAGGAAAAAAAAAAGGCAATTGTAAAATAAAACAAGCAATACTGCAAAACACCTTATCCAGGTGTGAGTGTTAGGCCTGAGCACATACAGACATTGATTCCTCCCCCTGCCCCTGCTTCCTCCTTTGAGCTGTGAGGTAAGGACTTAGGAAAGGCTTTACAACCAGGGAAGAAGAATTTTTTAGGGGAAAGAAAGAGGAAAAAAAACCTGAAAGAAATTTTTTTAGAAAGAAAACCTCAAAAACCCAAAAGAACTGCAAAGAGGAGTCAATTTGTCTGAAAGAACTGTAGCCCTAAGAGCTAAACCAGTATCTTGGAAATGATCTTTATTTAACATCTGTCTTTTCTCCTTTGGTTTTTCTGTATTTTAGAAAAGATTAAAAGTAAAATCACAATGTTAACACTGGGAGACTCTTACTCTGATATTTCCAGCACAAGTGGAATAAAAAAGCCCCACAAAAGATGCCTGATTTCACAGAGCACTACTGAGCTAAGGACTATAGCACATGGGCCTGTGTGCTCTGTTGACATTGCTGGTTAGGGCCTATCCAGCAGAACAGCCTGTTTAGCCAGGAGAAACCATTTCTTTCTTTATACTTCTGAGGCCCTAGCAATTAATGCTGGAATACAGTGCAATTCCCACACTGTGCTGCAACACCTTTAGAGGGACTGGTAAGTACAGTACAGCCAGCCCATCTGCACCTGCTGTCACAGCCTGCAAGCTTTGGGACAGACAAGCTCTGCCCATTCCGCACGCCATGGCAATGAATTTCATTTCAGTTCCATGCTGCAATGCTCTGGGAGATGTGCACAGAGTACTGATTTATTTGGATGTAACCCCAGTGTACAGTTCCAGACCTGAGGCTCTTCCCAACACCAGCTTGCTTTACACACCTACCCGCACCACGGAATGTGTTCTTACTTAGTTTGAGTACAAAGTGAGTTGGCCAGTAGGAAGGTGTAGCTACTCTGAGATCTAATAACACATATCTACAGCAATAGACTCTCTTAAGTTTAAGGAAGGGTAAATAAGTGTTAAGAACAAGATTAGGAAAATACCACCTTAATCAATACATTGTGTTCAGTAAAGGTCACAGCTCATTAGCAATCCAATACCTAGCACTAAGCCATTTCCCAGCTTCAAAGTCTCAGCTAAGTTTTCCCAACTTTCATTTAAAAAATAAAATCTTATTTTATGTGGAACAATCCCATGATTTGCAACTCTCCCTCCTCTTTATTGAGAGACTTCCAGTCAGTCACAGGCTCTATTCCAGACACCCTTTCCTGTGTCAGGTCAGCTATATCATACTCGAGGGCAAATAATTCTCTCTGAGCATTTCAAAGTTCAGCTGAATGGTGTAACCACACTGGCTTACCTAGACACTGAAAGCACAGTCTAGCTCACCAAATGCTTTCTCCCTGTCCAAGCTTTATTACTCTTCCTGTAACTCTGCAGAGACTAATTATTTGCTCAGGTTTACAGAGTGTGAATGGGTTGAGGTTCAGGTGTGGTCAGTGCTACTTTACTACTGCTTCAAATAACTGTCTCAGAAGACAACTTTCCAGCCCCTAGTCTGGCTTTGCAGTTATTTTGCATATAAAGAAGTTATGGAGAGGCAGTTTTGACACTTTGTTAACATCTACAAACAGAAAATAATAATAAAATCCCCTTTTTACCGTGGCTCCTTGATGTGAAAGCCAGATTTGTAAACAATAATTTGCATTATTCATTTACCTTCCTTGTAAATACAAAGCAACACAGCCACTGACTGCTATTTCATGCCACACAGAGCCAAACGCTCATCCTACTACAGAGCAGTAGCTTCCCAGAGAGCACTGACCACACAGGGCACTTCCTTCACCTCCACTCAGGGCAAATATTCTGCAAGTCTTCACAGCAGAAAAGCATTTCTCACATGACAGGGGCTCTAATCTCTGTGTTAAAGCACTTGGAAACCCAAAAAGAGAAAGAAAAAGTATTTTAAGAACCCATCCAGCAACCAAGGAATACAGTTTGAAAGTTATTCTTAAAACATCTTGTTTTCCTTGCTGATGTTTCTAATGGAATCATACAAAAAGTCTCAAGAAACATAAAAGAATGAGCACAAACAAAACAGTAGACTTCAGGAGACATGGATGAAGGGAGTTTTAGCTTGGAGAAACTACTTTTAGCAGAACAACTGGCAGAACAGGAACACACACAACCTCTCCTACTTTGAGTTGTGTGTGAGACAGCTTGGCCCCGCTGCTTCCTCTGTCCTTGGGTGGAATTTCCTCATGTTCATATTCAAACCCCACCAGTGCAACATTAAAAGTGAGGGGGGAGGCCAGAGCAGGCACCTAAAAGCAGTACAGGAGCAGGGCCTGAGGGCTTTCAGCCCTGCTGGTTTGTTCCAGTCTGAGTGGTCACTCCACTGACGTTCCATCTTCCTGTAGGAATAATCTCTGCCTCCAAGATCTGAGTGCAATTACCAAAATCAGCACTTTCCACAGCTTCCTTCTGCAACAAGGCAACAGCACTGGGAGATAATATGTAACACAACACTGAGAATACCTCTGAACAGAAACACTCCATCTATGACAACAGAGAAGGCAAAAAGTAACCAATACTATACTAAATACAATCTTCAGCATGACTTCCTATATGCTGCAAGGATTTTCCAACACCCTATCCAGACAGTGGGATCAAACATGCAGCAACCAAAGCAAGCTGAGAGCCCTTAGCCTTTCCAGACTAGAAATGCAGCCCTCCTAGCACTGACACCCAGGGGAAGGCAATCAGAAAACCCAAGTCTAATCAATGACCTGTTCCCATCTGATGGAGCCTCCTGCTTAGTTCATTATCCACCTTTGCCTGACGTGTGGAGCCTGCAGCACACAGGGCATGGCTCTAGATCTGTGTCCCCAGTGCTGAGGCACCTGTGACCCAGCTCAATTCAAGGTGCCAGAATTCAGCTTCATGCTGTTCTCACCTGCTTGCTACATCCTGAGCAGCCTCCCCTAATGACTCCCTTCTTGCCCTGCTGCCTCTCTGTGGGTGACACAGGGATTCCAGGCTGCTTGGGGGCACAGCTGGATGTTGCCTGCAGTGGTGCAAAGCCGGGAGCTGGAGGGGACACTGTGCCAGTGCCTGCCCTGCCTGTGGGGGGTTAAAGGCCTGAGCAAGGGACATGCTTAAACCAGGTAAAGGACTCAGGCTGCTGAGCAGGAGCCACCACCCAGGAAACACCTCCTTGCAGTGTCAGCCAGAGGCTGTGGCTCTGGCAGAATGATGGGTGGCAGGAGGCACATCTGAGGCTAGGGGACAGTGTGGCATGAGCTGCCATGGCCAAGGAGTGCCATCTCCAAAAGGGAAAGCTGGGACAGGTGTGCTGTAGCCATCACAAGTACAACTGAGCTGCCCCTAGGCCAGAGCAACCCTGTGCTGCCCAAAACATTGGCTACTGCTGGGCACCGAAAGTGGCCCCTCTAATTTGGCCTGACAGGCTGTGGGAGAAGGGGAGGGCTGCCTGTTTGCTGTCCTCCACCGTGGCACCAGGGCAGTGTGGCCAAAGGGGTGACAGGGGCCGCTGTGCTGCCCTCCTGTGCACCTGGGAGACAACTGCTGGCTAAAGTGTGGGTAAGGATGGGCAGAGAAAGCCCCAGCTTAAAGACTGGCGTCATAAATAACCAACCCTCAGTCAGGATTGAAGAGGAGAGAAATGCATCTCTGATTAGGTGTGATTGGTTTGAAAGTTTCTCTCTGCACATGCTCTTCAAAATAAAGCATTTCTGAATAGGCCTTGTGTATTCTGGAGGTGAGGGAGGGAAGACAGGAGGGAAACCGGGTGGAAGAGAAAAATGCTTCAGCTGACAATGACTGAGAGGGAGAGAATTGCACAGTAACGTGCCATCCATCTACTGGGCAAGATTCATTATTCACAGCTCAGTCATCTGGTTCTAAATTTTAAATGTCATCTAAAGTGCTTTTTGAATTCATCAGTTTAAAAGATATTTACTAAGAAGCAAAACATTGTGTTATTACTCAGAGGTGCTGGGGGCTGTGGGAGGACAGGCAGCGTGTCAGGTGGCGGAGCGAGGAGCCAGCTAAACTGGAAATCTCTAATCTGCCATTCCGAGGTGGCTCTGAAGGTACGGTGCTGGTTGGCCCTTGAAGCTCCATCCCAACAAGGTTCTAGTCCTTTCTAAAAGGTATCTCACAGATTCTAGACAGGCACGAGTGAAGAAGGACCCTATACCTTGTTTGCTGCCTTGCACCAGTCACTGCCAGGACCACCTGTGCAGCCGGGACACCCCACACACACACCCTGCCACACTGGGCTGTCAATTGATGAGCAGATTTTTACACGATCCCGCAGCACTCTCATAAGCAATAATAAAATCTCAGCCACAATATGTGATCAGTGATTAGAAATCAGGCCTGAAGGAAGTGTCTCCCTACCCCCAGAGGGCGAGGCGGAGCCGCAGCGTGCTGAGGTCCCCCTTGCTCCCCCTCACACAGCCGGGCACACTGCCCTTGGCACGATCACTCCCACACTGATGTCTTCTACTCACACAGGCATTTCTTCACTAGCAAACCCGTGCATATCCTCAAGACAGTTAAGCTATGCATTGTGTGATGGTATTAGGTTTGTAATGGTGTTCATCCGTCATCCATTTTAAATATCCTTGCTCTGCCCACTAACCCATCACCAATGGCTCCACTGCTCTACAGAAACAAACACTGCTGAGAAGTTTCAGAGGGGCACACTTGGGAAGAAAAAGGAGTGCAGGGGAAGAACCAAAATGAAAACTTCCTTGCCAGACCTTCACAGCCTGTGGCTCATATTCAGGGCCACGTGAATGAGGTGAAATTTGAGCTAATTCAGAGCTGAGATGCAATGCCTAGCTCAGAGAATAGCATCAGTACTTTTGTGGGAATTACATTATTCCCTTCCCATGTCTGTGGAGATTGTCAAATACAAAAAAATAGCAAGAAGCTTTAAAGAAATCTGGGCATAATGAACACCATGTTGGAGAACTGGAATTAGCATCCTAGCGATTCCTTCTCCATTTTGTCTGGCTTTCCTGTCTCTACTGATCCCATTTAAAGCCCACTGGCATAAAGAAATATTCCCACAGAATTTGGATGACTCAAAACCCCCAAAGTATTCTGTGGTGGAGCTTAATTTCTTCCACTATCTACAAATACAAAATTTTGGTTCTGCTTTGGCTCTGGGTCAGCATAAAAGATGCTTCCAATTTTATTTGAATCACTTCACTTATGGAATAATAGAATTATAAGGATTATAAAGCAATAATCCTCAGCACTACATGGGATCAAAGCAGTATTCAAATATGAAGCAGCACTCAGAGAAGATAGGTCAGGTATTATTATCCTCATTTTCCAGAGCAAGGATAGGAAGACATGACTTTAGAGCACAGGACTTCTTCCCGGGAGGATTTATGTTGGGAATCATGTGCTCCAGGCTAGCTTGAGGACTCCCTCCATGCTGGTGCCCCAGACTGGATGCTATGGTTAGAGCCTCAGCCCTGTGCCTGGTCCCGCCTCACTTCCATGGCACTGCTCCTTAGAGCTCTTCCCTGCCAACTGCAGCATTCATCAGCGCTCCTGCCTTTTTAAATAAGAAATAAAATATTAAATACCAGCATCCCAAAGTCTGTGGATCCTCTCCCATCCACCCCCCCAGCACGGACCTTTCCCAGCTGAGCTCCGTGTGCCCGTGGCCGGGAGCAGATGTGACCACACGCCTGCCGGTGCCAGTGCCAACAGGCAAAGGGGGACAACCGCCCTTCTCTTTGCCCCCAGGTCACACAGTGGCCACAAACATGCCCCAGCTCAGGAACTCAGCTGTCCTCCTGTCCCCAGGCCCTGTGTTTTCCCCACCAGACCCAGCCCTTTGTCACTAGTTGAATGAGTGGACATTGGGGCACCCTAAAGGCTTCTCCTTCAGCACGTTCCGTGTGCCTGTGGCACTGCCAGGTCACCGCCTGCAGAAGAGGCACACGCTGCTGCTCAGGGGCCTCAGGTAATGCTGCTGAAGTAAACAAGTGGTGAGCACAAGCAGGAGGGAGAAAATAGAGGCTGGCCATGGTGCTGCACTGTGTTTGCTTAAATAGCACTCTTGAATAAACAAGTTCCAGGAACCAGAAAGCAGGGACTATCCAATTTTCCGCACTGAAGTGCACAAGATCATATGCATTAAGGAAGATAAAGAAATATAGCTGGAAGCCAAATACAGGTTACAGTGGCTGGAGATCATCTTCAGGGGATGAAATATTCCTTAAATGATGAAGACAATAATTCACAAGAATGAGATTCTTCAGTGAATTATGGGAGGCCTCTTCCAGTAAGTTAGAAGAAATATGATTCTAAGATTTAAACACACTCATCCATCACTAATTCTGCTTAAACAGATTTATGGATATATACATATTTTACCATTTTTTATATTTTTATACGTATGACATTTTAGTTCACCTGTAGGTGACACTGGGACATAAAATGCACCAAAAACTTCCCTCCACCCCTCATGTATTATAGGCATGGAGAGCATTTTTGAGCTCAAGGACCAATAGAGCTGACAAAAACATAAAACAAACTACTAAGGAAGCCTGAAATGATTGTGTCACTTTGGGGATGGGAGAAAATAAAGAAACTGGCAGATTAATCTTGGAGCCCTATAAAAACTTTCTGTGACCAAATCCAAGCAACAGTCATTTGGAGAAGTTGATACAATGGACTCTGATTGAGCAAAGAACCTAAAATCCAGTACCTAACTTTAAAAGCAGTATCATTTACTTCAGTGGTGAATATTCATGTGCACAAAGTTACAAGGTCTTGCTGAAGCACATTGTAGACTAATGCACCTCTTCTTACACTCGATAAATCCCTGGCCTTTTAACAGTTTGCTCAGATATAAGTACACATCAGATGTCCAAATATTCAGTGTTTTGACCTAAACTGAGGGCACCTTTTCTGTTATTTCTAATATTTTCCCTGATCTGCTCTTTTATCTTATCCAGTGATTATATGGAATACCTGGTTTGCAAGGAAAAGGAAGGAAGGAAACAAACCAGCCCTGGACTGGCAGCCTGGTTCCCAGTGCACAGCCATCTGTGTTGGTACGTGCACCTGCACAGGGAATAACCCACTGTGCACCAGTGGCCAAAGATGGTGTTTCACAGATGAGTAAAAATCTCTGTGCAATGATGTTTCTGTAATGTGAGGCTGGGGAATTGGCTGGGCTGGAGAGCCCACGTTAATGTACAAAAGGCTGCCGTGTGACTTTGTGCTCCATTTGACACAGGAGCTGCATTCCCTGTTAAGGCTATGGCTCTGGATTTCACTGCAGCCAGTCTCTGGGCTCTTGTTGAGAAAAGTGGGGCTGTTCTCCTTTCTCTCTTGCTCCTGCCACATGCTTTGGCAACCTCCCTTGCCTCAGGCTGTGGACTGTGCGGTGCATGATCCATCTCACCGAGCTCATAGAAAAGTAACTCACCAAAATAAAAATGACATTTTCTCCCAGATCAGCATGACCCACGTGTGGGTGGTCACACCACTGCTGGACATGGCAGATGCAGAGCATGGAGTGGGAGGCTCAGACCACTCTTCCCCCTAGCCTGCTGCAGCCTTCTTCACATCTGATTCAACGTAACAAATGCCAAATGCCCCAAAGCAGGGAGACCTTTGTCCTGAAATCACACTTCTGACACACAAAACTCAAACCTATTGGCCGGTAACAGAGCACTGAGCACATTTCTTAATATCTGAGTGCTTAAGTTCATAACCTTCACAGGTACACATGTAGTGTTCGTAAAATCCTTGGGATTTTCTTTGCAGTGCAGGTAGTTCACACATGGACTCAAATATACACCCAGCCAGCTGTGGGATTGTGGGTACAGGCTCATAGGCACTTTTACATACTCCCACACACCCACACCTTACAAAAAGCTGGCACATCTTTCAGTGCAGCCCACTATCTCCCTGCCACCTCCATGCATGCCCTTTCTCACCAGAGTTATCCCTAACCCATAAAAATACACATGCAACTGCCCAAACTGCACCACCAGACAAATCAAAACCCTGTATCCATCGCTGCTTTCCATTGACAGCCTTTATTGCTTGATGTATTCTCAACTAGAGCTCACAATCACAAGAAGATTTGTTTAGCTGTATCTGTATTGATATTTATGAAGTTTGAGGCACATTCTAAACCAGACCAAATGTATTATTTTATTCTTTATTGAATAGTTACTGGTAATGCAAGTTGTCAGGAGAATACATTGCCAAAAAAATAAAAAACTCTCTTAATGTTAAATCAATGATTCATTTACTCTCTTCATGATTAATTGCAAAGTATTTGGAACTCTAATGACTTTTGTGGATGCAGTATCGTTTAATCTAAAGGAAAAAAGACCCAATCTGCATGGCGATACTGATTTTTCTCCTATGTCAGTAAAACAAGGAACTATTTACTTCCACTGCTCTAGGTGCTAGGGAAAGCTGTTAGAATCAATATGGAAGCCTGGATACCTCAGTATGGGAAATTCAAAGCTGTTTTGGAAAGGTTAACATATGACCAAAACAATGGACTGTTGATACCAGTGTGCTGGACACAGCTGGCCTCCATCTGAAGCATTCCTGGTTCAAAGGGAATCACAGATATTTAGCTAATTAAAAACCAGACCACAATCCAGCATGTACCCCCAATAGTTTGCAGACTGACGTGGAGTTTAGGCACCTTTTAAGCTTAGCCTAAGTTACAGCTGCTACTGTCCTCCTGTGGATCCTCATTTCCAAGGGCTGGATCAGCCCCAAGCAAAGCACCAGCATGGCCAGATGTGAACTTCCAGTGCCAGGGAGCCCTTCCAGATGCAGAGAGATTTCAGAAGAAAATACCAGGCCATGCTTTAGCTCTCCCCAGGAGCACTCTGATCCCAGCACTGCTCACCCATCTCACTTTCTGTGCAGCACTGGTTTGCTTTGATTCAACATGTGATCCCTGTGAGGTCACCATGGCTGCTCCCCAGGGGCCCCGTGGCAGCAGCCACCCTGTGGGATAACACAGCATCCCTACTCCACACGGGATTGTTGAGGAATACTCCTGACTCCCAAATGGCATCTGAATGGCCAGACAGGAGAGTTTCCTTTACAGCATGCTCACTGCTCCTGCTGAACTGGTGAGAATTGCAAGGGCAGGTGAGGGCAGCGTGCCCGTGGGCCAGCACGGCCGGCCTGGGCAGTGTGGCAGTGCCAGGCCCTGGCAGCCACACGCTCTGTCCCTCCTGCTCGCCCCGGGCTCGGCAGGGCTGGCAGCTCCTCACAGGCGTCTGGCCTCACAGCAGGGCAAAGCCCTGGCTATGCTTCAAGGAGAAGAGGGGGAAGCTGCAGGTTTAAGGGATGCTTAAAGGACATTTCAACTGGCTGTTCATGCCAATTTAACCCTTAACATGTAAATGAGAAGCTAATCCATTGATGTGCTCTTCTGCCCTTCTGCAGTCTGATCACACTACTGTGAATGCAGAGGGGGTTTGCTGGCAGAGGGCTTTAGAATGGAGGGCACACACAGAAAGCACCCACAATGCTGCTCATTGTTGACAATGGTTTTACCTTGTGACAGATCCACAGGACCTGTCCAGAGACGAGCTGGTGGTCACAGTGGGTCCCCAGGGGCCAGGCCTCTCATGGTGCTCACCAGCAGTGCATGTGGTCAGCAGCGCTTCTGCAGGGAGTGCAGAGCTGGAGAGGTGCTTGGAGACTGGGGCCCCTGCCCCACTCTGGCAGCTGAAAAGTTTCTGCCCAACCACTGTTTACGTGGCAACGTGTGTCCAAGAGACCTTTGCTAATGTGACATAACATGGAAAAAAATCCTGGTAAAAAAGGTAATACAGGACAGGAAAGGCTGCTGGCATCAGCACCAAGGGACTTCACTGCCTCAGTCCAGTGCCAATGGAGAGAGCACACAGAAACACCTGGCAAAATGGCAAAGCTTGAGACTGGGACAAGAGCTCCAGCCTTGGGTAACCCTCCCCTTACATTAAGTATTTGGTTTCTTTCCTTGGCTTTCTTCCTTCTGGGATTCCCATCCTGTGTTTCCAAAATTTAAATCCTGTTGTGATGCCGCCCAGGGAGCCAAGCAGGGAGCAGGCAGCAGGCCCAGGGCGCAGGAAGGAAGCTGCAAGCAGACTGCAGAGGGTACAGGGAGAGGCTGGGTGGTCCCAGCTGGCCAGGGTGGGTACAGCCCCCACCTCTCCTCAGAACTGAAGACCAGTTAGCCCCAGGTGAGAAACAGAGATCAGATCCATCTCTAGCACGCAGAACATCCAGCACACATCAGGCCCACGCCTGCACATACTCCACACCACTTCAGGCAGGGCTTGCTGGGACCTTTCTCTGCCTGCCCAGGCAGGATGGATCCTGTCCTGTGTGCTGCAGCAAGCACACCTCAGGGAGGCTGGGGAAAGCTGCCAGAGCCTCCACTGAGGTGTCAGACATTCTGCCCAGGGTACATGAGTGCAGGAGATTCCTTCTCCTGGCCACAGGCACCTGAACCCCACTCTCCACAGGTGCCTAGACTGGCCACAGGTGCCGGGATGTGAATGCCAGCCCTTTTCCATGGGAAACAAAACTCAGCCCCCCAGTTTCTTGATGTCAGTTCAGAGGTGGTGTTTGGCACTCCAAGGGCAGCCAGAGTCCTACTTGCTGGCAGCTTTGGTCTGGAGAAATCCTGTGCCGTTTGCAGTTTTAGGAGGCGGCACCCCACTGCCAGCCACAGGGCACAGGGAGGAATCTCTGCCAGATTCCTTCTCAGCCTTGCAGCCTCCTGGAGCTCTGGGGCTCTCTGGGACACATCTCAGAATGGCTGCCTGCTGTGTTTAAACAGGAGAATGGTCCCAACACACATTGCAGATTGCTTCAGAGAAGAAGGCATGAAATGAGCAATGTTCTGTTTATAAATAGCTCTGTCCCATGTTTGCCCACTGCCAGCCCATGCTGGCAGGTGAGAGGAGCAGCGAGTGAGGACTTCATCTGCTGCTGGAGCCTTGAGCTGGGGGAGCAGAGCTTGGCACTGCACCCTCTGGCAATGTGGTGCCACTTGCAAAAAGCAACTGAAAAAATGCCAGACATCTGTGCCCTCACTGTGTGAACTAAAATGGAAAAGAACCAAATATTTTTTTTCACACTGAGATTTATAAAAAGCCCCTGTGGGATCTAAACTGACACACAAAATGACTGTCTCCTATTGATTATTTTTAACCTAATTTAGCTGACACTAATTGTACTGGACCTCTATAATTGTGCACAGCACTTGGATAGAATTATCATCAGCTTCATGGGGCTAATGTTATGCCAATATCATATTTGACCCATGTTTCCAAGACAGTCAGACATTTACTGAGTATCAGAATATAGGCATTTACTTTTCTTGGGAGCATTTTTCCTTTCCTTTCACATTTCCTTCCACTTTAGATACACCACACACAACTGAAAGTATTACAGGCTCTCCCTGCCCACCTGGCAGCTCCTCCCCAGAGAAGTGATCCCATCAGCTTTGGTCAGCTGTCCCCCACACTCAGGTTCTGCTCCATGCAGCCTTGACCAAGCTCACTCCATCCCTTCTCTACACATGTAATAAGGGAAGAGAGTTTTCTTATGCCAGCAGGGTCAAGACACTGAAGTTTTTGTGTAAGAGGGGGGCAGAATCTCCTACTCCTCATAGCAGATTGACCACAAAAGTCTCAGTAACTTCTGGAACGTGGCACTGAGGTCTCATGTGCCTCTGATGGTTGCATGATGGTACCACAAGGCAGGATAGTCAAATGTAGCCCAAACATTTAGGGCTTAAATGAAGCAGACTTAAACTCCATCTGGCAACCAGCAGCGGGAGAGCAGAGACCAGTGAGTCCGAGTGGAAAAGCACCACTTAATAAATGGATGGACACACCGTGCTTTACCTGAAGGTTACAGATGGTGGTCCCAGGCTGGACTCCTCGTTAGGAGCCATATATTACTCTAAAAGCATCAAATGCACAGATACAGCACTGCCCCTCAACATTTTTGTACATTTTTAATTAGCAAGAGATTAAAGAGTTATCTTAGCTGTACCTGCTGTTTCCACAAGTATTTTAGAGCCTAACACATCTCTACGTTATGAAGGGCAATAATAAGCACTAAGTGCTTGCTCTTACCAACAGACACGTGTAACCTCCACCACCTCTCCCAGCAGATCCTCCCAGTTTACCCATCGCCCTCCTCTCCAAGTCCACTTCAAAGAGAATCAATCTTCTCCTTCCCCCATCAGCCCAGATTTTTCAATTACAGCTGTGCTCAACAAGCTAGACTGCAAGGCAGCTTAAGGCCCTTAACTCAATCTCTTAAACTGTAAAGTTAGCAAAATGGGGAGACTGTGAGGAAACAGAGCAGGGGGAAAAGTCTCTATTTCAATGATTCTTTCAATCCTGTGTGCTGGGCACGTTTTCATTCCAGTGTTTTAAATACATTTAACCATCTGCTGCAGTCACACTGAAGTACCATTTGCAGGCAGTGTAGTGAGGGAAAGCAGTGGCTGCTGCTCTGAGTGAGCATGGGGAAGCTTTACTTGGGCAGTTTGACTGCTTCTCAGTGCATGGCCTGCCATAGGAGAGCTCTTTTATGTAATATAACTCTGCACCACCAGAGTACTTCTCTAGGATTCTTACAAACAGGGCAAGTTCTATTTTTAGAAAAAGAAAAAGGAAACAAAAAAAGAAAAAAAGGAGAAAAGCTTTCTAATTGACTTCCTCTTAAAAACATGAAGAAATTACTTTTGTGCTGTAGCAGGAACTAGGTGTGGGGGTCTTGAGCAGGGGGATTGCTGCCTGTGGGCATCACTACGTGAGGGAGGCCTGATTTAGGGCCTCCAGTAACACTGGAGTTCAAAGTCATCACTGGGTCATGCACCAGTAGTGACAGAATATCCAGAAGGGCAGAGCCAGGAAGAGAGAAAGATGCCCTTTTCCCCATAAACTATTAATTATTTCTTTTCATTAGAGACTACCTTTTAGGATAGCATGTTATGTTTCACAAAACACCCAAGACCTAGTTTTTAATCCAAGTCTTTGCCATCAGAGTAGGAGATTACCTTGCCAAGGGCTGCAAAGCCTGCAGGGTGAGGCCTTTGGTGAGCTGGGGAGGGGGCATTCATACCGTGGGCTTCCACAAATAGCTTGCTAATGCACAGTTAATTGCTTGCTACATTTAGTGAATCTAAGATTCTGGATTAGAAGAACAGCACTTAGGCAAAAAGCATTCGCCTTCAGAAATCTGAAGTTAACAACACACCCATCCATCTCACCACTTCTGGACTGCCTTAGCACAGTCTAGTAGGAGTTGTGTGTCTCCTCTTCATGGAATTATGGCCATAAAGGATCATTATAGAAAAAATATGAACCCCAGCACATCACATCAGAAAATGCACATACTCAAAAATGCTGCATGAAACCTTGTCAGCCCCTCTCAAGTCTTGTATCAGAGGGGCAGTAAGAAAAGCCCTAACAATGAGAGCCTGTCCAGTTCTCTTTTCTGGAAATTAAAATGGCATTTATTTTAAAATCGCATTTTCTTTTTATTTGATAGTAAAGGATAGATTATTATATAATTTCCATCCTCTGCAAAGCTGGGAAGAACCATTTCAGTGGCTGTGGAAACCAGAGTATGAATATAGAAGTATTTAATGAAGATGTGGCAATCCTTTCATAAGGACAATCTCAGCTGATGCTCCTGCGTTCTGGCTGGTGGAAGCAATACTTGCATTTGACTGCAAGAGTGATATAAAAGAATTTTAAAGAGAGCAAATAAATTAAGTGATATTTATGCTAGTATTTACTTAAGTCCTGAAGATGACTTACTCAGAATGTATTCACATAAATTTTTGAGAAGGTAGCAAAGATTAATTGAAAGATTAAATCAATTTTATGACTATAGGGGAGAATGCAGTTCATCCCCATTTGTCACTGTATTCAATAAAGCACTACAGCTTAAGACTTTGATTTACAAATAGTGGAGCAAAGAACCTGAACACTAGAATACTGCTGGGTGTCTCTAAATTAAAGGATCTGTGCAAAAAAAGAGAAGTAATTCTTATCTACTGCTCCTAGACTGGCACTGTATGATATATGTAGAAGATGTAAATAATAAAAAGGACATACATAATGAGATTTTCAGGAACTTTCAGCCATGGCCTGACTGTTCCCGTTGTACTTCCAACACAAGCAGAGGTAAGTCATGCTCACTGCATTTCTAAAACTCACATTTTATTTGACTGCAGCTCTCATTTTTTATCCTGCTCGTCTGATGCCCTCTGAAATAACCTGCAAGGCTGAACACCGACTGCAGGTGTATGTCCTCCATTACGTTAAATTCGATCCTTTCCAGTGAGGTGAGGAATAATCTCCAGGATATGAAGACAAGGCTCACACTGAACTCAATCTTCACACAGAGGACAAAATGGTTTAAAAAATAAGCTGTGGGCACACTTGTGTTTTATTGCTCTGTGCTCTGTACATGCTGATGGTGTCTCGTGTCTCAGTGCCATCCTACAGAGCAGTGTCTGGACATTTCTCCACAAGGTTGTGTGAAACCATTTGAAAAACTTTTATTAACCTTCAGCGACTTTGGGGCCAACCTGTGGCTCCAGTTAACTTGCTCTTCCCCTGGGCCTTTCCCTGATCTTTCCCCATTTTGCTAAATTATAAAGAGCTGTGTATTTAGCTGCTATGCTTGAGCCTTGGTGCGATCCATGAGTTTTCCTGGCACATAACAAGATTGGGATTGCTATGTATCCTATCACAGAAATGATGTATCCAACACCAGTGGCAAAAGCACATAAACCAAGGTCAGAGATAAAATTTATCTGATATTACAGATAACTGCTGACTTTTATTAATTTGGATGCTCTTTAATAAAACATAGTTGTCCAGTGTGTCACTGACTGACCTCACAATCAACAGAACTGTTTAAAATAAACTGAACATCCTGAAACACAGTCAGAGAAAACAGGGATGAAATTTGTGATAAAACAATAAAATTTCCCAAGTCCAACGGAGCACAAATGCCTTGACAGAGAACATTGAACTTGACTCTGGATGTTTTCCAGGTTTTCAGACAAAATAGATGTGCCCTGACACAGAAGCTGATCTTACTTATCAAACATGTATTTCCCTGCTCTTGCCACATTTTCCTAATAAATGTTTCTAATTCTGGCCCTAATGTAATGTTTCTTTTGAAGGATTAGGCAGAGAAATGGATGCAGTTTTTTAAACACCTCTGCTCAGTGTAAAGCACCTTGTTTTACCCTGAGCCTTGCACCAGTGGGGCAGTCTGCAGCTGGAGTGGATCCATACAGCTCCACAGATTCCAGACAGAGCCACACGAATTGTACAGGAATGGAGCTGGTCCTTGATTGTATCCATGATCTGAGCTGTAAGTGCCCGAGTGAACTTTCCTGACAGCACCGAGAAAGTGGGGGAAAAGTCTTTGATGACAGAAGATTGCTTAGCATCAGTGAAAAACCACTAGACCTAGAAATGCAGTTGAAACAAACAATTCCTGTCTCTGTGTTTTGTCTCCCATGTCATGGTGTTATCTAAGTGCAGGTATGAATTAGCTGGTAGAGCTGTGTGCTCTCAGGAGACGGTGCTATTAGAGACTGAGCAACTGCTGTGACAGTGGGCTCAGAGCTTACAGTCCTATTTGCTAGCCAGGCTCTGCAGGCAAGTATCATAGATCAGAAACCCTCTGCAATGTCAGGAGCTATCTAGATGGCCACACACCAGTGATTTTTGCTGAAATATGGGCTAGAGGTAGGTCTGCCCACCTGACCAGGCAGTATGTGGGTTTGTGCTTTCTTGGCAAGCCAGAAATGGAAGCTTTGGGCACGTTGATGACCAGATCAGTCTGCAAGCCCCTATCACAAAGGACAGGTTTCCGAGGTTCTTAGTTGGTAATTTCAATACCTGGATATTGAAGAGCTGATAATATAGGACAGTATATTTATTTTAGATGTAATCTTCAGCCAGGCATCTTGCAACAAACATCTCTCCTTCAGTCATACACAGATCAGCTTGAGTGGGGAGCAGGCTGACAGCAGACTGACAGCAGGCTAACAATTCTGTGCACTTGGAAAAGACTCCCATTTAATTTCTAATGACCTGACTGCAAAGGGCCTCTGACTGTCATTATTTTGCCATCAGAACTTAATGAGCAAACAGGTTTTCGGTCTGCTGCTTTCTCATATCCCAGTATATGAGTAGCTTATAAGGAGAGGACAGAGAGGTCCCAGTACTTGCTTCTGTCTTAGCTGGATAAACAGATTCTCAGAATCCTGTTTCTACCTGAGTATGAAGAACTGCAACATTTCCTATTCCACATCCTTCAGCAGACCTCAAGGACACCCTTTGAATGATTACACATTTTATATAAAAATGGTGTAAACAAAACTATTGTAAAGTCTTGTTTATTTGTACAGCTCATCTGCAGTATATTAATGGTGATAATGCAGCTGTAACATGCATATTACTTTCATAAGCTGTTCTACAAACAAAAGGCAATATGCTTCAATTTCTGAATGAGCTTTTTGTATATGTCACTGCTTTAAGTTCTCATCACTTCTCATGGTATATACTTATTTCTATATGATTGGCTCTTGCATGAGCTGCTAATTACATAGTAGTGAATTACTTTCTGGTCAAGCAACTGCTGTTGCATTACCTTGAAGGGATTATTCTGAAAATCTGAACTCATCAATGGGCCTGGTGTTGAAAACTTAAAGCTTTGATATGGCTAAATGATTAACTCATGGGATGGAAGTATTTTCTAGGTTTTTTTATGAAGAAGAAGAAAAAAAAAGCTGATTAGGGCAAGAGGGCTCAGGGCACGCTAAAACTCCCCTGACAGCATTTAGAAACAGAATCCCAATAGTTACTGTTTTATGGGAACCTCTCGGGCAGAGATGGAAGCCAGTTTTCCCCTCTCCCTCCAGGACGCACTCCTTACAGACAGGAGTGCACTAGGAGGAGCCACCCCGTTGTCAGCAGGCTTAGAGACAACAGCCACAGCAGGAGCAGGCACTTCACTGGGACATTCAGCTCGTCCACAGGAGGAAGAAGACAACCTCAGATCTCTTCAATAAATACAGCTGGCACTCTTCCTGCTGGCGCTATATGAGAGAGCTCCAGGTCTGACTCAGGGAAGGGCCAGAGCACCGTGCCCTTGGTGTTCCCAGAGCCCCTCGGACACAGACACAGCGAGAGGGCTCAGCTGCCCAGGTGAGNCAGCCCCCCGAGAAGAGCAGCTGCCGCTGTCTCTGCAGTGCCAGGCAGCCCGAGAGGCACGCAGGGTGGGCGAGGGAAAGGAGAGGCCCTCCGGAGTTGGGCAGCTCAGGGACTTTTCTGGATAGCAATGCTGGTGCTTAACCATCAGAGAAATCCTGCTTTAAGTCGCTGCTTTGCTCCTGTTCTCTGGATTGGGTGTATTAAATCCCTGTGCGGATCTAATCTAGATCTAAGATACTTTATATCCTTGCTGATTATTCTCCCTTGAGATTAAGCAACACTGAAGTAGACTTGAAAGTGACCACGCACTCTGAGGTTTCGGTACCAGCCCAGCAGTACTGCCACTGTGGCATTCCTGCAGAGCACTCGAGCACTGCAGACGGGCCGTGTACGGCTCCTCCTCCTGCTCAAATCGCCCCCACAGCCCCCTGCCCTCTCCAGCAGCAGAGCAGCTTCCCCAGCACTGCCCTGCCCTGCCCCGGGAGGTGGGGGTGCTGCATAAAGCCTGAATAACCTCAGCTGCTGCTGTATTTATGGTACAAATGACAAATCTGATTCTCTGGGGCTTGCCCTGGCATACAAAAAACCAGTGTCCCATCCAGAAGAGCCAGCACTGTGTTTGACAGAGCAGGAAAATGAGGAGATGGAAAGGAGGAGCCAGCCTGCAGCACTGGTTCTTCCTTCTTCAATTTGAGACTTAACTCCTCACCTGAGCTGGTTCAAAGGTGAGTAAATGTCATTATACAGTGACCTGTCAGTGATGGGTCCGTTTAGGTGCCCTGTTCTGTGCAGCAGCTTGCTCTGGTATGAGCCTCTGTCCCACTGCTCCTGAGCAGCGATCCCTCCAGCCGTGCTACTCAGCCTCTGCCAGCCATTGCTGGGAAACACACCAGCTGGGGAAACACTGCATTTTAATTCCACGAAATTCTAGGACAAGCTTATAAGTAGAAAAGACATGTGAAATAATCTGTGCCCTTTTCTGCTGGGGTACTTTGGATTTTTAGTGTCTTCATTGATTTTTGGCCTTAGTATGACCCTGTATGGACACACACCTCTCCTGAATTGTGTGACAGCTTTGACTGACTGCATGAAACTCTCCGCAGCATAGATTAATGCTCTTCTTCTTGAATGCACTCAAATTTTCATCACATGGAGTCTGAGTCAGCCCACCTCTATCCCAAACTGAATTCCCATTCATGCCAGCTGAGAATTTTCAGGACAGCATAAATGTTCATGACACTAACAGAACCCTGTGGGGACAGAACTCACATGTAAACAGACAGAAGTTTTTTGGTCTTCCTGCATCTACTGGAAGCACTATTCTGTGTTAACAATATTTCAGCTAAAAATGGAGTAGAAATTTCATGGAGCAGGTCCAGCAGAGTTAGAAAGAAAAATGAAAATCTCTGCACTGTCTTCATCTTAAAGCAGCTCCAACTACATTTTAAAATAATAGCTTGAGGTGTACTGCATGGAGAATATGAGAAATGCTCCACAGTGAGGTGATCTATCAGAGGGAAACCTTGAATGAAAAGGAGGGAAAACAATAAATCCCCAGAATAAATATTGAGAGGGGAGAAAGAAGGAAAGAGATTTCATTTTATTACATCATTTGATGTCATGAGCATGAACTGGGGAAAAGATTTATTTATTTATGTTTCCCTGAGGGGCTGGTTCTGTAAACAGATGGAAGAAGGGCTGGAAAATCCAAATTCCAAACAGAAAAGGTCAAGGCACAACGGGGCTGTATTTTCAGATGCAGTGATATAGTGGCCATAGCTGGCACTGGGCTTGACTCCTTATTAGATTTGCAGTGGTTTATGGACGGGTTATGCAAATTCCCAATCTGCTGGAAATATGCATGCAAAGCCCCAGGTTTGCTGCAAAGTGCTCCCCTGGCACAGTGACACAGCTGCAATTACAGTGCAGATCTGGCACCTGCATTTGAAAAGCCCATGTTCAGTCACCTACAGGTCTCTCAAGAGAGCAGCTCCCTTTGCTTGCTCTCAGACAAGAATCTGGACATTTAAAGAAAAATATATCAGCTAATCTAACTGTTATATACTACACACGTTTCCAAAATTGGGATGCCAGAATGGATCTATCCATGTCCTTTTAACTGTCCTGTATTAGCTTTTCAATTCAGAAGTCCACTTCAGCAAAATGTGATTTTGAAATTCAGACTTAGGTTTCCATGGGTAGCCCCCTAGAAAGGATGTGCACAAGGTTAAAACACCAGGCTCCTGCTCAGGGCACGGAGCTTTTACTGCTTCTGTATTTCTTGCAGCAATACTGAGGATGCAATCAAACACCACACACCCTGGTGCAGTGGAATTGTCTCTTCAACACAAGTGACACAGCGACTGCTTTCCCACTTTCCCAGTTTTGATTTGTTTTTTTCCTACTTTTAAGCCTGGTTACCTGTATCTCCTCTATTTAAATGCTAAATTCCTTTCAGGAATCTCCCAGTTGAGTGAAATGCTGCTAAGCACAGCAGCACTATGGTATCAGCCAGCGCTAGCCATGATCCTAAATGGTAACAGTGAGCTACTGCTGTCCATGGACACTGAATCCATGGACACTGAACCATCCCATCAGTTTCAGGGCAAGTTACACACTTTGGATGCTGCATGATCAGCATGGGTAAGTGCATGGGTACATTAATTCAGTCTGCTTTGCTGTGGGCATATCTTAAGTTTCACAATCCAAATCAAAGAGAACCAAGCCACAGTGAAAATGTTAATTAGCAGCTGTTTTCTCTGATCCTCTGTAATGCTATTGTAAAATGCTTCTATTAATATATTAATAAAATTGATAATAAATAACATCTTATATAAGAATATATAATGCCAATAGACAACTAGTATTTTGTTAAATTGTTAGTCATTGTGGTGTCTCTCATCAGAGGATATATTTGGTCTCTTGGTGAGTTATTACTGAAGCTCATCTTGCAGAAGATGCTGGAGTTTTAACAACCTCTGCTCTCAGAGCTGCCTGTTAAATTCCTGTTATTATTTTTGCACAGAATGCTGTGTTAGGGTCCCTCATTTTAATTACACAGCTAATAAAGCAAGCAGTTTGCCTTGGGTTAGCCCAGTGGCAAACCAATGCTATGGAAAAGACTCCAAGGCAATCCATCATCCTCTGCTGTGCTGCCCAGCAAGGAGCTAAATGGGCTATAAAGGACTTGGGGAGAACGACAGAACGGGGCAGCTGCTCCTCTGTGGAGAGGGAAGAGAGCAGAGGACTTGGGAGTGGAGATCTTAGATGGCTCCCAGTTCCCAGCTCCCTGCCTGCTCTCACATTTTCAGGTGTTTTTTCAGTCCAAGGCTTAACTACTGGGGCTTCAGGAGCTTCAAAGACCTTCAGACTTGGAGAGCTGTTGCCAACCTCGTTAGGCCTAATTTATTAGTAGGAAAGGATCCAAGGGCTTGATCCAAAGCCTTCTATGTTCAATGGAAGGCTCTCAATGTGGCTTTGAGCAACTGTGGGCTACCTATACTAAAAACTGAATAGTAATAAAAAGAGGAAATGGCTTTTGCTATTACTACACCAGTCACATAGAAGCAGATCATCTTTCACAGTGCTGTCAGGTAAAGTCAAACTGCTTCTCTGGGAGATTAGGGATTGATTAAAGTCCTTGCACTCAGGGATATATATCTGTATTAATCTTGGAATTATTTGTCAAACACCCAAGATCTCTGCTCTGATTTGTGGAATATATTCTGAAAGTCAACACTTCAAATGAGTCAAGATTTTTTAAATTATTTTTATGTTTTTAAAGCAAATGCAGAAGCTGCTTCCTTGCCCCGAAAGCAAGCACTGCTATTTTTAACACGGCGCTCTTTTTGCTTTGAAATGGCCCTTAATGTGTTGCTGATAGTAGAGAATGCAGCTGGGAAAGTGGAAAGTGGGAGCTAATACACTGCCAGACAAGTCCATAAAGCACAGCACTGCCTCAAACCACGAGACCAGGCCAGGTTAGCACTGACAGCTCCCACTGTCCAGTCATGGAAGTCAGGGGTTGATGGTAAAGCCAGCACTAAATCCACTTCTCCAGCTTTTCCCACTGCAGTAAAACAGTTGATCCTGTTTGGAGAGGCTTTTAAAATGCAACTTTGGGTTGTATCAGAAGCACCAAAATTGGGCTTGCCATGCCTGGAGTCTGGTATTCAGAAGGTGCTCCACACAGCATTCCCCAGACCCCCTCAGGATCCTGTGTGTCCTGGACTCTGGAGCAAGGACTGTCCGTGCCTTTTGCATTGCACAAGGCAGTGAGGGCGATACAGGGAGTACAGCTGGGCACCCCTGTGCCAGTGGCACCACCAGTCAGTGTCACAGCTACCTCAGAACGAAGCAGAACTGAAAAGGTGTGGAATCACAGCAGGCACTATGGCACAGACTGCTGCAAGCCCTCACTAATAACAGAGGTCAGGTTTAATTTGGCCTTAGCCTCTATCTGAGATGAGATAAAGAAACACACTACGATTATTTTTCCCAGCTTGCCAGGCCTGAAGGCAGTCATTCTCTCTCACATATAACAGAAAAATGTTCTGGATAAACTGGCTGCAGTTCAGTAAATAAGTCGTGATACACACTTTCATTTGAGGGATCAAAATTTTCTGGTTTAGCAACCCCTGGCAGAATAATCAATAACTTACACTCTGACAGTGATGGGAAGAGGGAAACAATGAAGATAGCAGACTGTAGCAGGGCATCAGGACCTGCAGGGGGTCTGCTAACTTGCTGGGATAAGGATGCTCTGGCCTTTTGCCGTTGGAAAATTAGGGCTCATTGGCAAGGCAGGAAACATTTGGGGGGAGTTTGCTGAGACAGAAAATCACCGGTGCACAGCTCAGCACAGCTTTCAGTCTGGTCAGAAAAAACCTCACATCTGGAGCACTAAGTAGTGATTAGGGTTCAGCCCAACTCAAATCCAATCCTGTGCAGGAGTGAAGAGAGTGTGAGCCCTTCATAAATGATAAATTACATCCCACATGAGAACCACAGACTGGGAAACCCCAGCAGAGGGGGAGCCAGCTAGGAAAAAAATGGAAAATTCACACAGCCTTGTCATCAGCCACAACTGCCCAATTTCCCATGGGTTTCCACCTTGCTGGATAAATTAGTGCAGTTCTGTTTAATAAGCAAGGGAAGAAGGCTTCCATAACACCATCTCTAACTCCTGCCTGTTAGATGTTCACGTGTCTGTGGGGCTGGGGCTGGGAGGATACAGGCTCTGGCTGGGGTTGGGGCAATACTGAAGAGACTGTCAGTGAAGAAGCCAGGGGAAAGCCAGGGTGGTTTGTTTTCCATACTGTTTCCTAAACCATAATTCAGAGAAAGTTTGAAAGCAATTACTTTTTATGTATTTTCTACACTTCCACACTGACTAATAGCCCATATAACCTCCCAGCCAAATTCTGTGAGCTGCTGAGACCCTACAACTCAAGCAGAAGTGATTTGGGGGCATAGACACAGAAGAATTGGTATTTATGATCTTGCCTTAAGGTTCACAGCAGGGCTGAACCTGGCCTACTGACTCGGACTGTCCAACTGTAAACTGAATGAGAGCCTGAGGAACAGTAATGAAAAAGCCAATTAGTTGATACATTAGATAATGGATTCCCTAGAAATAACTGTTGGAATCAACTTTCTTTTAAAAGAAAAAAGAAAAAAAGAAATAAATTTGGGGCAAAACAGAAAGGAAAACACCCCTAATTACACCAGTTACTAAGTTAAAATCATATATATGCAGAGTCTGCTCTATAAGAATGTGATGAGCAGTGATCTAAACAGGGAAGGGTGAAGATGGGCACTTGTGAGCAGCCCTGAGCCTGGCAATGGAGCCCCAGCCTTCCCCTGCCCCTGGCCCATCTGTGCCTGCCCACAGGAGCTCTGAGCCTGAAGACATTTCTGTCTTGCTGAAACAGATGAAGTCATCAGGGTACTTGGCTCTTGTGCACGAGCCACATTTAACCAGGCTGATTTCCCTGAAGTTACGGAATCCTGCCAGAATACAGTGTTTCAAATTACTGAATTCTTATTATTTACTCAGTTCAGTTATGCATCTTGTGCTTTCTGCAAGGGCTGATGGCTGCTACAGAAAACAAGGAATTCTCACAAGATGTTGATAAATTAATAAAACACCAGCAACTCCACTCGCTCTCAGGTTTAGAAGGCTTGAAAGATGTTTCCTTCTTGATCAGTTTAAACTGCAGCAATTGTTTTTAATGAAGTGATACAACCAGAGGCCCAGAGTTTTACTGAGTAGAAGGGGAACCATTCCAGCCCCTCTACACCAGGTGAAAAGCTGCTCTGTCAAGACTAAGGCTCCTTGTCAGACAAACCCAGTGCCAGAAATTCAGCTGTATCAAAGATTCAGCAGTGAGTGCTGCAGAGTGGCCCAGACGTGAAGCCCTGAATGTGAACCTCAACATCTCTCCGAGACCAGCTGAGCAGTGACTGTGTGGATGTCACTCTGTTCTGCAGAGGCTGCACTCAGAGCCCAGGGAATGAACCTGTGGCTATTTCCAGCCATAAACAGCCCTCACCAGAGCAGCTGGGAACAGGCCTTATCCCTCCTGCCCAACGAGAACCTTGCAGCTCCCCCTTTCCTATATGTACAGGGAATTCAGCCCTCCTCCAAGACAGCACAGAGAACCACAGACTCAAATACTTCTCAGCTATCCACCTCACAGTGAGAATTTAATCAAGAAACCCACCATTAATTCCTGGTATTTTCCTGTACTTTTCAGTACCACCAAAAACCAGTGGTGTCTTGAAAACGGGCTGGATTCCTCTGGCCAGCAGAAGGCATCCAAGGCAAGCTGCACTGCAGCCTGCAGAGGCAGAGGAGCTTTCTGCAGCACACGAGTCTGCCTTCAGTCACTTAGGCTAATGAGTTAACGAATAATGCAGTAACTAGATTGCTGGCAAAACATAAATAGTCCTACATTACAATAATACCTAATAAAAATAATGTCCAAAAGCAGTCTGAAAAATTATACTCCTTAACAATATCCATGAATTTTTACAAGCAATTAAAGAAAAAGTATTGTAATTTTTTAATCATAAATCTTTACAATTAAGGAATCATCCATAATTTGTGGCTTGAATTCCCCCAGAACAAATAGGCACTAAGGCAAGTCTACAGGGTTCTTATTATTGGTGATAAATAACTTGTTCTTTTTTCTCCTAAACTGACTTTGACTTTGGATATTTCCTTGGTTCTACAGTCTGCTCTGTGGCTGTAGCATCAGTTCAGAGAACTGGTGCTGTGGTGTAACACTGGGTTTCCATCTCTCGTAGCAGGAGAGAGCAGCAGGCAAACCCCTTCAGAGGCGATGCCTTTGAAATTTTGTTCTCTTGGCTGGAGATATTATTGCCTCTTAAGTGGGCAGTGTGAGGCTCTCTGGGAGTGGGTCACTGACAATCTGCTGGGCTGAATCTTATCTATAGATGTCTTCAAACCATCAGGGACAGGTTGTCTGTTTGACATGGGTGGTGTCAAACAGGTTGGCTTTAGGATAAGATCCAAGAAGGGAAGGAGGCCCTGCCCCAGCCCCACTTCCCCTTCAAGTGCGTGGGTCTAGAACAGTGTTTCTCCATGGAAGCACGAATCTGGAGAGGGAATGAGCATGGGATACCCCACACCATCCCCCAGCAAAAATCACAGGAAGCCTTAATCCCCCCCAGTGGTCCGTGAGTGTGCAGTCAAGCCCCCTGCAACACCAGCGGCCAGGGAAGAGCCCTTATCCTGGTTTGTATGGAGAGGCTGAGGTGCACTGGACCCCCAGACGGTTGGGAGCTGGGCACTGGGCAGGCTCCAGGCAGCCTGATGTGGCATTCCCCGAGCTGGCAGTGCCATGGGAGTGCTGGCCCAGCATTGTGCTCCGTGCCCAGCACAGCCAGAGCCCCTCCAAGACGAGCCCTTTCCCCCTGCAGGGCCCTGGTGCTGGGAATACCTGCCCCAAGCAGTACTTGGCTCAGCACAGCTCTCCAGGCATCACACACTGGGAACATCTGAACTTCAGCAGCACCCACTGAGCCACCTCACCATCCATGTTCTCTTATCCACCATGTTTACACACACACATCTTAATTTTTACAAATTAAAGGAGTTGCAGGCAGTTTACAGCAGTTTTAACATGCGATGGCAACTAACACCTTGGATAAACATGAAAAGCCTTTGCTAAGAAAAGTCACAAACTATTCTGACTGAATTTATACTCTCACATGATTAGTGTTGAGATGTAAGAAGTGGGAGTTTACTGTGCTGGATGCTGTAGAAGAATATGGACATGTGGAACTTGAAGGCATTATGCTGTGATTTGGTCACATGAAAGGTTATTAAAATCTTTGATATTCATTATGTAGCTACATTTCTGTACCAAACTGATAGAGTGAGGCGTCCCTCTCCCGTGTGTTAACCATCTGTGTGCCACAGAGTGAATTCAAAATGCCCCTTTGCTCTCCTGGTGAGTGCAGTCAGCAGCAGCTCTGCACATGATTAAGGGGTGGCTGTCACACAGTGTGGCCAGCGGGGAGCAGGAGGTTCAGGGGCAGCACTGTCACCCCAAGCTCGTCCAGCCCTGGGGAGCTCCCCAGCCCACCTGAGAGAGGCGAGTCCCAGCCAGCAGCAGCTCCCCACGCAGCCGGTCCCGTTCTGCCTCGGCTGGCACCTGCAAGGGCAGCAAAACCCACACCCAGCACTGCCTACCCCAGTGGCCAGAAGGTACTTTTCTTATCAGTGCCTTTATTTGGGTGTAGGTATTTTGAACTAGTTTCGTTATCATTCCCTCCCTGAGGAAACGGTGGCTTCAAAAGAGAGATCCCTCTACAATGGCAAATGACTCCAGGTGTTAATGCTGGCTCTGGCTGCGCTGCCAGGAGCATGGCAAGGACAGAAGGACAATGTGACCGGTTCCTCCCTCCAGCCTGCTCACTCCTGGCCCACCTGCTACTGATAAGAAAGTGGGTGTGAAGTCTGGGTCACTTGTTTTCAGCTGCAAGAAGCGCTCCAAGTGTGCAGGAATCAGTGTCACCAGTGAGGAAGAAGACACTATCTAGACAACTCTGCAAGGCACAGGAAACCTAATTCTATGCAGCCTCCTTGCAACTGTCTTACTTATAATTGATATTTTATTGTTTACTTTGCAGGCTTGCGTTTATCAATGACACTTTGCTGCATGAAACAGCTGGAAGGCTTCTACCTCCTCTTCCAAATCCTAGGGCGAACTGTGGTGATAAATGAGCCCTGAAACAGCATGATTTATAGCTCTGTTGCCTCAAGGTGCACTGCAGATCCTTTTGTACAAATTAAATCCTGCTTAAGACTCCTTAAATTTTTCAGGGTGACCTCTCTTCTTCCCTGTCACAATTCTTGTTACAAATCACCGAAACTCTACCTTTTAAAAATGTTATTTTAACTAAGGGTCGCATATTTCCATTTATTTTCCCTTCAAGTTGCATTGGGCCTCAATCACTGTCAGCTGAAAGTGGACAGTCAATGTCTGGTCAAGGAAAACTCTGCTTGTAAAGAGGAGAAGGCTGGTGCCCTCGTGGTAAGTGCACCCCCCAGAGACACTGATCTCTGCGGTGAGGGGTTGTTCTCACTGCTTCTGTTGTTTGCAGGAGCTGCCAGTGAAAATCACAGCTGGACACATTGAATCTGACCTTCTGACTTGCCAGAACGCAGAATCTTTGATACTTCTGGTAAGGAAGGTAACAACGATACTGCAGAGATCAGCCGCCCAGCGGTGCTTTAACTGCTGTTAGCAGGCACTTAACAGCTGGAGCTCTACATCCAGGCAGGGCCAGCAGCTGGCCCTGGAGCCTGCTGTAATGCTGCCATTCATTTCCCAGCCACTATGAGAAGACGGCTGAATGACAAAAGCCTCAGGTTTCCCATCTGAGTGGTGACCCTCCTCTCGGTTAACTAATATTTCTAAATTGCCTTGGAATTTCCATGTGGGCGGTGCCACATAGTGCAAAGTATTATATTGGTGCACTAGAGTAAAGATTTATTAGCAAAAGCCAACAGATCACTGCAGCAGTACAGAGCTTCCCAAGTCAGACTTGTGGCACCACGCTGGGGCTGAGGCAGCCCTTCAGACCCTCACAAGTGGGAGTTTGCCTGGTGATGGGAACAGCAGCGTTCAGTGAGAAGAACCGAGTCTGTTCTGCTTTCAGGGACTCTGCACTAACCCCATCCACAGCATAGATGTCCACAAAGCCAACGAGTGCCCTGAGTTACATTAGTTTTTAGGAAGATTCATTGCATAAAAATGTTGTGAACAATCCCAGCATAGTAATTTTTTTGCCATAAACAACTGTCACCTGGATTTCGATCCACAGACTGTCCCATGCCCTGAGTGGTACTTTGTTAGCTACAATGTGCAGGTGGTATAAAATATGTCACAACATGTCATGACATCCTACACTACTCCCCTGGACCAAAAAGTGCAGTCTGCCCACATCCAGCTCTTTCTATCGGCACCCTTTTTCAGGGGTCTCTTCCCCAGGTTGATCTGAGTCCCAGAGCAGCTTCAGTCTAAATGGTCTTTTGGTCTGGGATTGCCCATTGAGTCTGCAGAAACCTTATGACTGTTAGGAAGTGTTAAGTCTCTCAAAAGTGGAAGAGGTGGGGCTACACAACAGAGATCCTGTTGAATCCCCGAAGGATGTTTCAGAACAAAAGGTGGAAAGAGAGATGAAAGAGAAACAAGGCTTTTGAGGCTGCCAGTTCCCCAGTTTCTGTGTAAGGTTGAAGATGACAAACAGGGCTTTGGCTGATGCCATTTGTACAAGTTCTGTGCATTTAAAGCAAAGCTGGCAGCAGCTGGCTCTGCAACTCAGGGCTTCTGGCCATGGCATGTGGGAAAAAGAAGGCTGTGAGTGAAATAGCACAGTGAAATGAGGAACCACCTAGTCAGCAGGACTTGTACACACAGCAAGAATGAAGCTAAAGGATGCTGTAATGTTTGTTTTAAAGGAAGATCCATAAGACTTGGCTGTTGTAAACCTAAAGGATGCTCACTAATGTCAGGATTTGGCCCATGGGAAAAAAGTGATGCTTTTAGATCTATCAAAATGCAGAGAATCTCATAGACATAGACATTCCATAGTGAGATACAAAACTGGGAGACTTCTCACTGGAACAAGCACGTATGGCACACATGATGGGAACTACAGACTTAGGGAGGAACTCACCAGAGTTCTCATGCATTTGAGATACACATGATACACTCTAAAAATGGATTTTGAGGCAGAGGAACAAACTGTTGAAGAATCACTGAGCTTGATGTCCTTATAAACTTGTCCTAGCACCCTATGTTTTGTTTTTCTCACATAAGATGTATTTGGTTTCTTTCCCATAAGGATAGGTTATTACTGATGAGTAGCAGAAGTAAAGGACCTATTCCAAATTTAAATCAAAGCAATCCCATTAGCAGGTGTTTAGTAGGACACTGGTGAATAATGGACAGCAGTAGTGCATAACTATGCTGTGAAGCGTTGTGGCTTCTTTCTGAAGATAAGGTGTTGAACTGCAA
Source organism: Aleadryas rufinucha (assembly GCA_013397815.1). Taxonomy (NCBI): domain Eukaryota; kingdom Metazoa; phylum Chordata; class Aves; order Passeriformes; genus Aleadryas; species Aleadryas rufinucha. The sequence goes on along the minus strand of VZTH01004222.1, from coordinate 139,887 downwards.
TGTACCACTTGTATTAGAATAATAACGTTATCAGAAAAGATAGATGGGAAGCACTTGGATGCAGTGGCCAAATTCTCATCTAATTTCCACTGGGTACCCATGATGCAAGTCATGATAAATGCTGCAGGCCTACATTTCCCAAGGGAAGATTCTGGCCCAGCTCTGCAGACAGCTCAGAAGAGTGAATCCTCTAAGAGGAAGGAAAGGCATCCTTCTTTACATGGTACCGTTCCCATGTCCTTCTCAGACTAGAAAGTAAAGAGACAAATAAATGATGAACCCTTTCAGTGGATAATAGGTGAAATAAATCATACCGTGTTCTAGGCCATAAATATACAATCAGGGAATTTTGAGTATTTAGCATTTTTGTCAGCAGTCCACAACACATTCCTATGACAGCATAAAATCTTCAACAGAAAGAGAGGAATGGGGCATTTATGTAAGGATGAGAACAACATCCAATTGAATTTACTTATTTGGTTAGTTAGTTGCCTAATTATTTGTTTTAGAAATAATGCCATGGGCCATGCCTAAAGTTTAAACCAGTCTTTGATGACTTGGAATCAGGGTGACTTTTCTTCTGGCACATTGCTACCAGCACCATGGTCACTGGGAATACAGTGACATGCAGCTTTAGCCACTTCAGGAAGAATGTGCCATGTCTAACGAGTTCCTGTTCTTTGGAGGGGGCTGAACTCCAGCATGATCTTGGCCCTTCCCATTGCTGCTTTTTATTTTATGCTTTGTGGTGAGGCAGCACTTGGCCCATCAGTTGCTGTTTGACTGACAGTGTGAACACAGTGCTGACCTGCTGTGCATGGCAGCCCAGACGTGTGGCCAGCAGTGCCAGGCCAGCAGTGCCAGGCCAGCAGTGCTGGGGCCAGCAGTGCCAGGCCAGCAGTGCCAGGCCAGCAGTGCCAGGCCAGCAGTGCCGGGGCCAGCAGCCTGGGCAGAAGGGCTGCCACCAGCCTGCCCTGAGAAGCCATGCAGGACACACTGGTGCCTGCTCCTGGTGTGCCAGGGTCTGGCTTACAAGGAAACACATGGAGTCTGGAGGATGTTCCAGGGAACAGGCTGAGTGAGGCTGTGGGTGTGAGTATGTTCTGAGAAGCCACAGCTCCACCCTGGCTAAATAAACCATTTCCATGTGCTAAGAGCCAAACCTAATCTAAGTCCAAGCCAGTTTACATTCTGATACAAATTTCCCTAACTCCACAGCACGTTACATAGTCCTTTTTCTATTTAATTCTGCTGTTAAAAGAATACAGCCTGTGTGTGCAAGGTGTAGAGCTGTCCTCAAAAGCCAGCCCTCACAACACACGAGACCTCACGTCCTCCATCCCCCTCCACCTGTCACAGAAACCTGTGCCATTGCCTGCAGCTTCACAGTGCCAACAGGGTTAAAATCTGGTGCACCATGGTAAACATTTGGCAACCAACAGTGACTGCAGGGTAAGTTCTGCCTGCCTGGCTCACCATGAGCTTAGCTCTGCCCTCCTGGAATAATGCACTGACATGAAACCTTTCCTGAGATTAATGCCTGGGCATGCACCTCGGGAAAGCAAGATTCAGAATACAAAGCAGGGAGAGCTCCAAGGTCTTCTTTTGTCTTAGACTATTTTTGCAAAAAAAAAAAAAAAAAGAAAAAGAACTGTCAGAATGAATTTCTTGGGTAGTTACATGCACATCACACGGACGTTCACTCAAGCCCAGCGCAATTTGGCATTAGTTAAATGTACCATTAAAGTAAAGCCTTAGCTAAAAAGCTCCTCAGTAACTCTCCACCCTTGAAATGCATTTACCAAACCCATATTATGTTCTTGATTGCCTTCACTGTATTTTCTCTGGTGTTTTTTCTTTCAGCTGATTGGAATTCTGATATAACAAAACCTTCTTTGGAGTGTGACCTTGAGAGTAGAGCTGTTGTATGCTATAAATAATGGAAAATTAGCTATATCGGCTAAAACAGTAAGGAAAGTATTTTATATGATTTTCAAGGGCTGTAAGCCCAAGAAGATCTGATGTCTATCAGACTGTTATATAAATAGTCTTGTAATGAGGAAGAGCATATAAGATCCAAGATAGATTTCTGCTTTTTAATGAGATGGGAGAATATATTACTTCAGAATTTAAAGGCTATTTTTCTTTTTGAAATTCAGATCTGGCTTTATGAATATTTTATTTAAAAAATCCAGATGATGGTAATAAGTTTTCTAATGCTAAGACATTTCTCTTTAACATGTAAGTATATTGTTGACAAGCCTAATTTTTCCAGAAAAATCACTTTAAAGTTACTAATGCACATTTTAAAACTAAATTCAATCTCAGCCCATCCACTAGTTTTTCCAGTACTGAAGCTTTCTGCCATTGGGAGGAGTTACAGTAGAAATTACTGATAGCTCTAAAAGAATAATTGCTCCTACAGTCCCTGCTGGAAACTTGTCACAAGGATAACCTTGCACCAGAACTGTATTTTTTGAATAAGCTTGCATCTGACTTGACAGTGGAGTTTCTGCAAAGAGGAAACACTAGCTCATTTAAAAGGTACCCTCAAATCTGTTCCATGATTGAGATAACATTTTATTGCATTATCGAGTAAGTTTTGCACTGTAAACTTATTAAAGCAGTAAGTTTTACTGCTTTATTGGAAATTCATTTCAAAAGGATTTCTCTGGTTAGAGCCAGATCAATAGCTGCCTTTTGCAGAATGTGAAGATTTTCTTTTCATTTGGAAATAGGAGAAATCGTCTTAAGATTAATTTCAGCTGCAGTGGAAGGAGGATGTTGGAACATACAGGCACAGGATCAGCACCAGCCAAATGGAAGAAGGAGGAACATATTTCCCCACTCCTCTGATACATTGTGGGTAGATCAGTAAAATTTTTCTCAGCTGAGAGATGCAGAGTTCAAAAATTATTGAGGACAGGCTCATGTACAGGGACACATGCATAATCAGCCATTTTCCAGGATGTTCTTCCCCAGAAAGACAGACTCTAAATCCTGTGATTTTTCTAAAAGCTGGAACATCTTTTCAAAGCAATTAGAAGTTCCAATTTTCAGTTCAATATGCTGTTTCACCAAGTGCCCACACAAAGTAAATGTGGTGTTTTGTTTCAGGTCAAATATTTCATAATGAATAATTTGCTTGGTCCCCTTTAGAAATGCCAATGTCATAAGGAAAAAAGAATAATGAAAATTTATCTGAAAATAATTAGCCCTTTCCCTAAACAAATAAGAAAAAACCCCAGGTGTTCTAATTGCTAAGCTGCTCTTTTCTAGCTCTGGTTCTGGCCAGAGGCATCCCAGAATCAAAACTCACACTCTATCCCCTGTTCATCCACTGATTCATTATTTGAACTTGGAAAATTGCTTTTTTGTAAGCTTCTCTTTCCTCATCTAAAAAAGAGAGATGATGTGATAAATCCTTGTGCAAAGCCTCATAAGTGCTGTTGATGAGTCTTACTATAGGACAAGAAGGCTTTTATTACTATTATTATTATTATTCTCTTACAGCCTTTTCTGCTTTTTCAGCCATTCACTAAAACACATTGCATTTTAGGCCATTTACCCACGTTCTGGAGAAGCTGTAGAGGTCCTCTTTCCCAAACCACAGAGTTTAAAAACTCCTTCAGAAATCTTGGATTTAAATGATATACCACCACTGCTGTTTTACATGTGAGCACCATCAACAATGCAGAAGGGAAGATGAAAATAACTTATATTTTTAGGCTTTCAACATCACTAACTAGACACATTCAAGGTATAAATCGCATTCTGTATCCCTGAAAGTCTTCCCAGAGAAAAATCACTGGGTGACCAGATAGGCCTGTCCCCCACGGGATCCAAGGTGTGCTCCTCTGCAGATGGGATATAGTGGCTGTGCTCTGGTTCTTGTGGGGGTCTTTCCCTGCCCTTCATGAAAAGCAGCTCTGTACCCCATCCCATAAACCCCGGCATGGCTGACCCGCTCCACAAAGCAGCTCCAAAGCCTTTCTGTCTGAGCTCACCTGGCCTCTCTTGCCATGACAGCCTTGCTTTAAGTCAACTCACTAATGTTTCTCATAGTGAAAAAGTACTTAATAACCTCTGTTCCAAGTCTGCTGTTCTTTAATTTCCACTTGTGCTCCTGGTACTATCATCTGGTAGACATTATCTTCAACAAATTAAGAATTTATATACTTCAGGAAAACGTTGACTGGAAGTTCATTGGGGGAGGCTGAAGGGGGCTTTTTCATTAAACTTTTTCATTTCGCCTGAAGATTGAAAAATGTATGAAACAGCTTCTCTGGGGAAGGAGAAATTTCTAACTCTTTAATAAGCGCTATTTATCAAAGACATACAATGTGAGCTGCCTGCCAGATGTGGAGTGCATGGTCTGGAAATTCTTGTGTATGAGCTGCCTGAAGGCTTGAATCCGCATTTATCTGTGTGTTCTGTCTGCCACATTCACCTCTTGCTGACAACTGCTGGGTCCTGGGGAAGCTGCTCACACACACAGACACTGCCAAGGCCACCTCCTTCCCGTGGCACCTTCCCACCCCTCCCCAGAGCAGCCACAGTGCCCCCCGTGCCATGAGACACAGCCCAGGCTCAGCCCTGCCAGCCAGCAGCCTCATGGCAAAGGGGAAACCTTTGGCACTGAATGGAAAGACACCACATGGGAGGTGACCATGACTAAAAATCACAAAAATAAGCACACCAGATTGAGTCAACACGGGCTTTAAATCCAGTTTTCGTTCAAATTTTCATTTCCACTGCCTTTAGAAATCTTTTTATATCTTTATAGCAGATATATTCATGGAGCTGACTTATAGTAGAGGAATGCAACTTTTCAATATCTAGCCATGGTAAATATTTGTATAGCTCACTTATAATTAAATTGATCCATAAAAGTTTCATTATATTTCGAGAGTCAAGGTCTCACTGTAATGGAAAGCTCCTTCCATCACTATTACATTCTAATCAGATTACTTATCTAATCCTTCTCATTTATCAAGTGCATCAGAATTGATCTGCAACACACAGGAGCTCTTAGTCATTTCTGAGTTTTTTGGGGGGAGTATTTCTGCCTACTCTTCCCCAGTTCTGTATTTACTGCAGACATAGAAGGAGCACTGTCTCTGTAAAAATCTCTAATACCCACTGAAAGGGACTATGAGGCAGAACAACTCTTAAACATCAGTGTCTTTCTTGACATTAAAGTTGGAAAATGGAACAATTATTTTTGCATTAGCAAGTCACACTGACAAATTCCCTCTGCACCCTCTTCCTGTCATGCCAAAATGAATCATCAGCATCTTATTAAGGTGCCCAGGCTATTCCATAACAGTAATAAAGTGTAAATGTATCCCAATTATTCATTTAATGACTTCATGAATATTCAGTGTTAAGAAGCAGTAGCTGAGCTCACTACAGTAGGTTATTAAGGACACAGGCTGCATATCCTTTATTATTTCTGAGACAACTTAAGGTTTATTTTATTCAGATCTGTCCAGTGTTCATAAATGATAATTCACTGGGACAACACCAATTCTGTGACAGGTACAAATCCATACAGTTTTAGTCCTCTCATTTACATATTTCTTGGGAGAGGATCTAATCCGAAAATAAGAACAGATTTCAGGGAAAATCCAGTTTCTGTCTAAGAAATGGATCGTGGACCAGAATGACACAAAGTCAGATGTTTACAGTATTTTTCACCTGGATATCCAAAGCAGCAGGTACCAAATGCTTTCTTACACCTGCTCAACATCCAACAGGATGGCGCAGGGTCAAGCTTTGAAGAATGAGTCGGCACAAAAATGCTCGGTGATGTTACCATGGAAAAGGGCTGCTATGAAACAGATGCTCCTCTTTAAGAATGGTTGCCAGTGCAGGTGTGAACAGTGACTGCACACTTATGCAGGTGCATGCACTGCTCTCAATCTGCACTACTCTGTGCTGTTCTTTGCCCTGTACCTGACTGTCCTTGAGAGCAAAACCTTCTCCCCATCTCCACCAGAACCTCTGGAAACCCATTTGGTCAGAGATCCCTGGCAGTGTCAGCAGAGACACCCCTCCTTCACACAGGGCTCACAGAGCAGGGCTGGACAGCCTTGATAAGCTTACAGTCAGAAGGACACATTTGTGTTCAAAGAGCTGGCTAGTGCCCAGAGAAATCTCAGGTGGGCAAGTGAGCAGCTAATCTCCTGACAGAAAATGTGAGTGCCAGTCTGGGAGGAGAAAGCCAGAGCAAATTTTAACAGAGAAGACCCATTCTCTTCACTAAAGGGCCCATTACTATTATGTAAACCTGAACCCAAATCCAAAACTGCACAGAAAGAAATGGGAGCAGAGAGGACATGTCCTAGTGTGCTTAAAGGATAAAGATCAACTCCTGATGCATCTGAGTAAGGAGGAAACAGAGACAAGGATTCACTCACAGCACCTGCACTGTTTAAAATACTAAAGGCAACAGCTTTCCTATGTTCTGCTCAGCCTGTGGCTTATTTTCGTCAAAACAACAAATTTGTGAACACGTGATCTGAAGGTAGCCTTAGGAAGAAAAGGAGCCAGTTTCTGCAAATTTTGCTAGAGAGATGGTTTGAACCCAAGAATTAAACCTGAAGGCTTCTAGAGCAAGAGTGCCTGTGCACTGGGCAGTCCCTGGAGAGCTGAAAAGCCCAGGGTCTCACGGGTGTAGCAAAGCTCAGTTGTTTGCCACCAAGCCAGCCACAGTACACAGAGAATGCAAAGATGAAAAAACATTTGTAAGCTGATTTATGGTTATTTATTAGTTTGACTTTGTCAGTCCTACAGATACACAAAAAGCAATGCCTTCCAAACACATAAGTTGCCATCCTGTGAAATTGATGCTGGTTTTGGACGGGTTGTCCTTGGTTTTCTATTTTCTGGTTAACTGGAGAAAATGTTACTTTTACTAGGCATGCTCCCATGAGGATGCCTGACAAGTCTTTGAAAGCAAGGAGCATCAGGCTCTGGATGCGTAGCTTGACTGCATTAGCTTTTATGAAATAATCTTGTAACTTGAGACATGCCAAGGAACACTTCAAAGAAAATATTTATTTTTAACTCAATTAAATCGGTGAAAAAGACTTTTCCTACCCCAGCCACATATTCAAAACACATAAAGTTCAATTTCTACTTTCCTTCTCTCCATGAGAAGTGATTTGCTTTGCTTTAGGCCTCTATGTTGAAGATTGACCCTAACTAAAGATCCCCTGGTATGCTTTTGTGACAATCTAATTGCAGCAAGGTTGCACTGACTCTGTTCCCATCACTTCACTTCCTTGCACAGACCTTTCTGAGGCTCTTTTGTTGAGGAGCGCAATTATTAACTATACTGTGGGAATCATCACAGCATCACCAGTACAAATGGGTTCAAATTGAGAAACTAAACTTTAGGGCCATGTCTTTGCACCATGTTTTGTATCCAGAAATGGGGCTTGGTTTCCTAGAATTTATGTTGCACAGAGATCAATGACAGCTCTGGATGTAAGGAAGCTGGAAAATCTGCTCTAGGCATTTAGGTGCTTAACTGCCATTGTCTTGTTATGCAAATCCATCTCTTAAGAGTGAATCATCCTACCTAAATTTAGCCATGTAAAAGCAAGCACTTAGTCTAAGTAGTTCTTTAGGTTTATGATATTGTCAGAGAAAGACGATTCAAGAATCTGATGGCTTTTCCGGCTGGAGGTATTAGAGTTCCAGTGAAAAACACATTTTCATGTTAATTCCTTTATATAAATGCATGAATAAATGTACGTGTGCATATATATTTTTATATGTTTTAAGCACAAAATCTATGTTTTACTCTTCAGTTTTAATTAGGGATGTGCAAAAAAGCAGGATTAAATCTGAGAAAGTAACTGCTTGCTTGGATGCCATGATACACTGGCATTCGAGAGGCTGCTCATTTCTAACCATCCCATCTGCGGTATCTTTCTCTTTTTAAATGATTATGAAGACTGAAAGATTCTGTTCTCTGAGGATGTGCTCTAGTTTTTCGATAGTTGGGATGTTTGTCATGAGCAAGCTTAAAAGTCAAAGGGTTTAGGTTTTACTGAAAATACTTTACGCTCCTATAAGCTTTCCCTGTAATTTATGTGCAAGTGGCTCCAAATACACAGCTGAGGCTGTCGGCTGGGAATAGACTGAAATGTTATTTCTGGGATATTGCATCAATGACTTGAGTCTTAACCTACGGGAAAAGGGATGAAGAAAGAGCATGATAAAAGCTATCACTATGATCAGTCTGGAGACTCTATTCCTACCAGAGACATTTCTCTTTCTTTGTCATTGCAATCGAGTCGTGTTTACTCCCCAATATATTTGTGCACAACACCAAGCAACAGCGTAAGAAGCGTAATTCAAATGAAACATTTCCTAATTATTGTTCCATCTCAGTAATAAATATGTATGGCTGACTTCTGTGCACAAACAGATGCCCTGGGAAAAGGCTGGGATGCAGAAGTCAGACGTATTTATTACTGAGCTGTGCAACACAGCGAAGGCGTGTGCCAGCAGAACAACCTAGAGCAGATTCACTGCACAGCAACTGCTGAACAGAGGGGGGACCTTGCTGACACAGCCTCTGCCAAGGGCAAGAGGAGGAGGTCTCAGGTGTGAACCTCACTGAATGACAAAGTACTCTGGAATTAACAACGAAGGAAAGTTATCCGTGAGAAGAAATCTAGTGCACGTTAGTTAGCCCCCAAATAAATGGAAGTACTCGTGTGTTTAATGTGAAACCAAATGCGCTCATAGTCATTGTGCTGGTTTGAAGAAGTTTCTGGAACTACAATTCAGAGAAGCATCTAATCTTTCTCAGGGCCTGTCACAAAATAAAGACTATCTACTCTTTGGATTTTCCATTTTCCCAGATTTTTTGCTTCTCGTGGCCATTCTGTCACTCCTTGGCTGAGACCTCTGCTGCTGCGGGTTCGATCCTGACAGAACTGCAGGGATTTACCAGCCACCTTCACTGAGACTTGCTGATGAAAGAATATGGTGCTTCAAAGCACTACTTTTTAATCACTTTCACCATCTTCTGTATGTTGGCTCCAGGGAACAGTGTAAGCACTCCTTAAAAATACCCACACAGGGCAGTTAGCAAATACTGTAAATGAAAGGAGATCTTCACCCACACTAACATCCTGCAGTGTCACATAACCCCGTCCAGAGCTCACTCAGAAGCTTCAAAATTCCTTGCATCAAAACCCCCTAGCAAACCTCAGCATTTCCCACTGACCACTGCAGACAAATATCACCACATTTCAAAGTGAAAGTGCTGTAAATGTGATATGCTTCTCCATATCAGCTTTAGGGCACATACTATGGCCACATGGATGGCAAGTTTTGGAAGCCAGGTCACAGAAAATTAAACAAATCTAATTATTAGAGAGGGCTAGGAGGAGTGTAGTGCACATTAAACTGAACACAGCTCTGTGTGAGACTCGAGGCACCCAGGCAGGAGTTCCTTCACGTATTACAGCAAGTTTCAAAAAAATCCACCATCACAAACAGTTTTAATTATTTCCAGCCAAATGCCTGTAACCTTGGCAAAAAAAAATTATTGAGCAGGCTATTGATCTAGTCAGTAAATAAATACACTTATGTCATCAGTAAGCTAGAATCCTCCTGGGTATAAAACCAAAATCTTAAGAACTACTAGTTATCTGACATATGATTTTAATTAGGATTTATTGATTAGGGGTTTTTAAAAACAAATGGACTTTCTTGATAAAAGGCCTAGCACAGGATTTTCTGCAAAGTTAAACAATGTCTGACTTGCTATATAACAACCTGTGACCCACATCCTAATTACTTCACTACAGAAGTTTGCTTTTTATTTCAACAGAAGAATGCAGGCAACATTTATTCTAAATACCCTGGAAGTTTAATGGAGAGGGAGAAGGCCTCAGCTACCAGAACCACACAGGGAGGTGTTCTCAATGCCTGGTCCTTGCCAGCTAACCAGGGGTATCGCAGTCAGATAAAGAATGAAACCAAAGAGAAGAAAAGCACAAGAAGTTCTTAAATGCCAGTTCTTCTAACAAGCTGGACTTGTTAGATCAGCCTGGACTCAAGCTGGGCTTGAGATCAACCATAACATCTCCTTGGAGCCTGCTATAGTTCAGTGCCTGTTCAAGCACTCTCTAGAAAGTCACACAGTTCCCAGGAGGTGAAGGGCACAAGTTGTTCACGTCTCTGGGCTGAAGTTGGTCTGGGATTGATTGTCCATGCTCAAGGTCAACCTGAACCATTGAGCAGACTCATTTTAGCCTTCGTGCTACTGTGGATGACAAAACCACCTCTGGGTACTGCACATGGCAACGAGAGCTGCCTGTGGGGGAGAAGCTCCATCAGAACAAGCTCCCCACCATTTCCATTATTTTCCATGAAATGATTGTTCTAATCAAAGTCCAACTCGAGGTCAACTATATGCACCCCTATTCCTCCTGCTGTAAACTGTAACCAACACATTTATGCAGCCAGGAACCTGGCCCCATTCACTGGCAGCTTAGGCAATTTTCCACACCTCAGGTGAAAGCCACAGCATCCCTCTCCTGCTCTCCCTTCCCCATTTCCTGAGCAGCATATAACAAGATATACATACAGATCTCCCCATCTAAGAAACAGATTGTTAATTTGTTGGTATTACATTAGAGCTATAAAATTATCCTCTGAGGAGGAGATATTTCCTTTAAAAGTAACCATTTGTGTCATAATCTTTTACCCACCCGAGTCAGGAAGAATCAGCATTTCCTGAGATGCCTGTGGGGAGCCTCATGACTCTGCCTTCCAGGTAAGACTAATCCTGTTTCTTTGTGTCACACAAAAAGCATATGACCACCCAAATCTCTGTGCAGCTCTATTAGAACCATTTAGTCCAGAAAATGTCATTGACATTTGATTTTTTTTAAGTATTTAAGGAAAAAAAAAAAAAAGAACAAAACTCCAAACCCCTCCAGAGGTCTACTGATGCTTGAGTGACATAAATATTCACTAGACCATAGGAGACTGTAGTCTAGTTCATTTAAATTCAATTATGTCATTGTCTGCACCAGAATGACAGGGGACTAATAAAATGCATGGCATACCTGGATGAGGGAGAAAAGGAACTGGCTGGCACTGGCAGTGCTCTGCAGCATGAAATGGGGCTGTATGAGCTTGTGTACTTGGCTGATTACTTTGCCTTTACCAAGTGTAACCCCATGTCTAAATGTCACCAGGAAGAGAGTGAAAACTTAAATGCTGTCATTTTCATTTCCTTCCCACTGGGTAATTATAAATGAGACTGTTGGCTGGTTTATTGTCTTTTTCTCAGTTCAGCTAAAACTGTGTAAACATTCATGACAACCTCTCACAGGGGTAGCTCTATCCCTCTGCACTGGGGAGCAGAAATGTGGAGCAGCATCAGAGCAGGGGCAGAGACCTCGCTACAGCTCCAGAGAGTATCAGCCAGCTGATACAGGAATGTCTCTTCAGTATGAAGTCAAAACTGCTTTAAAAGCAGAAAAATTATTTTCTTTCAGAAAAAACCAGAAGCTTTGATCTCTCCCACAGCAGAGCAAATCCCATAAATTTCACTTACAAACCAATTATTTCTTTTTTCAATTCTGAAAACGAAAGCACATCCCAAGACTTATCTGAGACCTGATTTCTGGATGTCAAAATCTGAGACAAGTCCAGTAAAAGAGCAGCTCCAACGCTTGATGGAAGTTAGCCAAGCCAAGGGTGGACTGGGGATTTCAGAGGCTTGGCCTCTGCCCGTCTGCTCCCGCCAGTGCAGCGCCGTGCTCGGGCATCGTGGGGGTGCCCAGGTCAGAGGGGGCAGCCAGCACAGTCCTGCCCTGGGCTCACAGAGCTGCAGCTCCAGAGCACCAGCTCCTGGCCTGGGGGGCTAGGCAGGGTGTGGGGACCACCAGGGGTCTGTCCCAAGCTGCACAGCCCCGAGAGATTCCCTGGCAGGGATGTACACCTAGAGAACAAACTCAGTTTTGACAAATGTGTGCTTTCTAGTTCAAATGCTGTTTCATTGAACAGCTCCCATCTCTGGCCCTTCCCACTCCAACATGCAGGCAGGCAGGCTCACTTAAAATACCAGCAGTGACAATGGGACATCCAAAATAAACAATCTGAGTGTAGCAGTGGGCAATTCCCAGCCCAGAGCCTGCTGGCCATTGGCTGTCTTTCCAGGAGACCACAGTGATCCCTGGCAGCTGCATGGTTTAAAAATTACATTTACCCTGTTCATGTCAATAATATCTCCTTAACTGCTAGAAACTAGTGTTTGGGTGCCTGGATGCTTTTCTCTGAAACAGGTTTGCCCTTTTAAACAATTTATATCTGTTTGCTTCAGAGAGAAAACAAACAGCAAATCATAATGCTGGGTAATGTTTTGCTAATTACCCACACCAATGAAATACACCTTTGAGTGGTGCTGGCTTCCAAACCAGTACATAAACCAGCAGCTAACTTATTTATTAGCTCTGAAAAGGAGCTGAGGATCAAAATACAATGATTATTCTCTTCATTCCCCAGAGCTGGCTGCTGTGCAGGTGCTGAAAGATATTCAACACACTCCTAAACTAGAAATGGGGATGGGATTGTGAAGGAATGGCCTCAAACCCAGCCCTAACAGACTAAATTTAGCCCCAAAAATTTACACAAATAGTTATTCAACCTCATTGCAAACCACAGCAGCTGCCTCCAATCTATCCTGTAGGAAACGAGGGGGCAGAATTATTCCAGCAGAACCTCCTGGACCTGGTGCTGATGACAAGAGCAGAGATACAGAGTCCATTCTCCTGTTTGGGTTCTGTTTGTCACAGAAAGTTACAAATACTTTAGATTGTCTTGCAAGGAAAACCTAAACGACATGTGACATTCCAGTTAAGAGTCACTAAGCAGTGTGANGTAGGAAACGAGGGGGCAGAATTATTCCAGCAGAACCTCCTGGACCTGGTGCTGATGACAAGAGCAGAGATACAGAGTCCATTCTCCTGTTTGGGTTCTGTTTGTCACAGAAAGTTACAAATACTTTAGATTGTCTTGCAAGGAAAACCTAAATGACATGTGACAATTAAGAGTCACTAAGCAGTGTGATTTTTGGTTCAAGAACCGGAGGGAAGACAGGCAGAAAAGAGTCAGCTGAGGAACACGAGTCACGACAAAGCAGAGCGCGGCCTTGGAAGGCCAGGACAACAACCCTGCCCAGGCCAGCAGAGCAATCCTGAGGTGTTCCTGCAGTGATTCTGCTGCTGGGAGAGGAAGATAAAACACTGCTGCTGGCTTAAACTGGCTGTGAGACTCCTGTCCTGGTGTGCATCCACAGGGTGCAGGAGGAGCAACCCCTGCAATCAACCACCTACATCATCATCTACCCCAAAATGAACCAGAATGGCAGAGTGGCCATAACACATTACATTTAAAGCAGAGAACAAACCAAAAAAAAAAAAAAGAGAGCAATGATTTTTTTACTTGATTCTGAATTAAGAACAGAATAGTTCTTTGATTATTACTAGTGCTAGGATTTCTATTGGAATGATTTCCCACAGCTCTGTTACGGGCAAGAGGCAGGAGAGAGAAGAAGAAAAAAAGATAATAATAATAATAATAATAATAATAATAACAAAAAAAGCCAGCACAGTCTGTTCTAGTCATTTCAAAGCACAAAGTAATCAGATGGCCATCTTTCTGAACAGGTGTGATCAGTGAGAGGAAATCAAATGTCTTTACTTTTCCTTTTTAAACTGTAGGACATATAATTGTATCCTTTGTTGTATACAGCTGCTCCAGCCCCCCTGCTTTAAATCACATATTTATGCTTCTTTCCAAATAGCTAAGGGACCAAGCCCTAAAATAAAAATCTGGATAGTCACAGTGATTAATACACAAGGTTCCACAGGCTTTGGCACAGAACATTTGCATTACAAAAAGCTATAAAAAATAAATATTTAGTTTTCTCTGAAGTACCAGACCATTTTTATTGCAAACCTTTTTTTTTTCAGCAGTCTTTCTATAAGTTACACATCATCTTTACCACCTTCTCCCCTTGTTAGTCCCTGGGTTGAACTAGAGGCTCAGTCAGAGAGATTTTAGTAGGAGTGAGAGAGCAGGAAGACACCCATGTAACATCAAGAGGGAGTTTGATGCTGTATGTAAATAATGAGCTTTCTTCTCTTTTAGACTGCAGTAAAGAGAACATTACAGAATTTCTGTTCCCATTTTGAATGGGTAAATGTGAGCACTATGGACTCACATCCCTCCCTGCACAGGGGAGAGCACAGCCTGGGCCCCTCTGGGGTATGGGTAACATTCAAATCACACAGAAGCCACCAACAGCCCTACGTGAGCTGCAATCTTGTTCAACCTTTGATTTTTAGATTTTCAGTAATGTTTCCAATTATAATCAGGCAATGTGACTGACAGCAGTCCTTGCATTGCCTTCTGAGGGAAATGGGCTGGGTAGGGGGCACCATGCTGGATGTGGTCTGTGACTTCTCCAGTGGATTAATCCAGTGGCTGCAGCCGTTTCCTGAGCTGTAAGTATGTGTCCCCAGCTCCCTGAATGACAGGGTTTTACAGAAAAGGTGGAACTTGGTAGATAAATGATGCCTGAGGAGACAGATGCTCCTGCAGACACGAATGAGGAGTGACACAAAACCTTGCTCTCTGCGGCCCTAGTGCTCCCAAGCAGCTCTGATGGAGACTGCACAAGCCCTGCAGAAATATTTCGTCTCTGCTTTTCCCCCCCACTTTTGTTAAAGTACAAATTAAACACCAAACCACACTTTGATGTTGAGCGAACTTTCCGTTTGTTTAATGATCTGTGATTTTGTTCAGTCCCCCCATTTGCTGCTTGTTAACCAAGAGCAGCACCACTATTTACTTTTACAGCTGCCAACCAAACTGGCCTTAATAACTACCTGCCCTGGGCTGTCTCCCTCCCTCCCATTAGGGGCTGTTCCTTATCAAGAACACACTTTCATCAGCTTGGCTAAAAATAATGAACAGAGTTCACAGCCTGTTTCCTGAAAGCAGACGTGAGTTTGGAATATATGAAATTTCCATCTGTCTGCTTTCACCTTGCTTACTTTGCACATCCTTCCCATATTTCCTGCCAGCCTCTGGTGGCCGAAGAACACGTGTTGCACCATGGATGGGAAGGACATGGAGTGCAGTCTATTGCTTAAATGGCACAGCCTGGTCAGAATTGCTTCTGCTGACGTGCCCACTTGCCAAATCCAGGCACTCCAGCTGAGTGCTCAGTTTGAAGTACTCCCACACTGACCCCACACATCCAGCCAGACTGTGGATGAAAGTTAATTAAATTCCACCACCACAAAATCCAGGGCTAAGGTATATTTTCATCATCTGACTACTTTCTGATATGAACCTTAATATGAATGTGCTTCATTGCAAGAAAAGGTGAAAAAAGACTTCAAGTCTGAGCCCTGGCTTTCAATGTTACCAACTTTTTTGTGTTATCAGAATGATTTAAAGAAACCTAAAGAAACCCACAAGGCCCCAGCTGTGCCAACAGGTGCTATAAACACTGCACAAAAGATGTATTTTAAGAGCTATTGGGAGGTTTGCCATGTTCTAATCAAACTGGTTCTTTATTCCTTTACAAAACTTCAGCTTCCCCCAACCTCAAATTACAAAGTTGCTGCAGCAGCCTGCAGAGGCTTTTAAAATAAAATTGTACATTTGGATGGAGAAGGAGAAGATAGAGGAGGGAGCTGTTTCCATGGGATAGCTTGGCCTTAAAAACTTACTGAATGTTTTGGTTAGGCTGGAACATTGTTCTTTTGTAATAAAAAGCAAGGATGAAATCCTGGTTTTGTTGAGGTCAGTGAGCAGCTTGCCACTAGGATTCAGAGGGGCAGGCACTGTCAGTCCCTAAATCTTTTCACAGGAATTTCTACAAGAACTTTGATTGCAGAACAAAAAACAAAAGGACAGGTGTTTGGGGTGTCCACCCCCACCCCGAGGCTTTAAGACATTCCCAAGCAGTGGGAAGAAGCCTGCCCCATTCTTACAGTCTCAACATCAATAAGAGGACGTGTTTCAGAGCTCTGTTTCCCTTCACAGCCACCCTACACTGGCTTCTGCCTTGAAATGATGCCACCAAATGACTTGGGCTTTCCCAAGCTGCTGGATTTGGTAAAGTGAGCTGGAAGGCCTCCCTGACCACCCTGGCTGTGCCCCATCCCTATCCCTGCCCGTCAGTTTTTGCTGAAGAGAACTTTCAGGGCTGTTCACAAACACCACTACTGGAGCTCAACCTCCTTTATTTTTTTGGCTCCCTCTCCCAGGAAAGTCTTACTTGTATTACTTAAATGTATTGCTCACAAAACCCAGAAAAGGAATACTGTTTCAAATGCTGCTCGATGTCCTGCCATGTGATCCAAAGGGGCCTCCTGAAAATCTGAGATGCTATAGAATCACCGAATGGGTNCCTTTTTTCCCTTCTAACTGTGTTTGGCTCTTGATTTTAAGACCAAGAAAAGGCATCACAGGAATAGCAGCTCTGTGCTGAATTAAACTTTAGAGGTAACCCCTCTTTGAGCATGAAAGCCCATGAGGGACTGTCTCATGTCCAGTCAGAATCCTGTTTATTTTCAGGCTATTACACTTGGACACACCCTGTTCTGAGCTCAGGACCTGGTGTCTCTCACAAAGGCACCACAATTCAGAGGTACAGCCTCCTTCAGAGGTGCAGAATACACAGCATCCCTCAGCAGATTGTCCCAGTCACTCGCTCAAAAAACCTGTTTCTACTGGATTTTATCGGACTTTAGCTTCCAACCATTACTTCTGCTCTGCTCTCCTTTGCAAGATCAGAGGTATCATCAGCTCATGGTTTTCTCCCTTGTTTCAGTGTAATAAAGTCTCCTCACTGTTCTCTCTGACAAGGGAGATGATGGCTTCATGTAATCACATCACATTTCAGTCTCATG
>VZTH01004222.1:0-122904 GCA_013397815.1 Aleadryas rufinucha | reverse complement strand
GGGTCACCTGGTCCCACCTCCCTGTGCAAGCAGGGTCAACTATTTTAACACCTTCTCCAAAGATCTGACTTCCAGCTGCCTGCAGCCATAATCCTGTCACTGCACTCACCACAGCTCACTGAACTCATGGNTCTGTGCTGAATTAAACTTTAGAGGTAACCCCTCTTTGAGCATGAAAGCCCATAAGGGACTGTCTCATGTCCAGTCAGAATCCTGTTTATTTTCAGGCTATTACACTTGGACACACCCTGTTCTGAGCTCAGGACCTGGTGTCTCTCACAAAGGCACCACAATTCAGAGGTACAGCCTCCTTCAGAGGTGCAGAATACACAGCATCCCTCAGCAGATTGTCCCAGTCACTCGCTCAAAAAACCTGTTTCTACTGGATTTTATCGGACTTTAGCTTCCAACCATTACTTCTGCTCTGCTCTCCTTTGCAAGATCAGAGGTATCATCAGCTCATGGTTTTCTCCCTTGTTTCAGTGTAATAAAGTCTCCTCACTGTTCTCTCTGACAAGGGAGATGATGGCTTCATGTAATCACATCACATTTCAGTCTCATGTACCAATGACTCTTTTCCTAATCCACTGGCACCTTTATATGGTTATAACTACATCCAAATAGGAAATGGTCCTGGGAAAATTATCACAGGAAGGATCAACCTCTCCCCTTCCCTGCTGAACCATACTCATCCAAAACTGGAAATAAAATGATTCCACATAACTCAGATGTGGACTTCCCTTGAAATTGTTAAACATTCAGGTATTTTGTACTTGTTTTGTCTAGAAAAAAAGGACAGGGTGTCTTTTCACCCAGATGAGCACTCACTTCATAGATTACTTGAGTTCAAAATGGGATTTAGAATAGCTCTCAGCTGTATAACCTATATAAAATTCTCCCATCTTATCCTCATGGAAGGGAAATATCCTGCTAGAGCAGTTTTACAATTTTATTCAAAAGACTCTAAAATACATTTTTCAGCTTTCCAGAAGTACTTTTTGCTGCTGCTGCTGCTAATGCTTTCCAAGACTCAATGCAATTACTTGTTAATAAAAACATGGTTTAATATGCTGGCAGAAAAATTGATACCACTTCCATTCTCTGCCTTAAAACAAATGAAACGTAGGAAGGAATTGAGCTGTCTCATTTCTGAAATGGGAAGCAGATATTTTTTAAAGTTCAGATCATTACCAAGTGTAATATTCATATAACAAGTTTAACTGACCTTGTGCTATTACTTCTCTGGAGCTAACTTTGTGGGAAATGTATTACAAAACCTAAAAAGAAGAATACTGTTTCAAAATCATCTGCCTTGCTCACCAATCAAAGTGAAAAATATCTCCGGTTGGTCATCATGGAATCAATTTGTGTGGCAGCAGAAAGTTGTGCCCACTGCACTGAGGCTGTGGAATCAAACCTGGAACCACAGGAGCAGACTCCAGCCATTGTGCTGAACCCCGAACCAACTGCACTGTCCCTGTCCCACAGCAGGGATGCTGAGGGTGTGCTCCATCTTTGTGCCACCCTCTTATCTGTACTTCATGGGATTGAGCAGCCTTCAAACCAGCAAGAAGTCACTCTTCCCCTGTGGCTGCCAGGGGACAAACTGCCAGGGAAGCAGAGCTGGCCACTCTTCTCTTTTCACCTTTTTAGTCCCCAGTGCATCAGGCCTAATGCCCTTAAACAAAACCCAGTCCAGGCTGACCTGAAGCTCTTCAGTGCAGCCATTCAACTGCAGCTACTCTTTATGTCATTAAACTGAGAAAAAGCTGTTTACTTTGATGCAGCACCTGTCTTTCCCTTGGAATAGGGAGAACTGAGTTCAGTTCCTGCTTCTGCTTCAGGGAAAAGGAGGACACATGCAGCAGGAAGTTCCCCAGATAGCTCCTGAGGTGTGTCCTGCAGGGAGGAGAGGTGAGGCTCTCCTCAGTTATGGTAGCACTGCTTTTGGGAAGGAAAGAGAAAGAGGAAGACTTTCCTAGCCTAGTGCTGGAGGCTCAGGGCAGTGCTATGGGATAGGGCCACTCCACTTCAACGTTTGACTTCTTCTACTGAGAGCAACAGCATGTTCAAGTGACTGAAAATACAACCAGGTCAGAACACCTTGTGGTTTGGTCTCTGTTTATGTGAAACAGCTGTTCAGATTCAGAAGGGAACTGACCTCAGATCTCCTGCTGAAGGGAGTGCCTGGATAAGAAGCCATCTGAAACACCATTTCTGGGCCTGACCACCCCACCTGGGGAATGACCTATTCCACCTGCAAGAGATGTGGAGAAGGGCTCTCAGCATCCCACAGGCTGGGGAGAGGTGAGCTGATAGGAGAGTGTGTGAATAAAGCTCCTGTAGCCTTGCAAAGCCACAACTCAGCTTGCTGCCAGTAAATCCAAAGAGGCACTGGGAAAGAGGAGGGCAAAGACGAGGGAAGGAGAAGAATCTGTGCTAAAGGACAACACTGTCAGAGAACAAATAAGTGTGAATAAACCATAGGTTTTTCTTTGAACCTCCTCTGACATCACAGAGGGAAGAGAATGTGGTGACAGCTTTGCCACAAGGGATCTATTTAGTTTTAAGATGAGGCCAGGTAAGGTTCTAGATGGGGTTGGAGGAGATGGATGGCAGTAGGGGAGGGCTGGACACAATGACCCAGAAGGTGCTCTGCAGATGCCCAGTTCTGGGTCACAGCAGCACCACTGGACAGACTTGAGAGGTGCAAGCTCTGGGATGGAGTTTGCTGCCCTACAGAGAGCTGGCTGACATTAGATTTGGACCTGGATTTAAAGAAAACCTTTGAATGTAATACCTGCAGTGCAATACCTATGCCCAGATTCTTAAAAGGAAATAATTAATTTGAAAGTTGCATCCCTTTTCAAGGCCTATACAGACCTGTATAATAAAGAAATCAGAATCCTTATGTTTGCTCTTCATCAATTTCCCTAAAAATAGGGACAGAAATTACTCTTTTTTCTGTCTTCACTGAGCTGTCAACCCTGTGGGACAATGACTGCTTCCTACTCAATCTATATAGTGGGACTCTGACCTCTCATGGGTCTGTTATCTCCCACTGTTATTTCAGTATAAAACATATATATGCATGGATATTTAACTATACATACCCTAATAACTATTTCCTTCTCACAGGTCCTCCTCTCAAAGGGACAGAGTACTTCCAAAACAATTAAAAAGAAAATTCAGATAAATTGCCGTAGAGGAAATGAAAAGGATTTTCATCAGCAGAGGCGAGTCCCCTCGTTCAGGTGCACCTCTGTGCAGTGGAAGGTTTGCAGTAATGTCAGCACACAGCCCTGCATGAGCTGCTGCACAGGCCTCCAGCTCATCCCCCTGCCACACTAGCCTTCAGTTAATGGCAGGAAGTGGTTTTATGATGGTCAAGAGAATTCTGGCCACTGCATGTAAAATGTTTTGTCTCATCAATATTTATTTTTTCCTCCCAGTGAGCTCTGCCAGGTTTGATTTTTTTTTTTGGTGCTTTACCTTGTAAGATCTCAATTATGAATGCACAGAGCTTAAAGCAGGGATTGGAAAAACCTCTTAATATTAAGCATTTCCAGGAAATAATTTATAAAATCCTGCAATGCTCCACATGGATGGCTCAGAAGAGAAATAATCAACCAACTCTGTAAATGTCAAGGGGAAGATTAGCCTTTACTTCTGATGAACCCAATTCAGCAGCCACATTAAAAGGTGCCTTTGCATGTGGAACTAAAAGGACTCTTTCCTTCTTTCACAAAGTCTTTGAATTTCCTGTAGCTGCAAGTTTATCTCATTCACAGAACCAAACCTACCTTGATCTAAGAAGTTGAAACACCTTTGCAGACCATTTAACCCCTTGCTGAAGTTGAGAGAAGAGTGTTTTGGCTGAGTATTTCAGATAAGCAATTGCAGTAAGGGGATTTTTACTTTGATTTTTGTTTGGATTACAAGATTAGTCCACCAACTTTGAAAAGCCATCCAGAAGGAGCCTGACTCTGCATGTCACTTACCTTGGTGAGGATATTTCTTGCTGTTCAGGAATGTGAAGGGCTAAAGAAAAGCTTGCTTACCTTAGATGCTCCACACAAGTACAAACAATAAGCAAATACAATCAGAATGACACATTTCTTGCCACTTTTGGTCCAAAGTCTCCCTAATACCTCTGCACTACCCTGTTTGGCAAGGGTTTGAGGAGCAGAAGTCCCCCAAAGGCTCCCCTGGAGCAGTGGGCACTGAAGTACTGCCTTGGGTCAAGAGCACAGTGTGGCACGGCAGGACAGGAGCCAGGCAGGACCCCCTGTGCTCCTGGAGACAGCAGCCTGCACACTTGGCTTTGTGGCCACACAAGGCAGCTTCCAAGGCAGAAGACAGCACGAAGCAGTGCAGGCTGAGGCTGGCTACCCTGGCATGCACTGACATGTGTGCTGTTGAAAACAAAAAACCTCCTTTGTAGGCTGAAATACTTGATTTACCACTTCTTTCAGATACGGATTTTATGCACAGAGCAAGCCTTTAAAAATATTAGAGAATTTCTTCAGAAAATATTAATCTATTTGAGTAGAGTTACACAATCTTACCGTGTGTCAGCGGGCTGATCTGCAAAGGTGAGCTTGGAGCTGCAGGCATCAACAGAGCAGCAGGGCAGTGCCCTCCCCAGCCTGGCACAGTCCTGGGGTGCCCGAGCACGGAGGGCAGAGTGGGCTGGGTGCTGGCAACAAGGCTCAGCCAGGGGTCCCATGAGCATCAGACAAGTCCATAGTGAGGAGGGAGGTCCAAAGTCACCTACAGCACATCAGGGCTGGTCGTGCAGACAAGAAGCCACATCCAGGGCGGGTGAAGAGGATGCAGAGCTTGGTGGCACAGCCAGTGTGTCTCTGCAGTGTGACAGCAGGGCAGGGAAGGCCTTCAGGTGCTTTCTCTCAAGGTGGTGAGTATGCCAGTGATTTCCTTATTCCAGCATTCTGGTGGCACCCATGGTGGAAATTAACTCAACTGGAGCAGAAAGGATTGGGCGAGCTGGGAAAAAAGCAACAATTGTATAAGATTACAATGGTTTTGCTTCTTTTTAAAAAATAAAAAATTGTGTTTTGTTATCCTTTGTGCTTTTGGGAACGAGAAAAGGGTGGGGGGTGTTGGAGCAAAGGGAGGTTTTGCTTTGATTTCTTTTTCTTTTTTCTTTTCCTTTTTAGTTCTGTTAATAAACTTTCTCATATTCTTTAAGTTTGAGCCTGCTTTGCATTCCTCCAAATCTCCTATCTCACAAAAGATAAGAAAGGTGAACTAAACCACTACATTAAAGTTTAAAAATGACAGTAAATTAATATTACAGCATCATTTTTTTCAGGTATGATGACACACTGTCTGGCATTTACAGGAAGCAGAGACACAAGAAACGAGTTTCTGTTTCCTGTTCATACATAAAACCAAAGGAAAGGAAAAATGCAATTGTGAGATTTATAAACTACTTGAGAGATATTTCCATGGTAAACTCTTGAAAATCTTTTGTAGCACAGATATTTCAGCACACTCAAATAGTACTGAGCTCTTTATTTGCCCTATAAACAGTGAGACAGTAACTTCACAATCTGTCAAATGTAGAAGCAAACAAAACCAAACTGCTTGTTGAACCAACAGAGAAATGAACTGTGAACATCACTGATTTTTGGCCTCTTTATTCTGTCCTCAAGTGATTCAACACTGTCAGGCTTTAATATGGGATCACTTATTGCCAAGTTTTTTTGAAGTAAAACAGAAGAAAAGATTTGTTCTTCTATCTGTGGGATAGCAGAAACCTGTGCAGGATACTTGGGAAGACTAAAACTGCAGTTTGTGGAAGCTAACGAGCACATTAACCGGGCTCTGCACACACAAAACACTTACAGACATCTCTAACTCCAGGGACGGGGAAGCACAAGCCAGAAATAAGCTTGGAAGCACATTCATGTGCATCTCCAGCAGATCTACCAACACCAATTGCTGCTTCATTTTTATAGCATTTCTGAACTGTTCCAGTCTCTGGTTTGGTAAATGCCTCTCCCTCCAGATCCTCCACCAGTCTTGACCCCTGGGTGGGAAGATTGTTTCTTTAAATTAAACGTGGTGTGGGTTAAGACATCCTCAGTTTTCCCAAGAACTGATTAACCTTTCTATTTACAGCCACTACTGTTTTTGGAACTAGCAGTGTGAGCCCTGAAAAGTGAGGACTGCTTTCTCCTGGCATCAAGGCTCCCATGAAAAGCTTCATTCCTTTCCTAGCATTAGGTACCATTTGCTCACAACATGGAGGCTTATCCAAGAAGGGGTTAACTTCCCAGAACTATTTTTGTTTAAAGCAAGTCAGTCAAATGTAGAACTAACCTCTGACAGATTCTGAGTACATTCACAATGCATGAAATTTAAATAGAGAAATTTTTCTTAAAAAAAATTCCCTTGAGCCAGGAGAGGTCGTTGTCAGAAGCCATAACTAATGCACAAAATGGGAGAGCATCAGAGGGAGCGAATGGTCCTTGGCAGCTGTTTAATGGTGCTCCTCTGCTGCTGCGCTCAAGGCTGACCAGCACTGATTTTCCTACTGATGTATCACTCCCTCTGCTCTGTCGTGCCTCAGCCGCTGAGCCCCCTTAGCCTGCGGCACAGCTAATTGTGATTCACTCACTGGCTCCCAGAAAACAGGCTGAAAAGTTAAATATTGTAAAATATTCAGCCTCAGCACAGAAGATCCTTTGAGGTGAAGTTCCTCCTTTGCTGTCCCTCTCTTTCCCCCTTTCAAAATGACAGCCACTGAGAAACAGAAGGCTAAGTGTCCTTTGGGACACCCAACTCTAAACATGGTTAAATTAACTCTGGAGCACAGCATTTCTTTTCTCTGGATTCTGCCTTTTAATTTGTATCTTTATAACCCATTCTGAATGCTTCTAGCCCCAGTGGTTTCTCAGCCCAAATCTGATGAGCAGGAGCTGATGTTTTATTCTGCCTATGCTGGGTGACCTGCAAGATGTGTGAGCGTTTTCCTGCTCAAGGCTTGCTTTCTTGGAATAGTTTCCTCCTCGGGTTGTAACCACATTTCTTGGATTATTTTTATTTTTTTTTAATTCATCAGGAGGATGGCTGAAGCATGACGAGGATGGCTGAAGCATGAGGAGGATGGCTGAAGCATGAGGAGGATGGCTGAAGCATGAGGTCTCTGCCCCTGCCCTGCTCCTGGCCATCAGGTCACAGACTCCCTTCACAGCTAGCAACAAACAGGCCCCAGTCCCAGAGAGGAAGGACCTGTTTGGAAACAGTGGTAGGAGAGGGAATAGGTGTTCTCCATCACTTTTGTCCTCTACTGCAAATTTCAGAGCTGATAACCAGGCCCGCTGAGCACCAAGGTGAAGGAGCTTTCAGGCTGCCTGGGGTGTGGCTGGTTCTCAGTGGCAGGAGCCTGTGCAGGTGGATCCACAGCAGGGGCCGCTTCTGCCAGACATTGTCATATCCCCCCACTGCTGTGCTGGAGAGGAGGAAGGTTTTGGCAGTGTCAGTCACTTCCAGCTCTCTGTTTGAACTTCTCTGTGTATATCCTGGGCCTCAAGCCCACTAATAACCAGTTTGACACCTTCCTCTTGCCTCTGGGTCTCTCCCTCTCTCTCATAACCTTTACCAGAAGTTGCCTTGCCAACCTTCATGCAACAGGAAAGCTTCACCCATCTCATCTCATGAACTGACTTCCCGAGGCACTCATCAGAGCAGCTGCAGCAGGAGCCCTGATCCTGAACAGAGAAAGGGCTCTGAGTGGCACCAAACAGAATCCCAAGGCAAGGCCCAGGGCTGCAGCCTCCTCTGCCCCCTCACAGCCACCAGAAACGCTCAGGTCAGCTGTGAGTCCCCTGTGGAGGACCCGGAGTGGAGACTGTCCCAGCCTCACACTTCAGGAAGAGTTTAATGCTCCCAGGACAGCTCACACTTGTTCCATCCTCTACGGATATTAACAACCACAATAGTTAATCCTAATTGCCAAAGGACTTAGGCTGTCAGCACTTTGGGGATTTAGAAGGGACTGGGTGCCAAAATTCTTCAGGCTGCCTCAAAAACACGGTCAGTGTTTGAGTCACGCGGCTCACAGAGCACAGCTCAGACAGACACGGAGCCAGTGGCGATTCCCAGAGCACGCTGCCCTTGCAGGGCTGCCTCCCTTCAGCCCTGCTCTCTGCTCCTGCTTCCACAGACAAACCCAGCCTGGAATACTGGGCATATTGGCAACAAGAGGTGTTTAGGACAGCAAGCTGACTTGCTTCGTAAAAAACACAACTGAAGCTCACAATGCCTTAAAGGCCTGCCAAAAAAGTGCCATTTTTTTTCCCCATCTAATTTTTAAGAGGGAATTCCCATTTGTTACCAAAGTTTCTTTATATCACATAGAACCTGAGGAAAAGGGGTGCTTCTGGGTAGCATCTGAAATCAGCAAAAGCAGACATTGAATCTGCCACCATGGACAGAATGGAGGGAATGCAACAGAATAAGACAACAGAAAGAGAACATAATAAGAAATGCAGATGATAAGTTTAAGTTTGATGCAATGAAAAAGGAGGAGGCATGAGAGAAATCCAGTGAATGGAGGTGGTGGGATGATGTGATATCTTGGGTAGCTGCTGAAAGCTGCAAGCAGAGGAGAGGGAGTCGGGACAAGCAGGAACTCTAGCTCTCAGCAACTGCTATAGAAGAAGAAAATACATCAATAGAGAAAAAGGAGATGCAGCTGCCCTGGCATCGTATTTCCTTCTCACACTGGAAGAGCAGCCTTCCTATTTATTAAGCAAACTTATATTCATAAAAATATCATAAGCCTTTCCATTTTTATTTTGCCAGTTATATTTTCAAGTCATGAGATCAAAGATTTTTTTTCAAAGGCAATGACGAAAATTATTAAAGGAATATTTAAGGACAGTGAATTAACAACAGAAGACATTTTAAAAAGCTGGCTATGGAAAACAGTTAAATAGGAATCAGAGCGGCCTTTCAGCTGAGTTTAGATTATAGCAAGCAATTTCTTATAGCTCCTTTTTGCTCAACAGACTCAAAGTCTGTGAATCAGGCATTTGCCAGCTCAGATCTGGGCTTTGCTCTGCAAAAGAGAGCACACATTGGCAGCACTGCTTTCCCAGGGAGTCTGGCAGTTGGCCGTATTACAGCAATCTGAGAGCAGAATCACTCCTTGTGTACTGGCATATTTCAGCTTTATCACCACTACAAAAGCCTGCGAGTTTAACCACCCTTTATCAGCAAACACCAGTGTTTGAGACCAACAATTGTACCTCAACCAACAGGTACAGGCTTGGTCACTCTCATTTTTTAGTACCTTAATTCACAACTTTCCCACTAAAGCCCACAGAATGAAGGTGCGAGTCAGGGCTACTCGGCTCATGGCACGGGGCAGCACGAGCAGCTGCACAGGCTCTGCAGCCCCTTTACAGCGCTGCTTTCTCAGCACTTACAGATACAAGATGTGAAAAATCTGAGATTTAACATGTCCAAAAAGTTCTGACAGAATTCAGTTGAACGTCTTTAAGTATCTGAATACACTAAAAACCTGCTATAAAAGCCTTGTAACTCAGGGACAATGTACCATGAACACAGTGGGTTTTCATGCAAATCCTTAAAACATTACATCTCAGTTTATGCATCATTACAGACAGCTTAAAAAGGTTTTACAGAAATATATTTCAATTTTGAATTGCTAGTAGTCAACTATTCAAAGAATGATGAGATAGTAGAACTCTTGGCTGCTTTAGTATCATTTAGGGATGACAAATGACATTGAATCAGAGGGGTTTTTTTGGAAGTTAAATAGTTGGCATTAGCAGGGTAGGGCAGAAATAATCTCTACAGTAAGCACAGGCTTTACCAACATTTACTTTATTTCTTCAGAAAGGAAGTTGTTGCTATTTCAGATTAATCAAATCTATTTGCATTAAATGCAAAAAATTAGATTTTTGAGTGGGAAAAACCCACACAGAAAATGGGAATTCTATTTTTTAAAGTAGCAGATACATGCAGATGAAAGGGGTAATGCCAGCTCTGAAGGGCCCATGGAGTAAAGAAGGCATTACTGAATGAGACCAAAGGTGTCCCCATCCCAGCACCCTGGGAAAACCCTCTTTTGTCATGTAATCAACCAGTGGCCCAAGTGCTAATGAAGCTCCCCTGCCTTGGTCATGACTGGGGGGATTCATGGTATTTTATTCCCCCCATCACTGTCACTACAACACTTGTCCACTGCTGCTGGTCTGGAATACGCCTGGCCCACCACCACTTGCGTTTCATTCATGGCTTCTGGAAAAAAACTGATGCAGAACTTCGGTCAACAGAGTTATGAATATACAAAGGTAGATGGCGAGATTGAAAGCCAGTCTGAATTTATCTAAGTGGAAGGTGAAACAAAAAGACTTCCCAACAAAATGCCACTGACATTTATATTAAAGGGGGGAATGAAGCCCAGATCTGACATTTAAAAATAATGCCACCTGTGTAAAACCTAAACCACATTTTTTACAGGCAGTGGGAAAGCTTCAAGGCAGCTCCCCTTGTCCGTTTGTTAACTGTGCAGCCTTTCATCACAAAGGATTTACTTCTTTTGCCTTTTCACGTTCTTTAAAAGGGATATTGAACAGTGACTGTGCAAAAGGCAAGGCAGCAAGAATTGAGTGAGTTGAAGAGATCTCAGCACAGGTAGCAGAGCATCACATTTAATTCCTTTGGTGCTTATTTTAATAACATTTATCATGATGAACTCGTAAGTCATTACAGAGTGTAAAATATGCAGTGCTGTGCTTTGCCATTTAACATATAATTTATCTCCTCATTGCTGTGACGAAGACATTATTACTTTTTTTAAAATAACTTCTTATCAGGCAGGTTCAGCCACATACCATTGGTTTTATTTCAAAACTCTGCACAACAGTCATAATCAGCAACTGATGCCCCATTTTTTTCTTCATAAGAAAAAACCTCAGGCTACTTGTCAGAGTCACTAATCAACAAAGTTACCTGAAGGTGAAAGGTAGGGAAAGGAGATCTCACTTATCACAGACCTTGTTCCCAGGCTTTATGTCTGTCCTTGTCTGATTAAATGCTTCACAGATCCCCAGGGTAAAGGAGAAGGAACATTTCTTTAGGTCAGAAAGGCTGCCCCTCAGACAGACTATATACAAGACAAAGAACTGCACCATGTCACCTCTGTATCAGACCTATCCATTTGTGATCAAACTACAATGCAGTGTCCAGGTGGATGTCCCATCTTGATCTGAAGTGACTGAAGTACTTATTTAATTTCTAAATAAATAACTAATTTCTCTCCTTGTGCAAATGCTTTCACATCCCTTTAATTTCCAGCTACTGGACTTAGCAGGGGGGAACAAAGAGCCCTGGGTCAGAAACGTCCTAATGTGTACTTGCAACTTTCTGCCTCCAAGCCCACCATGGCAAGGGACAAGGACTGATGTCCTCTAGTGTCTCACTGAAAAGTTTGCTAGAAAGTCCTCTGCAGAGGACAGTGGAGGGTACTGCTTAATGTTCCTAAACCTCTGTACTCCCAAGATCACTGTTTCTTAATATTGCTTTTAGTGTGACTCACCCAGGGTGAGCACCAAACACGGTCAAAAAAGCTCTGTACCTCAGCAGGCTTTCAATCCACTTACACAGGCGGAAGCAGTGGTGGCAGCAGGAAACAATCAGACCAGAAAATGAAAGACGAGCAGGAGTCAGAGCTCATCAGCTGCTTCGACTTGAAGCATTTTGTGGGCATTTTGAGAGAGGGAAGAGTTGAAAAGCATAACAAACACAAACCCAAGTTCAGAGGGGAGTTATTACCACCATCATCATGTTTGTTCACAGATTGCTCCTTCCCTAATTTTGATGATCACCTTTTCAACAAAGTACAGGCTGAAGAACATAAGCTACACAAGCACACTAACATCTAAAACCAGTGGTAATGACTCAGGAGAGTAAGTCAGGTGGCCAGTTCAGCACTGTGCTCAGAGGCAATTCATAAAAACATACCAGGCACATAAAAAATCATCAGAAAACAACAGTCAAAACGAGCACCATGCATTTCATGTAATTTAACTGCCTGGCTGCAACTCTGAATGTCTCATCACATGATGGAAAGTTTGGAAATGCCTTGAGGACAAGGAGTCAGAGTCTAACTGCAAAGCAGAGCGGATTAGGATAACTGGGGCTAGACTAGACTAGACAGAATGGGGTTCCTCTCTACATCCTCATGAAGTTTAAGATTTCAAAATAATGAGAAAGAGCTTCTTGATTTCAGCTGCACTGTTTTTAGCCCCAGGTGGTGTAAAAGCATGTAGATTTTCATAACTCAAAGTAGACAACTTGTTAGCTAAACTAAAAGACATCACCTTGCTCTGTACAGATAATTTGGTGAAACAGCTGAAAGGGCTCACTTCATGCATCAGTTTTGGATTTGCATCGGAGCTGAATTATAAGACCTCAAGAACTTCATTAGTCTATTGGCTTACTCACCTTTTTATGAACTGAGTTATTAATGAACAGTTCAAGATGAATTTGCTGAGGCAGTTACCTTGACACAATGACTCATGATGAAGATAGGAGCCCCCAGCACCCGCAGTGCACAGCTGGCCCTGCCCTGGCCCTGCCCTGGCCCTGCCCCGCAGCGGGCTCAGCCTCTCCCGGGGGGCTGTGGAAGGGAGAGCCCCCCGTGCTGTGCCCCGGCTCCCTGGGCAGGGCGGGGTGGGCTGCACACACACACTCATTGTCTCCTGTGGTTTCTATGCACTGCGGAAAGGAGGGGAGGCGTGCTTCACAAACTCAGCTTTTTGCTTCTGCTGCCTTCAGACAGAGCCTTACACCTAAGAGGCCCTTCTGCGGAACAGAGAGCGGCAATAGCTCCGCTCCCGCAGCTCCCGGTGCGCGCTGCCGCTGCTGCCCGCCCCCAGCGGCAGAGGAGAGCACAGCTCAGACACGGCTGGCCTGGCCCTGGGAAAGGTCGGGCGTGTGCCACAGGCGCAAAAAGCAGCTGGATAAAGAGCTGGCCCGGAGTGCCGGACGGGGTGTGCGGGTGCCCCGAGGCCGCGGGCACAGCGAGGTCCCGCCCGGGCTCGGCCCGGGAGCGGCGCTGCGGAGGCACCGGCGGTGCGAGCTGCGTTTGTTCCTCCTCCCGCTGCACACGCGACAGGCTCTGAGCGCTCCCTGCTTCACCGGCTTTTAACCCCCACACCCGACAGATATTTAAGAAACACAAACTTCGGTTGTATCTCCTTCTATTGGCAACTAAGTGGTTGAAAAAAAGTCTCCAGTATTAGCTTCCTTTTTGCACGCTGGCTCTCACCCAAGGGTACTTGGGAAACTGTTCTATTTGTCACAGTACAGTAACGCAGCACTCTGGGAATCCTAATGTATCGTTTCATAGCTCTGGTGGATAAATAGCTGTCATTTTCATTAGTCCTTCTTGAATAAGCTTTCCTAGAGTATGAGGTTTTAACTAAAAACCTTTGACTTTGTTCTGCTAACTACTAAGTGATGATGAAATGACAGAAATTATAACAAAGCCAATCAATACATTACCCTGTATATATATACACATTATATACAGCACGGGAAGGGCTTCATTGATAAGATGTGCTTGTGGGATTTGGTAGCCTGTTCCAGCAGCTCTCTGTGCACACCTGAAGAGAGGCCCCACCTTGTGCGTGTGGGGACAGCACCGTGGGGTCCCACCCCGAGGGGCAGCCTGCCTGTCACACATTCACTGGGGAAGGAGTGCAACTCCTTCCTGTGGATGTGAGTGATGTCCAGGTGCCAAAGGTGCAGTTATGCAAGAAATGAAGAATCCAATGCTAAGGTGCAGGAAGGAGTAAAATGCTATTAAGCCTGTGTGCTGTGAACATAGGCAAATACCCTCCTGTCAAAAACAGATGCTCTTTTTTCTAAAAGAGTAACTGAGAAAAAATTTCAGTATCTCAATCACAGGAAAAATTTATAATGTCTTCATGTGCCGTTTTATTCAATTAAAATTAAAGTACACAGAAGTGACATGGAAATGAAACACTGAGTGAAAACGTGAGGAGATTATAAATTACATTCTAACATGGTTGTTTCTTATATTAACATGATTTAGTCCTGCTCTCAGGGGGCAGGTGGACCAGACAACCTAAGTTGTTCCATCCCTTTCTGAACCAGTATTGACGGTTTAATTATAAGCATTTTCCTTGGCATCCTTTACCGATCCAGAAAACATCAATTTATGCCTCTACCATGCTGGTAAAACCTATCACCCATCTACTGCCCCTACACAAAACCACCTCGATGCTAAATGTAACCCAAACCCTTCAAATACAGCAAATATAAAAAAAAAGAAAAAAAAAGTTAAGTAAAGGCATTTTCTTTCCAGACACGTCTGAAAGCACAGAAAATGGATCCTTCCCCAGCTGGAGCAGATTTCATCTTGAGCATTTGTTATCTGATAGAGCACTGTAATTGACAAATTATCATGGAATAATTTTTGCCACTAAATATATCTTTATAGATTTCTCAAGTCTTGCTGTGTTTCTAAGGGCATTAATGCAATCTCTTAATATCTCAGCTATCTCTAAACAGAAGGCAGAAGCCCTTGATTAAGTAATTAGTTATGTCAGTAGAAGAAATCATCAGCAAAATCATACCTTCCTTTGGTATGAAAGAAACAAAAACCCCCAGAGAAAAGATTTGTTGTGCAAATTAAAAAATCCATTTATCATTCATCAATAATTCACCTTGGCACCTTGCATGCCTCTCGTGCAGAGGGTAAATGGCTTAGAGCCCCCTGGCACAAAAAGCCCTCCCAAAATGGGGAAAAAGCCCATAAGCAGATGGTACCTCCATGCACAGACACACTGAGAGTTCTCGTGCTTCTCCTGTGGGACAGGGAGCGACACGTCTCTCCCTCCCTGCACAGAGTGACAATCCAGCAACTTTGCAACACTGTGTGGTCGTGTTTACCTAATTAACTTATCCTTGGCCAGGAGGGAAGATGTGGTCTGGCCTCAAAATCTGTTACAAGTAAATTCTCGGCAGGGTAACAAAGCCCTGAAAACGCATTGATCTCTCAGCCCACATGCACAGACGGGCATCACTGAATGCTTCCTTCTGCTGAGGAATTCACCCAGAAGAAATATAGCCAACCTTGGTGGTTTTTTCCATTCACTTATGAAAAGCACAATAACCGTATCGTAAAGGCTGAATCACTGTGAGAGCAATCTTGAGAACTAATAACATGAAAGCCAGTATTGATGAGCCTGGGCTGACAGAACAGCTATGCAGCTGCTTTTCCCGTAAACACGGGGAGCAGGAAACCTGCTCATTTCCTTGTAGGCCAAAAAAGATGCTCAGGGGATACAAATTCCACCAGTTTCAAACCAGAACCAGATCACATTGGTTTAGAATCATTTCTGCTTCCAGAGTGATTACTGTAGCAGTATCACATCACTTTTTATGTAATGTCAGTTTATTTCCAACCACTTTACATAATAACAGTTGATAATTCCTTGCATGTTATTTTGACTCAGTGCATAGGCTCCCACACTGTGAATGTGCTCATGCTGCAGAAGCAGATCTTCACCTTCCCCTCTGCTTTGTGCTTTTCTTACTTAACATTATATAGGCTACGAGTAGGTTGCTTTCTAAATGCACATCATTCAGCTCCTGGCCCTACACGTGGACAAGGAATTTGTGCTTTAACATGGCTGCTTCTACAGAAAGCTGTGGTGTGCCTGAGATCAGCTGTATCTGGTAGGCAGATGATCTGTGCTTCCCAATGCTATTTTGTAGTCTAACACCTACTTAGTATCAGCGTTAAATGCAGCTGAACAATGAATGGTTTTACAAATCTGATCATGTTCCTCACAGTATCATCAAGGAGAAAGTAATATAAGAATAGGCAAACATGCTGATCTAAACCTCACTGTGCCCCTGAAGCCGGTGGGCTGTGTAGTGGTTCTCAAACTTGTCTTTACTATTATCACCATCTGATGAGAGAGAACAGACCTCTCTCCTACTCAGCAATGAGCCAGCCTGTCCTGCCTCACAGGCAGCTGAGGAAGCCTCAGAGCCACTAATAGCTCTGAGGTCTGGTAACCCTCTGCTGCTCGCCTTGACAAAGGAATCCTCAGTGAAGCAGTATGACCTGTGCTGTAGCTGAAACTAAATGTTAGTGACTCCATTTGGCTTTAAAACTTTACATTGTGTGAGTTTCCTCTTCCTTTTTCTCTGGACTAACACTGCCCAGATGAATGGGCAGCCTTTCACAGAGGTCACAGTGAGATGGTCAAGAGCACCTCGAGTTCTGCAAAGACCCCTTTTTCTACTGTACAGCAGAAAAGAAAAAAAAAAGACAGAACTGAAATAAATGTTTGTCTAAGTTCTGTACATGGGATATTTTCAGTATGGTTGTGAAATGGCTTTAGAATTGGTTTCAAAGGAACATAAAATGGCTTTGTAATTACAAAATAGATTTGGAATGATTGAAGTCAAGTACATGTTCTGAAAAGCATCCTAAAAACGTCTTGGCATTACAGAGCCTTAGATGTTTTTTTTTTATGTGCTATCTTGGGAGCAGATAAAAATCTGGTTTTTTCTAGACATTAATGTTTGCTATAAAGTGTAATGAGAAAGTTAGCAGGACACAGCAGAGGAAGTATCGTCATGCTCACAAACAACCATTCTGAGCAGCAGCAGGCTGCCTTCCTGGTTCAAGAGCTGCTGGCAGGTAGTGCCACAGCAACTGAGGAGAAGCACGTGCATGGGAGTACAGCCCCGGGATTCAGGGAGGCAAAGAAGCAATCCCAGAACATGCTGAGTTGGAAGGGACCCATGAGGATCATGGAGTCCAACTCCTGGCCCTGCACAGGACAACCCAAGAGTCACACCATGTGCCCAAGAGTACTGTCAAATGAAGAATCATAAAAATAAATTAAGAAGTTATTTGTGTCACCTAACTTCTGTGACCCGAGCAACTCTCAGGTAGTGTTCATCCCTCCACTGACCCCAGAGGGGACATCACCTTCTTCACCAAACAGTACTTCAGTCAGATGTCTAAAGCTGATGGTAAAAACTGTGCTGCTGTAGCAGATAACAAGGCAGTTGGAATGCATTCACTTCCTCCCACCCCACAAATCTGCAGATGTACACCTTTGCTCCTTGCTAATTAATTCCTGCCCTCATTTGGCCAATGAGTTCTTTTTCCACCTTAGGAAGAATTTGCAATATCCACTGGTCATTTGAACTGGATTATTTTGGACAGCTAATAGGACAACTGGGGAAGTCCAAGCTCCACACCATGAAACATCTCCATCTGTTTCAGTAGAGAGCCCATTTGTTGGATCTTGGTCTCAGTGATTTTATTAGTCAGACTCTGGGGGGCACTAGGATCTCATGATGAAAGGCGTGGGATAGAATCACTGCTGTTTCCCACACTCATATTTGCAGCTATTTGGATTTTGAATGTAAAATCAGGGCCAACAGTGATTAAGTTTCAGATGAGTCTCATCACGCTTCAGAATTCCCCTACTTCCAGTTCCACAGACTCTCTCTGGACCTCTTCAGCTGGGAAACCAGCACAGAGATCTCAGGAGAAAATTGCTTATCTTCAGTTCTGAAACTGAATGTGCAAAACATGATTTTGCAACATGTTAAATACTTGAGAAGTCCTACATGCCCAGCTGGCATAGCAGGAGCACGGACACGGGCCAAGGTACTGAATCCCAGAGCTGCTCCCTCTGGACTGCCTTCCCCCTCCCCCTGCCCTTCACAGTTCATTAGTTCAGCTCTTGATCCCAAACAGACCTAGAGAGCACAGGGACAGGAGCAGGTTGCTGTTTTTCCCCATGGCTCCTGCTCAGCAGTGACTTTTCTTCCCTCAGAAGCACAGGGTGGGGTTCATGTTCTCTTACAATCCTCGTCTTGCTATTCTCCGTGATCATCTCAGCTTACAGGACAAAGCAATATCCAAAACCTTTATCAACTGCAATGAGAAAATTGCTCCTAAAGAAAAGTTAAAAAGACAGGGGCAGAAAAAGCATGATTGGAGGCAGGTGCAGGGAAGCCTTCAAGGATGCCAGCTGTCTGGAACACCCCCACAGTCATTTGCCCTGCTCACAACACTAACAAGGAACCACTACCATCAAAATAGCAATAATAAACAGATCCAATTGCAAAATCCACATTTCAGCCTGCTACTTACATGGATTATGTGATACCATCTCCTCTCCCTGACTGTCTGGTATGGTTAGCCAAAATGGCAAGAATGGCAAATATTGCCATCAAACATGTGACTTACAATTTAAGCAATAAAACTATTTTCATGAAACTCCCTATTATGTAAGGCAAAAATATCACAGAGTTTATGGAATTTGTCTATATATGGAGTATTTCAAATGACAATTGCCTGCTAGCAGTCTCAAGACCAAACAATTACACTGAAATATGTTTAAATAAACCATACTTATGGTTAAATGTACGGATTTTCAAAGAACACTGAAAACCTTGAAAATCTCTTTAAATTAATCACTGCAAATTATTCAGTCAGTTACAATTCTAGTCATCTGTGCTTGGGAGAGTAAAAAGCATGTAATTTATTTGTCTGACTCTCACAAAGTGTCCACCCATTCCTTTAAGCTCTATTTTCACCATGCTTTATGGGGACTGTTAGACAGCTCTACAAAAGCATTTTAACATCAAACCAAACTTCCCAACATACACTGGGCAGAGAGGAGAACTTCTAGGTGAAACCCCCAAGAGGGAATATTATGTGGCATCTTTGATAATTACAGTCCCTATTGTCTTTAATTTCTAGATTAAATGCAGAATGAAGTGAGGAAAGAAAATCCTTTTTCACAGACTGATATTGTCATCTGAGGATATTATCTAACTATAATTTATGCTTTAAAACACTTCAGAAGGAACTGGTATTTTTATAGATGCCTGAACTCTTGTGATCTGTACAGCTGCCAGCTGTTAATACTCAGGAGAAATAGAAATTCAGTTATTTAAAACCACAAAGAAACAAACCAGAAATCCAACCTGCAGAGCATACAAAGAGAATTCTAATTTGACCTTTGTCTTTAATCCAAAGTCAGAAACTGTTTGGCTAAAAATGGGGTAAGTGCAAGACTCAATTCCAACCCACTCAGAGGCTGAGAAAGCTGATGTGTCTGAACCCCAGCTAAGTGCAGACAAACCCAGTGCACAAACACCCACCTTCACAAGCCTCAGAACAACCTTTATTGTGGGAAGAGTCCCCAGCCTGTTGTTCTCTCACACCAGTGCGAATGAGCAGCTGGAGCACATCTGTACAGCCCCTGCCACCACTGAGGCCTTCAATGCACCTCACCCAGTCTCTGCTTTTGATACGTAAGGTGTCAAGCTTTCGCTTGGCATTCTCTAGACCTATTTTGGGTCTTGAACTAAACAGTTTAAATTACCAAGAGCTGGGTTTTGCTGCCCTCCACCTTCCTGGACAGTCCAGCCCACCACCAATTCTCATGCAAACCAAAGGGGTTTCTCAGCAGGTAGTGTGTTAGTCAAAATGGGAAAGAGTGACTGCTCTACCTATGGAGGGGATCCCACATGGCACCCCGTGGCTGCAGGGACAAAGAAGACTTTGTCCCTTGTCCCACTGTGCTTTGGTGGTGCTGAGGTGTCCAGATATATCAGACTTTTCCAAGATGTTGTCTTAAGATTTATCCATCACTGCTGCCATTTTTGTGGGTGCAACTGAAACTCAAGTGGTCTTGAAAGAACAGCCCACTAAAGGAGCCAAAGCAAGCAACTGGCCACCCCACACCCATCCTATATCTGGTCCACATTTTTCTGAGCCTTCCTGTTTCTACCCCCAAGGATGATGCAAAAGCCAAGCACCACGCCCATCTGGAAACCCCTCAGCTCGATACCTCTTTTTTCTCTCAAGGGTACTAGAAAAAAACCCGTATTTCTTACACCCAAACAGCATCACTCCTCAGCAAGTCCAAGCAGTAACTGCCAAGACAAACAACATTCTCCCAACAGCTCCCACTCTCCATCCTGCACCCACAGTTCAGGCACCCCCTGCCAGTCAGTTAAGCAAGAAACCTGACTGCAATGAAGCACTCCTGCTTTCCATGTCTGAGCACCTGCCATCCAAAGGCACCTCCCCTGAGGGGCCCTTCCACCCAGCTCAGCTTTCCTCCTCCTCACAGCAGTGAAAACAGCGAATTTGGAAAGCTTGGCCTGATTTCCCAGGCTGCCCTCTGCCTCCCACTGTGAGAGTATCGGTTTGCTCGTGAGCACGGTGTGTTTGAGCTGAACCCTGCTCAAGCAAACTGCAAGCAGGCCCTGGGCACAGAGCACCGGAGGGCCCCATCCGGAGATTCGCTTCTCCCCACCTTCCCCTGCTCCAGCTGCTGAGAAACAGCAGCCACAGAATTCCAGCTTTAATCATAGTTTTGTTCACTCTCCACAGAGCAGTAATAAAAAGTTCAACTGGAGGGGGGAAGAAATACCGCAACTAGTCATTCCCACCAGCCATACATCTGGCCCTTAATTACCCTGTGGTATTTATATAATCAACAAAATATTCAACTTGTATGACTGATCACGCTGGAGTAGTGGAATGCATTAGCAAATAAATAGCAAAACACACAAATTTGTCAACAGATGGATTACAACCCAACGTAATTAAATGCAAAATAGTTCTGCTTTTAAAGCAATTGCTCATAAATTAGCCTGTCAGCAAATGTATGCAACTAATTGCATGAAAAAAATTAGGCCATAAGACAATATTATCTGCACATAGTCTTTCCAAACAATGTAAAAATGATTGGGTACATTATTAATTGAAAAGAAGTCAAACTGCATTAGTTTAATTGCTCTTTTTTGTGCAAACCTATTAGAATAATTTATACCGTATTTACTCCTCTTTACATTTGATGATAGGTATTTAACTCTTGTTTGTAGACTAGCAATGATGATTTCACCTTTTTCTCAGCTTAATAAACACAAGAAGAATTCTGTTTGTCCGTGTCAACGGTGAACTAAGACTGTGTCCCAAGAGGGTTTAAGGAGAATGGCAGCTGAAGCTGTCCTCAGAGATACAGCCCTTTTTAAATCAACAAGAGGCTGTTACAGAAATCAAAGGTGGCAAGAAAAGCTTGTTTGCAGAGAGGAAAGACTGAAGAACTGTAAAACACGTTCTAAAAAAAAGTGCATCCATAATGACATTGACAGCCCTGAGCAAAGCCAATTCAGAGCTGTGAGCTTCCACATCCAGAGCCTGGCTCTGTGACACGTAATTAAAGGTTTAATCCCATGATTTTCAGCCCAGGATCTACCCAGGTCGGACTGGGATCTATGAGCTACTGATCAAGAACCTTTGAAAGGTCATACAGAAGAACAAGCCTGTTCCCTCACACAACCTGTGCAGGAATTGGCATCTCTGTTTGGGTTTCTGAACCCCCACTATTTTCTCCCAAATGGCTGAGAAGCACTTGCAGCCCAAGGCTGAGGAGTCATGAACACAAAGATTGCATTGATTTTAGGAAGCTTTGCTTAAGTTCCGTAATCAAGAAAGATCTATACTGAGCTTAATTCAGGTCTAGTGCTGCTACAGATGGGGAGAGCTTCTGCTGACATCAGAGAAACTACCCCAAAAGAAAGATCACAAGTGTGATGCATTTCATGTACCTAATCAGAACATCTGCAGTTTGAGCACAGGTAATGAACTGCTCATAAACAATCGGGGAACTAAGAATCATCCATGTAAATTATTCAGTGACTAATGAATACATCTGAGGAAAAAAAAAAGCAAGCTATTTACTTATCTTGAGCATTTTTCCCCCTCTTTCCTCTACATGAAGTAAAACTGACAGAGAAGTAGGAAGAACCAGAATTGCATGGGGAAATTACCAGTTGGGTGACAGAAACACATTGCTCCAAAAAACTCACAAATCAGCAAACTCGTCAGCTGAACCAAAATGAAAGCACTGCTGATCCAACAGCAATTCCCACGTGCCCATGCTGGACACTTTTCCCAAAGCAATGGGTGCAAGGGGCTCCTGAAGCAGAGCCCTGCCCGTCAGTGAGCAGCCTGGCAGCCAGAGAACTGCCCAGGGACGTGGAGACTGCATTCCAATTCAGCACCTTGCTCTGGATTGAGAATGAATCTTACTCATTAGGCTACAGAATATTCACAGCAGAGTTGATCATCTCTGATTGATGGTATAGCAACTGTGAAGCTGTTGGATGAGAAAAGCAGAGGGAGACAGGAGGGTTTGGCTGTAAGCTCCAGCACAGTCTCCTGGCTCCGGCACCCTGCAGTTTCCACACAAGGAGATAACATTCAATAACAGGACATGGAGTGGAAGAGCTTCCTTAACCCAGCCTGAGAGCCCCTCCAGCCCCAGCCCCTGGCCCAGCAGTGGGGCTTGGCTCCTTACAGCAGTGTTGTCACCTAAAAGGGCAGAATGACACCCTTCTTCTTAATATCTCACCATGAGAAACGAGAAAATAACTTACTGGGGCAGTATTTGCAGGTAGCTTCAGGGCACCACAAGCAACATTGTGGATGCAGGGATTAGTCTTCCCAACCTCCAGAGAATAAAATTTGGTTCGTGACTGAGTGCTTTAGCAGGTGAAGTCCAATGAAGCCTGGCATTAGTTGGTAATGAAGTTTCTTTGGCATAAATTTAAAAGCTGACATTTATGGAAAACCCTCCAGAAGAAACTGATAAAATAATCCCAGGGGAAAGAGGCTTGTAATTGCTTGTGTTGGTGATCTGGGACTCTTCTCTGAGATGTTTTTTACTTGAAAGAAAGGGAGCACACATGAAGTGAGGAGGCCTGTTGGGGTCTCTACTGTAGGGTTTGGTACATGCCAACAAGCAACAGCCTGGCTCGGGAAGGGGGTGGAGGAGAACGTGCCATTCCATCCAGCAAGGTGAGCTTCCCATTTTTAAAATTGGAACCCATTTATCAGCAGAGATTGAAATCACTTCAGTCTCCACATTTGGGGCTCACAGCCTACACAGGCCTGTAGCTGTGCACCTTTAAGCACCAGGGACGCTCGGTGGCCAAACCTGTGGGAGCCACTGAACATGACTGTTGAAAATGCAGCTGCTGCTGTGAAGAAGTGGGCACCACAGGATCCCTGAAAACACTTTTAATTTTCCATATTTCCATCCAGAATCTAACAGAAGCAATCTTTGTGCTGCCTGTAGCAAATCCAGGGGGATCTGGAACTATTACAAAACCATTTACAGCCCAGCCATATATACTCTAAAATCCCACAAATTTGTCATAAAAGAGAGGAAAGTTCTCTCAAAATTAGCTTTGGACTTCCCAGAAGGAAGTTCAGGGTTAAGATTTCCTCCTCCTACGCTGCAGATTTGGAAGATATAGCTTAACAATGATGGATCCAGATAATGTTAATAAATACACAAGTACATTTAATTAGTCTTTGGTGTTGCAAAGAATGTCTCTGCTTTTCCTACATTAAATTTCCTCAGTAGTTTTGGAAAGATACAAAATCAAGGTTATTAAGAATTCCTTGATTCAGACAATGCAATGGAAATGGAGAAACTGAGCCAAATGAAAAGTGAAAATAAGAGTAGCGAATTTAAACTCCTCCCTCCTGGGCTTGTTAGCTTAGAGCATTATTGTCAGCACAGGATTCACCTTAAAAATCTTTATTTCACTCCACTGGAACTATTGGTTACAGCTTTTTCAAAGTGAGTGCTTGCTCCTGAGAAACTTACATTACATGAAGCTTGGGAACATGATCAGAAATTTAACTCAGCAACTCAGCTGCTCTTCCAATGTCCTCCAGACCTGCAGGGTTAGGAAGAGCAGAGGTGGACCTGGAGCAGTGTCCATCACCTCTGCCCTCTCAGACCACTAGGGAAAGGCTAGAGGGTGGTGGGTACAGGGCTATCTGTATGGTGTGCACTGACACAATTCCCCAGAAATGCTCTGACTTTACTACTAATGGCAATGCTAAAAAGAGGAAAAAATTTAAATGCACTGGAGGGAGGCTTCTGTGAGCACTTACAGCACACATTACCTTTCCAAAGATTTTTGCTTGGGGCATATCCTGCTGTGAAGTACTAAGGATTCCAAATGTCCTGAAGGAGGCACTGGGGAACTCTTCAGCAATCTCCCATTACCCATCCAGGTGCCGCTGAGCAAAGGAGACTCATTGATCCTGAGTCTTCAGAAAGTCTTTGCAAAGCCAAAACAGAAAGAGGATTTTTTTTTCCCCTTTTCACATTAGATCCAACCAAATGGTTGGACAGAAGCACAAACTCACTTCACAGCTGGCAACTTCAAATTACTCCAGCAAATACCTTAGGATGCCTGTTGATTAGAGAAAGCAAGGAGCAGAACTGCAGACAGGCAAACAGGCAACAACAGGCAAACACGTGTGTCTGAGACAGCAATTTCACAGCATATGAGGTGTCTGCTGAGGCAAAGTTGGGCCCTACTTAGAGAATTTTAATGTATTCAGCAAGTGGAAGACAAATGAACACTCAATGTAGGACAGTGTTGAATTATTCCTGAATTGATAATCAACTGTGCTTTCTTCCTGATTTCAAGCTTTGCTTCACAAGGCTCGCTAAACTTTTACAAGAAATGCCACAAAGCTGACAAGCATTTCCAGACGATGGGGAAAAGATCTGCTGTTAATAATTTGTATTCCTGTAGAGCCCAGGAGCTGTGGTGGTAGGCTTGGAACACACAGAGCTACTCAGTGCACACGAAGAGCAGGGATAAGCTCTTCCCCCACGCGCTCACAGAGCATCAGGACATCGGTGCCTGAGGCAGAAAGGCAGCCAAGGAAGCAAGGAGAGAACACAGCAGTGGTGTTGGCAGCAGTCAGAAATTGCATAAACAGTGTGGCAAAGCAAGCTTTAAACAGGGAATGGCACAGAGGAGGATGGCACATCCTGTGGGAGGGTCCTTCCAGATGTGTAGGGCCTCACGGCTGCAGAGCACACGGATGTGTAAGGCTGAGTGAGCACAGCTGCATCCCGGACTGAAAAGGGAGGCACTGCCCTGACAGCATAAGAGAAGGGAAAATGGGGACATGAGGAGATGGGGCAGGCCCTTTACAGTTAAGGCAAACAGTTAATGCTGGTGGTGGTAGAAAAAAGCCCCAACAAACCACAAAACAGCAAAAGGGAAGAGCAGAAGGACACACAGAGAGGTTCCACAGCTGAACCTGCTGGCAAAAGGCACAGGAGAAAGCACTTTAGACAGCTGTGTGCAGGAACCTCTGTGAATGCTGGAGAAAACAACGCTGTAGGAACTCAGTTGGAGAAGCCCTGAGGAGAATCAGAGCTGTAGTGAAAAGAAGCTACACCAAGGGTTCCAGTATGAATCAGCTGTAGCATAGACATTAAGATTTAGAGAAAAGATGGCCAGAGACAGTGTCCAAATGATGGACCCAAGTATGAGGGAGAGTGCTGGGACTTCCCATGTCAACTGCCAGAGGAGGGACAGGAGAGTGCTCGTATTATTCTTGGTATGACACTTCCTTCTGTGCTTTAAGATGTGTAATCTGGATGCATGCATTCAAAAAAAAAATCAAGATTTGCCAGTGTGGGTGGATTAACCTGTCATTATTAAAATGAATCCATTAACTATGACGCTTTATAAACTCCAGATGATCTCTCTTCTATTATCCCATAAGGAGATTAAAATTTTTCATTGTTGCTTTTATGCAATTTCTTTGTAAAGGGAAATAGCTCAAGGTTAAATTGAAAAGCCTTTTCCATCCAATAAAGAGGCCATATTAATTTTCCCTCATCTTTGAGAAAATATATGGCCTTGTGAGACATGAAGGCTCTAAGTGTGCTTCTTTCTAGGCTCCTCACTGATCTGTTTAATAATGGAACAGTGCCTTGGCCAGCCATCTGCTTTACTGCACTGCTGTGGTCGGGAGCGAGGCTGCCCATGTCACTTCCAATCAGTTAAATTCAATCCAAACAGATAAAAGTTCGAAAAACGCATTTTAAATCCCAGGAACAAGCAGTTAAGCCCTCTCTTGCAAATTAGGTGTTCAGTGACTCTGATCTCCCTTTTCATTTACTACCTCCAAGAAAGGAAATGGAAAATAAGAACAATGTTTCATTCCTGGCAGCAGTTTAGAGTATGAATATTGCACAACTGAACACTGTTCAGTCAGCACCCACGGCAGAAAGTTACACTTTGCCTGTTGTGCACAAACTCTGCCTTGGATTTAAGTATAATACATATCCTCACACACACCCCCTCCCACCTGGTTTTACAGCTGGTATGGCTTTACCCTGACCTGGACAGATAAACTTCAGGGCTTCCGAGGTTCTTCAATTATCATTTCCCAAGAGCCAATACAAGGCAGTGTTTCTCCTGCACACTGCTGTGCTCCCATGGTGTCATTGATGCACCTCTCAGCACTCTCTGCTTCCTGCTCTCTCAGCATGAGCCCAGCTCTCCTCTGCTCATACCCTCCCTTCAGAGGCTACAGCCAATTCCACTCCCACGGCTAACACAAGGCTCTTCCACAAGCAAACTGATCAGTGTAGAATAAGCTCTATAATCAGAGTATTGATTTTCACAGCAGAGATGGTGGCCAGACATCAGCTTGGAGCACATGCAGCAGCCACGGTGCCAGCACACACCGGCTGTGCAGCACACTCGCAGTCAAGCAGACTCATCCCACAGGCACTGCATCACCCTTCTTCCCACGGAAGGATGGAGTCCTGCAAAATCTGTATGGGGAGCAGCACTCAGCAGTGGCGAGTTCAGCAGCTCAGGAGTTACCTGGTGGCCAGTCCTTTGTGCTGAGCTCTACCAGCACATTTCAGTATGTTCTGGGGTGTAAATACGAGTGGACACCCCGGGGCAGCACGGCCTCCAGGGCACCGTGCCTGGTTTAGCTCGGAGGAGGGCTCACCCCTCTCCACGGCTGGGAGCACGCAGTTCCTGCCCTCCACAGTTAGCACTGCTGGCTCATGGCAGCCTTGGAACAGAAGGGAGAGCACATCCACCGTGTTCAGGGCATTAATGGCCTGTGGCTGTCACTGGGGACAAACCTTTCCTGCTGCTTTCAGCGGGATGATTAGAGTTTATGCTGGAATGCAGGTTCCCATTAACAGCCAAGGTAAGTGAACATCAGGAAATTACACGAAGCATCAGTTTTATGAGCTGAAAGATTTGTTACTTCC
The DNA here is from genome assembly GCA_013397815.1 of Aleadryas rufinucha. Classification (NCBI taxonomy): domain Eukaryota; kingdom Metazoa; phylum Chordata; class Aves; order Passeriformes; genus Aleadryas; species Aleadryas rufinucha. The sequence continues at coordinate 95,689 of VZTH01004222.1, read as the reverse complement.
ACCCACACAACTGAAGGCATTATTTTAAGAAAGTGTTTAAATTCTTAAACCTTATTCTTCACATATGAAAAGAAAGAATCAACTAGAAACTCCCCCCTCCCCCCAGTTCTAGTATGAACCTCCCTGGGCACTTTTCAGAGGTTTTTGATGGATAGCTTAACTCCTAATTGTCTCTTCAAAGTCTCTTCTGATTCTAAAACCTATTGGATTGTCAGAGCTGCAGCCAGCTGTGCTGGAGTCAGGACTGAATGCCTGTCCCAGGACTCTCAGGACACCAAGTCTCCAGGACAGGCAGACAGAACAAGGATGCACCACCCTGGACCACACATGCCCCACCTGGCCACCACCCCTCCTGGGACCTCTGCTCCGCTCCTGCCTTCACCCTCCACCTGAAGGGAGCAGGAACAGTCTGAGGAGTTGCTCGTGTTTTACAGGACATGGTCACTTCTGATGGGGGGTGGAGGAACAGACCTGGCAGAACACATGAGGGCAAAAGTGAAGATAAACATAGCCCTTCCCAATTCTCCTCTCCACCCGCCCCTCCTCCCCATGACACTACTGTACATTGTTTTAAAACAGGTTTGCTATTCCTCCACAACACTACAAATAAACCACACTTGCTCTGCTCATTTACTAAAAAGTGTTTTCATTTAAAACAGATAAAATCCCAAAACAAAACTACTGAGGTCACCAAGTGAAATAACACAGGTATGTATCAACTGGCTTATAAACAATAGACTCTGAAAAACAAAACTAGTTAAGACAAGGGTTCTGATCCTTACCACAAGTCTCTGTAGATGGCTGGGGTTGTTTTACTCAACTAGTCTTTTGTGAGTATTTGATCTGAAGACGTACCAGTTTGGGAGACATGAAAGAGTAACCTGCCATCTGAACTAGTTGGAAAAAAATCAACAGGGAAAAATTAAGTTGAAAGCCTTTGCATGAATTGCCAAATGTCATAAAAATATTCTTTTTCACCTACAGATCAAATAAATACAGGAATCTTCTGCCTAGAGATATCTTTCAAGACTCCTATCTCTTCAACACAGGAGCTGTCTACTCAGAAGAATTCAGAGTCCAGCTCCTCCTGCCTACAAATCAAACAACTGCTCTGAAAGTAGCAGGGATGGAACTTGGGTCAGTCTAAAAAAAGAACCTAGTTCTGCAACACAGACAACATGTCCTTTCCTCTCAGCAACACTTCAGTAAGTATTCCAGTGTCTGGGGCTTTTTCAAATCCAGACTTTTGTGACAGCCTTCTGCAGTTTCTTCTCACGGATGTGAAGGAGGGGAATGAAGCTGCACCTGGCCCGGCAGCCTGTCTGAGCACACACAGTTACAGAAGCAGGGCTTGATGCTTGCCTGCCACAAGTAAAATTAAGTCTTCAATCTTTTTCCACAATTTGAAGGTGAAAACTCCAATCACTAATACTCACAGTCTTCCGTGAGCTACAACCAAAGAGCATAGGCCAAAATCTCTGATACTTATTTTTTTCTCCTCTTCCCAACGGCAATCCTTCTAAAAATTCAGTCTTGCAGTTCAAGCTTAATTGCTCACTTTGAGAGAATCCAAACCTCTAGGAGCCCTGTCTGACTGAAGGATTCGTAGTAACTTTGATGTTTTTGCAGCATCAATGCTCAGAGGCACTTTTTCAAAAATTTATACAGACTCAGTCTCATCATACATAAGCAACTGGACATTAATAATCCAGCAGTAAGACGTCAGACATTTGCATAGTTTGGAAAATAACGAGGCCTCTATTTAAGATATCTGTCTCTATGTAAGTTATTAGAGTACAAGGATCCATACACAAAAATCAATCTTAATTGTCCAGAATCTGCTTTCAGCTGGATTTCAGAATACATCATTCTAATTCATTGCAAGTAACAGACACACAGCAAGTGACAAACACCCCGACCAAAAGCACGTAGGATGTTCTGCTCCCAAGCTGTTATTTTTTTGGAATCAGACACATTCTTTTAATGAGATGCCCTGCATGTGGGATATAAGAATGTCTGACCCTAACTCAGCAAAGGACTCGTTCCAAATCCAATTAATGTCTGTGCTTAAGGGTAACCTTGAACTTGAAGGGGATACAGAATTCCCACTGACTTCAACAGGCAGAAAAGCCATGGCAACGTGAAGCCACAGCGTGCAGAAATATCCCAGGGCCCACAGAGCCTCTTAAGGGAAGCACAGCTCTGCATTAATCTGTCTCAGGTGCCTCTGGTGGGGATCCATTTGCACCATGGTTTGCCCACTGATGCTGCCATTGTCCTTCTCCCCTTAGGACACCAATGCCCCAAGTCCCCTCCTGGCCATTCACTTTCGAGCTCACAATTCCCTTTCCAAGTGTGATTTCTGCAGATTTTTGACCCCACTTCCTAGCACCATGACCCTCACACGGTCCTAGGCAGTGGGAACCACTGCCCAGATCTGCGAAAGGACAAAGGAAACCAAGCCTCACACACTGCCAAATGTTCAAGACAGAACCACAGGCTTTGAAAAAGGCCACAGAGCTGTAGCTGACACCTGGTCCAACAACATCTCTATCTCCTAAATGTCCCAGTGCAGACACATCACTGGATGATGCTGCAAAGCAGTTGCTCCATAGGCCTAGGCCTACTTTTATTTCACCTGATGTGTTCAGACCACTGATCTGGGATGGAGTGGGAATTCCAGTGCTATTACTAGTCACAAATGAAAGCAAGCTCTGACCTATTTTTTCCACCATTCTAGTTTGACAAGTAAGGGCATAAGGAATTAATTCCAGGAAAATACATGAGTCTTTTTCTGTTGGAGGAGCTGCCTCGGCTCCTGGAAAAAAATGTCAGTTACCCAACATTTTCTGCAACTGCCTTTATCAAGTCCTCCCTTGTGTTTGTGGTACCAGTGACTCCACTGCCTAGAGAGCCTCAAGTCTACAGCCAGGACTGGGAATTCCTCTGTGGTAGCACAGGTCCTTAAGACATATCACATAATACTAATCATCACCCTGATGTCTTTTGTGTATTTAGCCCAAAGTGTTTTGACAAGGAGAGAATGGTCTTCAACATATGCTTAAAGCCAAGTACACGCTTCAGTGCGCAACAAATAGAGCTATTTAAGTTTGAAATAACACATTTTGTAAAGCTCTGCTCCAGAAAACACACTTGAAGGTCTGACACATAAATACTGCACGGATCACCAGTAGCTCTACCATTTTCCATATGCTCCTGTGCACATTTCATTCATTTCCTCTGCTATTGGTCATTTATATACAGGCACTCCTATCTCACAAAATCATGTAGAGACGTTTTTGTTGTCATCATCCCCCATTTTTGGCTTTAGCTGGTGGGGGGTCATTACAGAGTTGAACTGGTAGATAATGAAAGGCTTCAGGATTATTAATTTTTTTTAATGAAGATCATAAGTTCCAAAATCTATGAAAAGAGAGTTCCCCTTTGGAAGACACAAGCACAGATGGTTGCTCTTACCCTGACACAACACCCTGTAGAGGACTATTTTTTGCTCTAAAAGATACAATCTCAAACAATTTATACTTTACTTGCTCCTGAAAAGACCTTTTGTATCTGTCTGAATAGTCTTTCCTAGAAATATCTGCCACCTTACAAAACTCTGCTTTGATGCTGAGATTAAGTGTATCAGCTTTCTTAGCAGAGTGCTCAGGTTGATGTTTGAGCATTCCTAATAAAAACTTCCTCTGTTCTTCTCATAGTTCATTAATTTTTTATTTTTAAGTCTGATCCAAGGCTTTACTGAAATGAGCAGGAGCAGTAGTGTTTGAGATTGCAGACATGGTTAAAGCCAGCGCCAGCTTACGCTTAACTTCTTTTCATTTTTAACAGTCCTTGCCCTGCAGGTATAAAAAGGGAATTAAAGCCATAAGGCACTGCTTCAGATTTGTTCTCTTAATTAGCTCCTGCCATGGTGGATTAATTCCATCTGCAATGTGTTGCCATCTCTGCAGAAGTTTATTGTAGTGGAATGGGGGATTAATGAGGAGAGTGGATGCCTCGACATCCCAGCTGTCCGTAAACTGGCTGTAATGGGATCAGTGCAGATGGCACCAATGCTCTCCTTAAGAATCACTGAAGGTGAGGAATTCATTTTCTATAAACCTGCCACATGCAGTTACTCATCCACTGCAGAAAACAAAGTGTCAGGGCTGCACATCTAACTTAAAAATAGTGGGCAGTGGATCTGATAATCTCAAAAGACTCTTCCTTTTCTGCAGAAATAGTGGATTTATTAGCATTTGAATTTTAAGGTGAATGAAAGAAACTGTGTTTTCTCCTCTTGTATTTTAACTAGAGTAACTAAATGTAAATACATTTAAAAATGGGAGGATTTCTTTTAAAGCTGGGAAAGCTGCTGCTGGGACCCAGGCAATTGAGCAGTGAACTCTGCACCGGGGTCTTATCCCTAATGAATGAGTCTCTGGGATAGGCTCTCAGGGCAATATACATTTTTTCCTTAGTGTAGTTTAAAACCCAAATACCTCCAGTAAATCTAGGGAACACCAGAGGCATGAAAGTGGTGAAGGACAATTGAGGAGCTTTCTATTTTAGTTTTAGGTTGCCCTTTTCCCCATGTTTAAAATGAAAAAATCTTGATTTGCTTCTTAATGTCTGTTCCTGTGAAACATCCCCATGAAGTCATATCTGAACACATCACCTTTCTGTCTCAATACCTGCATTACTTCATTTTACATCTTGATTACTAACAAACTGTTTCCAAGACAGCAGCAGTTATTATCTTTAAAAAACACAGGTCTGCAACTCTAGAGTTAGAGGTTCAATGACTACGACTATTATAGATTGTGTGTAGCTGCAAGAGTCTTCATTTATCCCATGGCCTTACCTATAAATGGAGATTATACACCTTTTAGTGCCTGTTTTGTCTATTTTAGACAGTCTGTAACTTGGGGCAGGTGCTGCCATTCTCATGTTCACTTAATGTCTCACATAATAGAGTTCCCATCTCTGTTGATGCCTCTGTGTGTTATTAAAATACAAAGGATGTCAAACAGAAAAAGACATTTAAGTGCTCAGGTGCCATGGGAACAATACAGGTGTGCAGGCATTTCTCTTCATCCTTAAAAAGCTGTCTATAGCTGTTCTACTACTTACACATAAACCAGAGGCACATCAGACAGTCACAATGCTGGATAATGTATATTGGGCGCCTTCCAGAAGAGCTGCCATGAAATGGCAGCACTAACTCTGATTCCTGGTTGCTAAAGGACAATAATAATTTGAAACATTATTATTATGTTCTTATGCATCATCTAGTATGTCTTNTAAAAGCTGTCTATAGCTGTTCTACTACTTACACATAAACCAGAGGCACATCAGACAGTCACAATGCTGGATAATGTATATTGGGCGCCTTCCAGAAGAGCTGCCATGAAATGGCAGCACTAACTCTGATTCCTGGTTGCTAAAGGACAATAATAATTTGAAACATTATTATTATGTTCTTATGCATCATCTAGTATGTCTTCTGGAGGAGAAAAGCAGTTCTGTTCCAATCCTATGGCCTCACTTCTTATTCCTTACCAGTGTCTCTTATTCGAGCTTCAGAATCTACAGCACTATGTAAAAATCTTTCCTCTAGTACTACAGAAAGGAGGGAGGCAGGGAGGAATCCATGCATTCTGGAATCTTAAGATGAAAACACTTCAAAAGAAAGCTCTGAGGTCCCATTACTCCACTGGATTTGTGAAAAAGAGCTGGAGAGACAAAGTAGAAGCAAGACCTAATAATTTCAAGGAGAGTGCCCTGATCCCAGGGGATGTAGGATGAGCATAAAAAGGAGAAGCTGGGTCAGAATGAGGACATCAGAAATAATGGGAGGAAGGTCTTAGAGCAAAGGATACATGGATAAATCCCCTCTGCCACACAATCCTCTGAGGGAGGGGAGGACAGAAGAAGGAATCCAGAAGGGGTCCATGGGAGACAGCAGCTGGAGGCTGTTCTGGCTCTTTGGAAAGCTGTCAGCTCTCCCACGCATGGCACTGGGGCAACAACTGCTGCTCTACTCAGCTCCAGCATCTCATGGATTGTCCCCACACTGCCAAGGCTGCTGCCCTGCTCCAGCACCCCAGGGGCTCCCAGCAGAGCCCTGGGACATGGCTGGGACATCACACTCTGCCAGGTTTGCCATGAAAGCCTGTGCCTTAGGGAGCTGAACAGCAAAGGGCCTTACATCAGGTGCAACCTCCCACCACTCACCCTGTGTCTCACAATCCAAAGTGGCACAGAAGGGGTTAAATAAAATATATCTCACTCTGAATGTCTGCACTCAAACCACAGCAGGCAGGAACACTCAGCACAGGGTTTTGGAACACTGCTCTGGGATCTGTACAGGCACAGAATGACAGATGTTCACAGGTTCTGTAAAGTGTAAGTAGCAGAAATGGCCTCTCTGGGCTCTGGTCACGTCTTGTTTGGTGAGANAGCTGTCAGCTCTCCCACGCATGGCACTGGGGCAACAACTGCTGCTCTACTCAGCTCCAGCATCTCATGGATTGTCCCCACACTGCCAAGGCTGCTGCCCTGCTCCAGCACCCCAGGGGCTCCCAGCAGAGCCCTGGGACATGGCTGGGACATCACACTCTGCCAGGTTTGCCATGAAAGCCTGTGCCTTAGGGAGCTGAACAGCAAAGGGCCTTACATCAGGTGCAACCTCCCAGCACTCACCCTGTGTCTCACAATCCAAAGTGGCACAGGAGGGGTTAAATAAAATATATCTCACTCTGAATGTCTGCACTCAAACCACAGCAGGCAGGAACACTCAGCACAGGGTGTTGGAACACTGCTCTGGGAGCTGTACAGGCACAGAATGACAGCAGATGTTCACAGGTTCTGTAAAGTGTAAGTAGCAGAAATGGCCTCTCTGGGCTCTGGTCACGTCTTGTTTGGTGAGATCCCTGTCACTGCCCAGAGAGGGACACCTCTGCTGCCCAAGTGACTGTCATAGACAGGTATTCCATGACACCAGGGATTATGAAAACCCCCTGGAGCTAAGTGGAAAAATTCTCCCCAGGTTAAAGTGACTATAAAGGTCTCTGTCAGAATACCCCATCTGTCACAGAGATGTACCCCAGCTCTGTCTCTCCTATTGGGCCATTGGCCTCCCCTGCCCCTTTCTACCCTATATGGCCCTAATCCAGAATGTTCTCCCTTCCCTGTTTCCCCATTCACCCTTGTCCCTTAGTCCCTCCCTCGCTAGTTTCCTATTCGTCCCCATACCTTAGCCCCACCTATGTACTGCCCCATGCCCTCAGCTCTCTCGACCCGTGTACTTAAACTGGAACTCTGCAGGGGTCTGCGTCTTTGTCACGAGCAGCAGTGCTGGAATAAAGGCTGCAGTGGATCTGCACACAAGGACCCTTTCTGTCTCTTTGCCATCGACCTGTTGAAGAAGCTATCCGGTGTGTGTGGGTGTGTGTGGGTGTGTGCAGCAGCAGCCGAACGGCTTTCAGCCAGAAGTTGGTTTCGGAGTCACAGCACCCCACCCAGAGCACCCCCAGAACTGACAAGTGACTGACAGGCTCTCACAGCTGGGGCCAGCCAGGCACAGGTGAATTCCAGCATTCAGGGATGTACCTGCAGGGTACAGGGATGTACCTGCACACAGGGGCCCACAGCGAGGGGGGCACCAGGGGAGTGCTGAGCTACTTTCACACGGCTTTTTCCTCCACGTTTAGTCTGTGACAAAGGAACAGCACTCAGCCCAGCAACTGCTGCTTTGCTGACAGTGGCCTCTACCTTTCAAAGGGAGATCTCTCAGGGCAATTTCAGATGTTTCTGAGAAATTTCACTTGAGTGACATAAACATACCACAACTCTAAAAGATCTCACGGCCAATGTCAGCCTAACTTCTCTGTACAGACATCCAAATCCAGAGAGCCTTGTCCAAGACTTTATGAGAAGGGTAAAAATCAGGCCCCAGATGTCTTGTTCAACACACACACCTTGTCCAACTAACATTCAGTTAGTCATAATTTCCTATCACCAAATTATCACGTAGAAGCATTAAGGGTAAAATCCTTCTGGCAGCCTGAACCCGGTCTGGTTCCTGTATGGCTCTCAGCACATTGTGTCCAGCACTTCCTGCAGCAGAGGCTTGGGTAAGACATTCTTCACCCTGCTCCCACTCCTCCCCTCCCCTTTCTGCTGTGCCAAAGCAATTATTTTGGGGCTCAGAGGGAAATCTCAGCCCGCACACCCCCACCACAACTGAGGGGGGCTCCTGAATTAACAGCATATGAGGTCAGGAACGAACAACTGGGAAAAAGCCCTCTAAATGGCTTTGAGATGAGGTGAGAGGTTCTTCATACAGCCATACCCTGAAAATTTGTGTCATTTAATTTTAGTGAAATTAAGATTTCCATTTTCATACAGTGAGGTTTTGGGATGGCTTCTTTTTAACATTTAATCCTTAACTGTAATAACATAGTGAATGAAAAGGAATAGTTTAAATCAAGTCCTGTCATTAAGGTGAAGAATAATAGTTCTCAAGTTGAAAGAGGTGAAATTCAATTTGGTGATTAAGAAAACTGACAGAAAAGTTTGATCAAGAGCAGTCTCCTTAATGAGGTGGTTGTAGCTAGTTCACTAGAAAAAATGAAGTTGGCAATAACGATAACTGATTCTGCAGTTTTTTTGTTTCCTGTGACCAGTTCTGTAGCTGAGAAACCCTCTTCCATAAGGTTTTGAAAATCCAACACTGATATAAATGTACAAGTTCTCATGTCATTTTATATCCTAAAATCTCTCTCTTAATAAACAGGCGGTTTTAGAGATTGGACCAATGATTTACCCACTTCTGTTCTCCATCTATAACAACATGTGATTACAGCTTTGAGGAAACCCAAGCCTTCTGCCTTGATCAATAGAGTTCAGAGCTTCTGGTCTGAAGTCTGTGTGAGTATCCCACTCCTCTGGGGAAATTCCAGGAGTTGCTTCAGTACTTTAATTTATTTACTTTTACTTTATGAAAAAACAGCCAAACAAAACCAAAAGAAAAACCCCAGGCTATAGAACAATAAATTCGTTTGAATGTAATAATCTCTTTTTCACTCAGTTCTACAAATTACATGACAACAAGCTCCGAAATAATAAATTGTTCAGCTTGCTATTGTGCATTAATCTTTGCTAGAAATCATAAACAAACTTTAAGTCATCAAGCGTGGGTTTAATTAAAAAATTTCCAACTCAGTACTATTTTACTACCCTTTCCTAGATTAGGCAATAAACCATGGAGTTTTATACGAAGCAATTTTATTTTTTCCCCTTAAGTGGCTCATGTGAAGGGTAACTTCCTTGAAGCAATTGTGATTTCCTATAGTCATCCATTTGTCAGTGCACTGCTTCAACTGCCTTTTACCCATTAAGGTAAAACAGAAAAGGCTGGATTTGATCAGAGCTGGGAGGGAGAGAAGCAGGTAATGATGCCTTTTCTTGGTCTTAAAATCAAGGGCCAAACAAGGTTAGAGGGGAAAAAAGGGATTTTACCTTGCTATTTATTTTAAGGATCCTTGGTGCACTCCGTCCAGGTGGAACACACTGGAATACACATCGAAATGCACACTGAAATGCACCCCCACAATAGTTTGGGTATAAAATTATAGGCTTTACCAATTAACACATCTATCAAAGATTCCCTAATGAGAGGCTGAGTGAACCCCCCTCCCCGAGGAACTTTCCCCCCCTGGCCAGGCCTAGCTCAGGTTACAAAATGTGTTCCAGAGAAGCCCTCGGTGTCTGAGGCTTCTGAGATGTTTGGTCTCCTGGGTTAAGGAATATTGGGTCTGTGCTGGTTATCAAAGCTGAAGAATTCGAAATGTGTGGGCTAAAAGGCCCTTAAGAATACACAAAAGTTACACAATAGAGTATACAGAGGGAGTATATATAAAAAGCAAAAAAATCATCATGGCATCAGTAAAAGTATCCATTATTGCTTGAGGAATTATTTGAACTCTGTTTAGTTCAGTGGTTCTTAATTTATGATTTTCAGATCCATGGAGAGCCCTTTTCCAACAGTCTTGCATGGACTCAAAAATAGCTGTGCCAATTGATGGTGGGCCTAAAGTAACTTTTGGAGGTTCTAACAAACAAGGTAATCCTCCAGCCCAAACTGAGCTGTGCAAACCAAAATTCACTGAAGAAAGTGGAGAGACTAACAGGCTTTGGATCAGGCCCTCGCAATAAATGCTCAATGTCAAAGTTGCTCAATATCTTAAAAAAAGGTGAGGACAGCAAAGAAGAGACCTGACTCCCAGGGCAGCCTGTTAAACACAAACCTGGGGTTCTGGAAAACAAAACCAGCCAAGTATCTAGCATCAGAACTGGTTTGAAAAGATTTATCAGTTTCTCAAGCCAAGAAAGAAATTGTCTCTAGCAAAACCATGTGAAAGCATTTATGCTTTATTCACCTGGCCTAGTCTCTCATAACCAGCACAGCTCATTTTGGTGCAGCTTTTACCTTAGCTCAAGCTGTGCCTTCAGCACAACCACCCAGTGAATTCGGTTTATTCAAAGGCAGCTCTGCATTTGCTTTTGAAAGACTACAACACCAATTGCTCAATGACTAAACAGAAAGCAGGTAAGCTTAAATCGTGCACAGCACCGTGTTCACAGACAGAGTTGGTGCATGTGTGCCCTTTCCTTGGGTCACAGCTTTACCATCCAGCCTCTCACAAGTTTTCCCATGGGACCGCCTCAGTTCCTTCCTCCTTGCTCTACACCCCTGTCCTGCCCAGACCTGGTTGTGGCAGATCTTCTGCAATCTCCAAATAAAAAGTCCCTGCTTTTGAGGTTTCCAGAGAAACTCAAGCAAAGAAACAGGTTCTTGACAGGAGCCTTGCAGCAGTTCAAGCTTTGGCTGCTGCTGAGTGTGGAAGCACGAGAACAGGAGCTGGCCAGCAGAAAGGGACACAAATCCCAAATATGGCTGTGATGGCCTTCTGAGGGTTGTGTTTTCTGTGCACCTGACACCCGAATTTTGCTCTTCTCTGACCTAGGTCCTTTGTTCCTAAAGGACTGTATTTCCTTTTAGGGCCAATACAGTATCAAAACAGGCACTGTGATAACCGCTGAAAAAGGATTTTTCTGAAACTGCAGAATTAGTTTTACTCGACCAGTACGTTAAAACACAATGGTTTGGGGTTATGTTTTATTGACTTACAGGGCATAAAAGTAACAAATAACAAATTCTACCCGGAGAGAAAGAAATCCTCATCCTTCAGATCTGGTGTGTAAAAAGGTTCCCTTTCACTTGCCCCCTTCTTTTCTGTGCTTTCCGTGGGAGAAATCCCTGTAGCCCCGTGGGAAGGCTGCATTTACATTTAAATAGGGATGTTCTCAGGTGATTCTTAAGAGAGAAACGGTAACTACTCATGGGCTCTAATGAGAGTGTTAATTTATATAGTTTCTGATGTGCAGCCCTGATAAAGGAACATCCTTGAAATCACTTGTAAATGCAAGTTCTCAAAGTAGTCTTCTGGGAGTACTCTAGGAGGGAAGCAACTCTCCCCAGGAGAATCAGTCACGGCTGAGTGACACTTTCCTGGGGCACTGCCAGGAACGGCCTGCTTTCTTCTTTACCGTCCTGGAATAGCAAACATCACTCTTACTTATTTTCTTCCCTTTGTCGTGTTCTTCCCCACCTTTTCCCTTGTCCTCCTCCCTCCCATAAAACTAAGAGCTAAAAAATGGAAGACAAAGGCAACAAAGGTTTATGACATTTTTTCAAACACGGCCAAAAAAGTCATCTCCAGAGAAATGCGGGTTATAGTCACACCTGCAGTCTAATAACTGCCACCCTCAAGAGACGTGTGCTGTAATTGAGCAGCGTTGAAATGCCAGTGCTACTTCATTATTTTTAATATATGCCTCCCTTCTGTAAACCAACATATCAAAATCATAAGCATTATGAGCAATACTCAATTTCCAAATGAGTCTTCTTTCAACAAAGAGTGCAGAAAGTCAGAATTGTGTCTTTTGGCTATTTCTGAAATACCACTATGCTGAAACCAGCATAAAAGTCCAGCTGGGAAAAGTCCTCCTAATTTCAGTTTTCTTTTTTTTTCTTTAGTTTTCAGCTGTTATTGCACTATATGAGTCCAGCTCCTATTTCTTGCTCACACCCTCTAAAAGGTACCAGCAGAAGCACTGCACTCAGTTGTCTAACTGTGCTTCTGAGAGACAAGCAGCCAGCAGATTCCTGCTGCTGACCTTTGCAGAAGAGCTTCCCCCACCTCCCAGACTCACCCCACAGTACAACAGAAGCTTCTCCCATTTGCCTGGGCAAAGAGAGTTGCTCTTTTCTGTGCTTCAGCCTTGCTCACTTACATGTAATATAATGTGCATTTAACTTGTGTTGCCAAAAGTTCCTCTAACTCCTGCACAAGATTTCATCAGGCCCTCAAGTCTTTGGTACAGAGGGTAAAGCTGTCTAACAGAAGCTACTGCACTGCTTTGGGCTCTCCCTTTGGTAAGCACTGGTGTGAGAAAAGATAAAAAACATGCACTCAAGTAATTCACACCATCAAATGTTCTTATAAGTTGATAAAATACACTTCAGTCTTTTTCTCTTTTCTTCCTCCCTGGACCTTCCCTGCCCTCCATTCCTATGTGCATTTCCTCCCCCTGATCCGCTGAATTGAACTCAGTACATGTGTGCCAGTAACACAACAACCAGGAAAGTCCTTCCTGAGTCACTGGTGGTTTCAAACCCCTCAGGTCTCTGGCTGTCCCTGTGAAGCACTAGAATCGAGCATCATGGTGCTCACAAGCCAAAACAGCAAAAGACACTGAGCAGTGGCAGCAAAAGCATAGGTGAAGTAGGCGATGTCTGTGGCACAGAGCAGGCACAGGCCCTTTTCTGTGAGGTGTTTGCTGCTGTGTGAGCACAGATCCTGTCTGCAGCCACTCAGCCCCATCAGCACCGGGAGCCCTGGGCACAGCGGCGCTTTCCTGCCGTCACTGGTGGGACCTGCCGGCTCCTGGACACTGACTGTCCTGCAGCAGCTTTTCCCTCTGTCTCACCAGCCTTATCAAAGCCATCATTTCTAAATGCTGTGGACCTGATAGAACTGAGCCTTCACACCTCAAGCCCTCCCTGACCTCTGGCTGAGGGTACAAACCACGGGTGGTCACAGCCTCCTGCGTGTTACACTGCACAGCACGGCTGGTGTGCAGCAAAGCAACCCACACACAGAAGGCAGGGGCAGCTATAAACCCATTTAACACAACAGCAGCTGCAAATGGGCTTTTAACTCACACCAGCAAATGGTGTAAATCCAGAATATTAAAAGCACAAATGTGCTGTTGAAGAGAGTAAGAGGCAAATTAAAGTCAGAGCAACACCAAATTCTGGGAAGAAAGCCAGTAAGAACAGAGAAGGAAGCAAAAGCACTGCATCCTTTGGCCTCATTTGTCATGAGAGGTGATGAAGTTAAAGCTAGTAGGAGAGCCAGGGGTGAGCCTTTCTTTCGGAAAGATACCTGCAGTGAAGCTCCTCTTCCATCACAGCTTTCCATCCTTTCAGCACAGAAGTTTAACAACCTAAATCTAAATGCTTTAAAGATTGCTTTAACAATGCTTTAACAAATACAGGCTGGGCAGAGACTGGATCCAGAGCAGTCAGCCCAGAGGGGAAGGATTTGAGGGTGTTGATTGATGAGATGCTCGACATGACCCAGCAATGTGCAATCACAGCCTCCAAAGCCAACTGTGTCCTGGGCTGCATCAAAAGCAGCGGGACCAGCAGATCCAGGAAAGTGATTTTGCCCCTCTGCTCTGCTGAGACCCCACCTGCAGTGCTGCATCCACCTCTGGGGCCCCCCCCAACATTAGAAGGATGTAGACCTGTTGGAGTGGGTCCAGAGGAGGCCACAGAGATGACCAGAGCTGACCTCTGCTATGCAGACAGGCTGAGAGTAGGGGTTATTCAGCCTGGAGAAGAGAAGGCTTTCGGGAGACCTTAGAGTACTTTCCAGTACCTAAAGGGAGCTGGAGAGGGACATTTTACACAGGTATGGAGTAATAGGACATGGGAAAATGGCTTTAAATTGACAGAGGGCAGGGTTAGATTAGATAATAGGAAGAAATTCTTCCCTTACAGAGTGGTGAGACCCTGGCACAGGTCCCCCAGAGAAGCTGCAGCTGAAAATGCTCAAGGCCAAGTTGGACCGCCCTTTGAGCAGCCCTGTCTAGTGGAAGAAACTATTTAATGAGTGTTGCAGCTTTGCCAAAGTTAAATACCCTGGTGCTTTGTCCAAAGTGTTTCTTTTGGTAACTGCCATGAACTTGCCAACCTCTGGACAAGCCCCTCCATCCCACCCCTACGATGCAGCATAAGGCAAGGTAGGGCAGTGCCAACTCTCTGGTGTTCCTGGCTCCTGTTGGGAAGGATGTGCTCACAGGGAGTGCATCCAATTCCTCACTATCCAGTTTGTTACAGCAGCATTTTTTGTCACACTGAAGCTGAACAGCCTTCACAGTCCGAAGCTGTTACATTGCTTTAGGGAATTAGCTGCTGCTGTGCTTTGCATTATTACATTAAAATGGCTTTGAAATGCCAGTTTGCTTGTAAAAACACAAACTGTAATTTTACTTTCAGTTTCTTTGAAAAATTACTTGATTTCCAGAGTCACATCATGGGATGTGATGTAGCCATTGCAACCTGCAGACTCTTCAAGACATAATCCTGACAGGCTCAAGGCTGCTTCCATCTGGTAGCACAGCAGTGTTATTATTTCAGCACTGGATGGCTTTGTGCATTTTATAAATTCTATTCAGATAGCAAAATTTATAGAAAGAAAAACCCCTGAACTAGACACCTATATTATCAGAAATGGTAAAGAGTTCTTTAGGAGAAGGGAGAACACTGGGCTCGTGGTTAGAAACCTGGAAGCCCCTGGCCATGCCCACCACAGACTCCAGAGGATTGGGGTGAGTGCTTTGCTAGCAATGCTCTTACACCTGCTAAACCAGATGCAAAGAAAAAACCTCAACTCTTTGTGAATGAGGCTCTGAAATGAATTTGGGTTTAGTTACTTCCCCAGTGTTTTGCTAGTGCCAAAGGAAGGGGAATTCTAGGACTTGGATAAGAAGTTGTTAGTTTTTGACTTTTTTTAAATCCAAACTTCTGATGAAAAGTTGACTTAGTTTTGACTTCTAGATTAAAAAGTAGAATAGTGCTCATAAATGCATAACCTTGTGCAGTTTTTACTATCAAGAAGTAGGTTGAAAGGTACAGAAAGGAGAACTCAAGTTTCACAGTTTAGATTTTCAGTGAAAAACCTAAACCCCCCCAGTATTATAGGGGACACATGAGAAGAACAGGCATTGTTAAGAAGCTACTAACAGCCAGTTTGAAGCCAGTTTTGTCAGTGGATTCTTAATTCCAGAGAGACAAAGCACACCAAATAATCTAAGAGGTTGGATTTGTATCAGAAGGAATCCTGCATTAACCCTGAAGGAGGAACTGAGGAAGTGTGCAGCCCCAAAAGACTGACTGCAGATCCAGTTCCTTCCAGCTTTGCTGATGAACCTTTTAAGACCGAAGGGAACCTCAGTAAAACCAGGGATAAATCTAATTGGTTTTTAAGCACATGAGCTGGCTAGGCTTTGCCCAGAGGTTGTTAATGAATAATTTGACCTGCTGAAAGCCAAAAGAGAGTTTATTGCTTAACCCTGTACCTACAGTAATTATAATTAAGTGGTAGCCTGGGAAAGTCTGTTCCCAGCAACCTGCTAAGGCAAAGCAGAAACTTAATGTTTAAAGTTGATTAACCTTGTCATAACTTTTGTCTTGTGCACAGAGTACAATTTTAACCAGCACTCAAGACACTTTGCCAGCTGATACTGATTACTGGAACAGCACAATTTATGTGCACAGTAGTGCATTCTGTACTGCACTATTGCTTATTTATGCTATGGAAGCACCTGGTGACTGGTCAAGGTGAGACACGACACAAATTCACAGGTCTGACAAATGTCCAGTGTAAGACCCCCAGAGCAGGAGGCAGAGTGTCCTCCTAGGCCACACAGAGCATCCTGAGCTGTATCCTACAGACACAGCTGCCTCTTCCCATCATCACATGCTGCCCTTGCGATGGTGAGTCACAGGCAGGCAGGAGGATCCCCAAATTCCAGTTTCTATTATTGTTTCCTTACAAACAAATCTCTATTTAGAACACAGTAATCAACACAGGCACAAACAGCCCTGTACTGTACCTGTGCTTACACGGCTTCCTGAAACATTTTGTTTAGTTGCTATCACTTATCAATCTGCCACAGAGCATTTCTCAGCTACACGACTGCTCCTTTTCAACACAGGTGCTGGCCTCCACCTGACAAACACAGCTCCTTGCCCGACCTGGCACCAGGAATTACCAACCTCCCCTCCTCATAGTAACTAGGAACAAGAAGGAAAAAGTGTTTAGTGTAAATTTAAGGTTAGTGCAGCATACTCGCTTTTAGGGGTCACAGGGTACCAGAGAAGTACTCTCTTAAAATGAGCAGCAAACCCCAGGGTTGCAAGGGCTGGTGAGTTAGGAGTAGGAACGTGTCCAGACTGTTCATTGGAGTTTGTTTTAAAAATTATGTGCTCTGAGGCTGCCTCTAGCAACTGGTTATTTTACAGATGGTCCTTTGTGTCCCAGTTCTAAAGGGAAAAATAAAAATTACATACAGTTTTGGCCACACAGACCAAATTCAAGTATGGCTTGGATCCTTCTCTGCCACTTGGCATGATTCATCATGCAGTTAATCAATTTTTGTCTTCAACAATGCAAAACCAAACCAAACCCACACATCCCAAAAACCAGATTATTCATCATGGCTACATGTGAGGACAGTTCCCCAAGCCAGCAAAGCTGCACAGGTATAAACCAACACAAGGGAACAAATGTTTTGGCACAGAAACAATTTCAGTGTTGTGATCACCCCTATTAATCAGGATATGCATAAATGGGCTCTGGCTCCCTACCCTACACACAACAGAGATGTTCACTTTCACACTAACCTGCAATATTGTGCCCTGGAAGTGGCCATTTGCATGTTCCATAAAAGCTGAACACAAGCAAATAGGAAATCAATTCACTCTGCAACATTTCTGTTTAAGAAAGAAAGGGCAGCTAGTTGATCAGTCAGGGTACAAAAGGGTTAATTCAAAAAAATAAGGAAGAGAGAGAAAAAAGTAAAAGGATAATCCCGTTAGGATTATAAAGGTTTTGTGTAATGCTTAATTGTAATCAATATATAGGACTAGACAAGGATCATCCTCACGAAGGATGACATAAAAGGATTAGTGACTTCCATCCAGCACAAAACTGCTCAGAGACATAGTTATTATAGTTTGGAATTGTTTCTTCTCCAAATAAGATTTTAAAATTCAAAAGAGACAATAAAGAGAGGTACAGGTAGAAAAGGGGGTGGCTTTTATTTTTGCTATTTTTTTCAAGATGCAAAGTTAAAACACAAGTCAAGAGATTCAAGAACATTAGTGTAGAGCTATAGAAAGGGTGAGACCCCACAAAACATACAACATCATTTCTTTTTCAGTTGTTCAACATAAATAATTGCATCATCCTTCATTCAGACAATTTCAAATATTGTCTTTCAAATTTCAAATATGTTTTCTTTTCCTTTCAGGCTTGAGTTCTTAGAGTCCACTTCTCAGGTTTCCAACCAGGTTATGCCAGCTGGACTCTTTGAAATGAAAACTGAGATTCACATGATCATACAGTTCTCTGAATGGGACTCGAAGGAAAAAGAGATAAAAACACATCCGAAGCAATGGTATTGTCCAACATACAGGCTGCACAGCAGTGCAGAAGTGATCAGAGACAGACAGTAACAAACTCTGCTAGCCCCTCTTTCATCATCTCTTTCCCTCTGTGGAAAGTAAAATATCTTTCTTTATGCACAGCCGCTTCCCCAGGCTTTCTTGTGTGCTGTAATCACTTCTCTTGTTCCAATGTCTCATCTCCACATCTCCTTGCCTCTTTTTACAACTTTGATCCTCTCCTCTTCATTCTCATTCTATCTTTCTGTTTCCTACCGTCTCTGTTCCCAAGTTCCACCCCCAGATTCCAGCAGAAGGGTATAATTTCTCAGTTTCCTGTTCTTCTATTAGTTATGCCACTGGTGAATCATCCTAATTGCAAGGAAAAACATACTCCCCATCATTTGCAAATTTGGTTTACAAATCTGATTGAGTGATAGGGACAAATATTACACAGAATGAATATGTAGAAATTAGCTAGCCACTGTGAACAGCACCGAGGCTGCTCAGACAGAGATATCCGGTAGGAAATCATAGGGTACACATCCTGGTGGGGTGTTTCATAGTGCCAGTCACAGCTCACAGCCAAAATGGGATCTGCTTCTGCAGACAGCTATTAAAACTGTCTGCTCTTCTATAAATGCAGATACAAAAGACTCAACAGATCTGTGGGTGTTCAACAGAACAGCAAACAGAACAAAGAGAACTGCTGTGTTCAAGTGAGGTGCTTGGCTGAAAAGAACAGCTCTCCCACACACCAACTCAGTTAAACAACTGCCAAAGAAGAGACACATTAGATGATAAACATGGATGGACATCAGATGGAAACTTGTCAAAGTCCCCAGTAAGTTGAATATGGTGACACAAGTGGTTCAGATGTCACCATCAGAGCCAGGAGTCCCACATCCCACTGAGCAACCTCCACTCATTCACTGGTAAAATCAGGAAAATGCCATTTGCTCTTCCTTCCAGGGATATTGTTAATTAATTAATTCTTAATTAAGTTTGCAAAACACAAATATCCTCAATTGAAAGAAACTGTAAAAGTGAAATTATTGTTAGGAGGATAAGAACTCTTGCCTGGAGAAAACCTTTGGGTGTATTTTCTCATTAACGCTAATGGAAATTAACAGCTTAATGCAAGCCAAGCTGAAAATAAGATAATTTACATTTGCATCTTAACTACATTTGGTTCATTACTTATTTAGGATCACTGATGCATGTGGGAAGGTGAGCCTCAGAACTTCAAGCTATGGTTTTTGAGTGGCCCTATATGCATAAATACATCCCAGTAAAATCTATGTAATTGTTATGACAGTCCTCTCCTTCTAGCAACACACACAGCAGCACGCAGAGCATGCCTTGCTGAAGGGACACACCAGCCTAGCAGAGAACATGAGTCAGCAATCAGAAGAGGCCAAAGACTACATCCAGAATAGAAACTTGGAGACTGTTCAGAAAGGACAAAGGGAGAGAGGCACATGTGGTGTTTACATTCAACTCCAGCCAAAATTGCAATTCTGAGAGCAGTTGCTGCACCCTGGACATGTCCAGGTGTGTTTGAGACCTCGGCTTTCCTGGGATACCAACAGAATTTTCCTTCAGCTACATCCAATTGCCTGTTCAGTCTTGACAGACACAGAGCTGGCAGCTCCTGCCTTACGCCCCAGCCCTGCTGGGGAGGGTCTCCCCTACACACAGGGACACAGAAAGCAGTTGTACCAACACCTCTGAACAAAAGCAGAGGAGGAGGACCAGTTTTTACAGTTTCACATGGAAGGAGCTACCTTACCACATGGGAGCTGCTCCTGACAGATGTCAAGTCCACTTCTCTTGGGGGATCAGCCACCTCACCCACAGACATGAGGCTCCAGCCTGTCATTTCCCACACCAAGTGGAGGAGGTGAGACATGGGGAACCTTCCCACCCCAAATCTCAGGTGAGCATCCTAATGCTAGACCATGGTGGTGGTTTCTGTCTTGGCCTTTCCTAAAGCCCAAACAATATGTAATGGAAGAGCTTTGAGAGAGAGAAGTGAAGCAGCCCATCCTAGACACAGAGAGCCCCACATGACATGAGAGCATATGACATGCAGATGCCTTTACTAGACAGGCAGATGGGTGACCACACCAGCATCTCAAAGTCTGAATTCCTCACGCCAGTCTGAGCTCTCCATATTTCACACATGAAGTTCCTCTTACCTTTAGCTGACTACCTTTTCCCCATGGTTAGGGGCATTCCCTGGTTCTCCTACCACAGCAATCAGACACAACTACACCAAGTAAAGTGGGGAAACCACCTTTAAATGTAAAGACGCTCATTTCCCCTGCCTTAAGATGTTGCTTGTGTATGGTCAGACCAGGAGCAGCAAGAAAACTATGAAGTTCACAGGAACATTGTGCTAAACACAAGGAATAAACCAGAAATTTCAAGAGAAGCCTCTGCAGATTCCCTCCCACAAATCACACACTTTGAGAGAGTTACTGACTTAGTGAAAGCATATGAACAGGATTAGACTTTCAATCTCACAGGGGCTTTTATTTTTCCTTCTAAAATGCAGAAATTCAAAGCATATTTTCTGGTTATCTGTAGCACACTTCCATTCTATTTTAATTCCAAAGAATGAGGGGCCAAAATTGTGCACAACAGGAATCATGGGAATTTAGAATAATGTGTGCCCTCTTTGCTTAATAACTTCTGAGGGCATTCAAGAGTTAATGTCTTCTGCATTTTCAATTATGATAACAGCAAAAGCTGCATAAGTCAGTGCAGCATATATATTTTACTAAGGTATAATTCCAGGAAAGTCACATTTTTGTAAGAGTGATTTACCACACCAATTTATGCCTTTACCCTTAATTAATCTGTCTGAGAAAGATGTCATCTGTTTTGATGAATATGATAATCACCAGGTTTTGCAGGCTATGATAGACTGATAATGGCAAAAAGAATTACTTGTGCCGCCTCACCCAAACACACAGTCACCTGTTCTTCACTAAGAAAATGCACGTCAAGAAAGCTGTGCATAAAGCTGTGGAACAGAGACACTGCTGAGCACAAACTTCTTCCATGAACAGCCTCCCAAACCCCCTGAGCTCCACACTGGGTCACGATAACTTCTGGAGGCAGGTGCTGTGGGATGGCAGTTCCCTGACCCCCCAGAAACTGGTGTCACTGTTCCTTGGAAAGCACAGAACAGTGTGAGAATAATTCCACAGGAGATGGAATTATTGGTTGACAATAATTAATTATTATCAATAATAATCGATAATTGGAATATAATAATTGGTTATCAATCAATAATTGGTTAATAATTGGAATTATTATCTTGATGGGACACNAACTGGTGTCACTGTTCCTTGGAAGGCACAGAACAGTGTGAGAATCATTCCACAGGAGACCTTGGTGGGACAGAGAGCAGGCTGAAGCATGGGCTCTTCCCCTCCTCTCCATAAATGCACACCCCAGTACCTGCAGCCTGGGAGAGCATAAAGCCTTTGTTCCCCCAGGGCTGCAGAGCCCATGGAGGCGTTCCTACAGCATCACTGGGGCAGGTGGGCACCTCCAGGAGCAAACACTTCCCCATGACACACTGCCATGGTCTCTTGACGTACTGCTTCTGGGATTTGTCCTTCCCTCACTGCCCTCCTGCAACAGCAAACAGCTGCACAGCTCTAAGCAGAGTGAAATATCGTCTGTCATCACACTGACCTTTCAGTGCCTGCCCTCTTTCTTGCATTAAATCATGCTCTGCAATTTTGTCCAGATTCTTTTGGGAAACATTTTTGTTTCTAAACCAGTTCACAAGTTCACTTCCCACACTGGGACAGGGGCTCATATCCTGTGATCACGCTGCCATGAAACAGAGAAAATTTTCAAACCTCTTTGTCCTTGTCTGTGCCCAAACAGGAGGAAAACAGCAGCTGTATCGAGCAAACTGACTTCCATGGAGGCACATTGGCTTCTGCCACTGGAAGGTTTGTCTCCTCTTTCCTTTCTAAGGAGTGCACAAGTTTGCAGTATCCAGGTGAGGCTTCCTCCCTCTTGGTTAAATAAGCCACAGCTCTGTTCAGACAACTCTCACTGCTTGCCTGTTTGTACTGTTCTTCATCAGAAATGTGGCTTTATGAACTGCTGCGGTATGGGTAATACTCAAGCGAGTATTACTCACTATCCTAAGTATGCAGAAGATGTACTTATCCACTATTATGATTTTTAAAATCATAAAGTCTAGGCATATTATGCCTAGAATTGGTCTCAAGGAAATAGCTGGAGACAAGAAGAAATTTATCATATGAGATTATGGGTGTTAAAAGAGTGTTATTTGTTTTTGTATGAAGCCACTCAGTTTGCAATCCATATCGTAAACAATGATGAACAAAGAAACGCCCAAAGGAAGGGGTAGGTAAATAAAAGGTTAATATTTTATACAGATTTACTTTACCAAGCTACAGATTCATTTTATATGTTAAAACAACTTAAATATATTAAAGAAACACAACACAATGACCACACCAACAAAAAACCCAAACCCCACAACTCCCCAAGGCCAAGGATTAGTTACCTTCCTGCAATCACTCTCAAAGCCAGAGCACAAGCTGATTTGGAGAGAATTCTTTCCTGAAGAGTCAGCTTAAGTGTTAAGTTGCTGTCCAAAACAGCATCTGTAATTGAGAGCTGTGCTGAACTTGTTTCCATGTAATATCAGGTACAAATGCAGCTCTCTGCTGAGCCCTCCAAGCAGAAAGGAGGCTGCAGAGAATGGCAGATGAGAGGAAGCAGTAGGCACTGTGAGATCCACTGCAGACTTACTGGGGGAAAGAATAACAGCCAAGGATGGACAGAGCTGCCCCTCTACCAAGCAGCAGCCCCTCCTCACTGCAGACATAGTGCCTGCTGTGGGAAAGGAAAGGTTGCAAAACCCCCTCTGCCTTTCCCTCCCATCACCATCCTAAGTGCCTCCAGCTGGGGCTGAGCCTCTTCAGACCACACTGGTAGCTCACCTCTCTGGCTGTAGCAACAGCCCAGGGAAATCTGGTGAAGTTTTCTCTTGGGTAGTGGCTGGTGCTCAGCCTGGAACACACTGCACTGAATCCTGAACCAGCACTCAGCAGCAACTGAGCAACACCAACCCAGCCAGCTCAGGATGCAGCCAGAGAGGCAGGGATTTGGAGCAATAAGCAGGTATCACACAGCCAGTTGCCTGAATTACAAGTGGCTGCACACACAGTTGCTGTCAACCAACTGAGGACCACGGGAGAAACATGTCCTGCCCCAGAGGCAGTGAAGAGCAGACTCCTGAGTCTCCTCCTGGACAGCACAGAGCAGAGGTGCTTAAGTGAGAAGGGCAAATTACTTTCGAGGTGGTGGGGCTGTGCCGGTGTGCACAAGCCTGGTTGTTCTACAAGACTGGTCCAAAAGGTTTTTCTCTTCAGCAAGAATACTAAAAAAATTCAGAACATCTAGAGAGACAGTCTGCAACAGCAAGTAGCATATTTTTTAGAAAGAGAATCACTGAAGATGCAAACAGGAAGAAGTCATCCTATTCCACAAAAGCACCTCAAAAAACAATCCAGAATACACAGGGGTAGCCCCCTCCAATTCCCAGTATCTTATCACAAACCAAAGAAAGCACTCAAAAATACAGAGGTGAAAAAAATGAAATCTCAGACAGATTTTTCCTACCTGGATCATCACAAGTGGTCTGCTCAGCAAGGGGGGATGAGCCAAGGATGAGGACAACAAGGCAGGCACAGGACAGCATCCTCTTCATCACCAGGAATGGCCCCACAGCACTCAGCCTGCAAGGAGGACACAGGCTCAGGGTCAAGCCAAGAAGTCAATTTAGCAGGACAAGGCCAGAATCAGCCAAGTGTGAGCACAAAGAGCTAGGCTGGGGCCTGAGCTTAACTGCAGCTCCTGAGCCCCTGCCGGGCTGCAGCTGCCCCTTATCACACCTGGCCTTGATCAGAAGCAGCCAGAGCAGCAGATTGTGGCTTCTCCCAAACATTAGGACAGCCATGAAGAGAACGTGGGGTCTGACACAGAGCTTGCTGAGGAAGACAAAAGGGAGCCCATGCTGCTGGAAGTCAGAGAAATCAGCATGAAGTATTTTGATCCTGAAAAGGTAGAGAATCAAACTCCTTCTTCCTTCTTACTCCCTTGGGAGCCAGGCTTCTGAGGAGAGATAATTAGAAAGTGAATTTTTTCCACATAAACCTTTTTGCCTATTTTCTTTGTCTGACAGCAGACTGCCAGCAGGGACAGTGGTGGGGAGGTTGTGTTGTGCCCAGATGAGCACAGTCAGTCCTCGCACGTGCTGACAGCCCCTCGAGGTGTCTGCTGCAAACACAGTATTTCACCTAATAAATACAGTTCTCTCCTGTCCCTCTTTCCCCTGCCAGGACTCCAAAGCCCCACAGTGCTACTGCAAAGCAAAACCCACCCCATCCTCAGTCTGCTGCCAGCAGCAGCTCCACTTGGCAGGAGCCAGGGGCAGGGCAGGCTACAGCATCCAAGAAACAGCAGTATGTGGCACATCTGTACCTCACTCAGCAGTTTGTCTTACTTCATGTGAAGATTCTGTGCAGGGTTTGTAAAGGATTCAGAAAAGGAACAGATGTTAAAAAAATGATCAGGTGTTAAGAGTCACACAGCTTGATCATAGCCTCAACAGGTAACCATCTGTAATGCTTTTTCCTGATCATCTTATAATGGTCTATAAACACACACTAGGCATGTTATAAAAACATTAGACATTTCTTTCTCGTTTATTAACTTATTATAAATGGAAATCCTCCATAAAAAGGAACTTTATACTTATTCAAATCTGCAGCCTTGATTTCCACTTTGCTTTTTAACCACCACTTATTTTAATAAAAGGGACATTAACTATTTTGCTTCATTTCTTTTGCTCATTGAGTGTTCAGCTACATCCTTCTTTCTCCCTGTGCAGCAGAGCAGAGAAGGATATAGCACAGCACATTAGGGATGGCACTTACTGAGGGAATTGTTCTTTCTCCCTGCTCTCTTTGCAGAGAGAAAACAGCTGGTCCCAGAGGCCTGTGTTGGGAGACAGCTGGAAAAGGCAGGCAGAGGACTGCAGGCAAGGGCAAGAATCTGCTGAAAAGGTAATAAAGTCCAAGGCTGTGCCTTGCAGGCTGCAAAATCTGCACTCAGTGGGGATTTTGGAGCAGGAGGTAGCAGCTGAAATCCTCAAAGTGAGTAGAGGCACAGGAGCAGCAGATTAGCATTAGTGATCCTGGTGACTTGTAGTGCCTTCAGAACTTCCATAATTTCTGGAGGACTGGGTAGGCTGAAATCACTGCTATTCTGTGAGAATGGGCAAGGACCACTCTCAGTATTCCTGATGATATTCTGTGGTGAAATACCCTCCCTCATCCTCTTCACTTAATTTCTACCTTGCTAGCCTGGCACCTGATTAAACAATAATTTTCCTCTCAGCCAAGAGTGGGAAGTCACACCAAGGTGGCTTCCCTTTGTCACCATTAACAGCAGAAGGACTTGTATAATAGGATTCCTCTTCAGAGGCCTTAGATCTGACTGCTCCCGAGTGGAATTTTTGGACAATAGTTCTTTCAATCACTTTCATCCCAGCCTTCTTACATTCCCTCCCATCTACCTTTTAAAAATCCAATATTTCTGTGTTGCTGCCTTTGAACATTTCCTCCTAAGTACCTCAAACAAATCCAATGGTATAATGACCATTTTCTCTCAGATGAAGGCTCTATCTTTTGTCACTTAGTGTTCATTTCCAACCACTACAGCTTCTGATCTTATTGATTGCTTAAGAAAAAGCAGCAAGAAAACAGTCCTGAAATAACCACCAGAAACATTCATCCTTCCCCAGTCATTCTGTAATTCTTAATCTCAGTCAATAGTAGAGTCATTAAAACCCTCCCATGACGACTGTCCTTGACTCTTTATGAACTGCAGAAACACTGCCTGCTCTGCTCTCACTTGTCATCTTGCAGGTCTGTTACAGGCTCTCCTTATCTCTTTCCATCATTTTTATTCTTCTCTTCCAGTTCTCTTTATTAGAGCAGCCGAGTCTGCCTAGTCTGCTTTTCCTGCAGACCCGCTCCCAGGCTCACACATTGCCATGACTCCTCCTTTCCTACTGAACTTCCCTTTCCCACAGGCTCTGTTTGTGGCAGTAGCAGTGCAGGAGCAGCTGCTGTGGGCAGTGTGACCTCCACACGTGGGACTCTGTGCACAGTGGGAAGTGCAGCTTTGCTGGCTTGGTTGCCCCCCCAGTTCCAAACACTGAAATCACCACAATGATCATAACAAAGCCTTTATCACTGTAAGAAGGAAACTATTTTAACTGCTTAAGAGGCAGTGTTCAGCACACAGAAGTTTAATCATGGTCAGAAAGAAGGCTGGCACCCCTACAATGTCCTTACTCACACATGGCATCTGAGGAATATGCTGGGACCTATTCTCATATTAGGCCAAAGGGAACTCACCACGTGGCAGAAACTATTTCAGGTGTATCAAGTCATTCACATCTGACATCTGATACCTTTATGTATACAAGCAATTTCCTTCCAGCAAAACAATCTCCAGTGATATCATGGAGACTGCTTAAAGACTAAATTGCTACTTCAGGTCATCAGCTTTTGACTTACTGACCAATTTCTGGAGAGGTTGCATTGCTTTTTCTTGTGTTCAAAATACAGCATATGGAGAATACCAAGCCCTGAATATGTTTGCTCTTTGTGAGAATGATGTATGTAAATTTGTAAATTTAGGTTAATAATTACAATTCTTAATTATTTTCTAGTCTAGAAAATCAGACTTTATTTTCCTACCTTCAGAAATTAAGTTGAAATTGCTTTAATAATAAATTCCACTTTTCATTTGTATTCTGTTTCTTCTGCACTCTCATTAGTGATTCATAATTTAAGAATCAGGAGTGATTAATGCCTGCCTACAGCACATAATGCTGTTAAGGAACAATGCTGTAATTCAGAAGGTTTAGAGGCTCCCCTCATTCCATGTCCCACATGTTAACCTGCACTGAAACTAATCTGCTTCATCCAAACAAAAATACAGAGGTGCCAAACGCCCAAACACCAAACACCCAAACACTGGAAATGATGTGAACTTACTAGAGGAAAAGCCCAGCAAATATAATGAAACAAAAATTAAAAAGAAGAGCAAACATGGTGTTGGGATTTAATGGCAAGCTGGCAGACAGCACCTAAAGCTTTCATCTCATTTTTAGGTCTAGTTGTGCTCGTGTCTCTTTGCCTGGTGTCCAACAGATGTAAAGTGGAAGGGAGCAGGGAGTGCTGTGAAACACGAAGGACACAGCTGGGAGCTCCTTATCTCTTGGACAGAGCAGTCCCCCATCTCAGCATAGCATCCTGCAGCAGGCAGGATGAGCCTCTCCCAGCAGAATCTGAGATGCTCAGAAGTGGCCACAATGAGCTTTGCTGGTTCTTCAAGGTTATTTTGATGATGCCTTATCATTTGAACTTGGGATCAAATTATAACACCTTGTAATGCAATTTACAGATGCAGGCCCTAAAATGGAGCATCAGCACATTCAAGTCTGTGCTGCTGAGGAGTTCTCTGGGTTCCTCCAACGCTGCAAAAAGTCATGCAAATGTTCAGCTTTTCCTAGGGGGACTTGCCCTGCTGCTGCAAAACCAGCTTTAAACCCAAGCCCTCTGAACTTGCACAGGTGGGGCCTGCGGGTCTGAGTACTGAATCTACTGATCTGACAAATCTGAGTTGACAAAATTTAATGATGTGACAAACCTGTGTGACAGACACTGACCACTGAATCCACCTAGGCAGTTTGGGTGAGGTGAGGGTGGCTAGGTCAGGGTCTGATTTTGCTGCAGTACTTTTATTAAAGCTTGGCCATGAGGAAGGAAGGGCTAGGTTACTGCAGACATATCCATGCAGCCAAACACACTGCAGTGTTAGTAGTTGTGCTGCACACAGCTGTGTCTAAGCAGTTTGAGATTCCACAGGACTTGTTTTGTTTACCATATTCTTTATTTCTACTGACTGTCATCCTAAGAAAACTTCTTATCTCCTTACTCTCCCACACCAGTAGAAGCACTCTCCTCTCTCCATAATACCCAGACTATAAATAAACTTTCCATAAGCAAACACCAAGCTCAAGAGTTTTCCAGACACCCTTCCTGTAAAGAGCCTGCCCACACGGAAGGTGGAAGAAGGCAGGACAGAGATAAATCCAGTGCTGCTTTGAAATACACACTGAAGAAGCTAACCTTGATTTGCAAAATAGCGGTGGTGATAGCTGGTAAAGATTGGGACTTGATATTTACCTTGTTAAGGATTTGCAGAGCCAAGAAACATGAGCAGATTGGTAACAGTTGAGAATACTGATCGCAGCCGGAGTATTGCCTCACTATTTTTGCCCTTCAGGCAAGGCCTTTGCTCAGGAGACATTTGATTCAGTTTTTATTAATGTAATCTTCTGAAAATTAAGAAAAGGATTAATTTCTTATTTAGTTTTCAATTAGCTCCCATCAGAGTCGGCATTCTGCTATTTTACTGGAGCAGGGAAGACAACTGCCTTCAAGATCTACTGTTGTGTATTAACTGGTGACTTAAAGTGTCCCATATCACCTCCCAAAAAAATGGAGAGAAATGATGTGTTGAAGGATTGCCTTGGTGCCTCCTTAAAAGTGCAGCCAGGTAGAAGATGACAAGTTGATTAGCATCCCCTGAGAGTCTGTGAATAGGCACACAGTTCCTCAGACACGCTGATGAGAATGAGCCAGGTTTGAGTGTCATCACAGCGAGAAGCATCCTACCCTCATAACTCAAGTGGGTGAAGGGGATTCATTGAGATGATCGGCTGATTTACGGCATCTGCCTGTCCTCACTCCTCCCTTCCCATCACTGATCGTGCAGCCAAGGGCTGCTCAATCACCGAGATGTGCTCCTGCGTAACACGGGCCTTGGTGTTTGCTCAGGCCTTGTCTGCAGCAGCTCATACCTTGGACCACAACACTTAGTTTCAGTCTTCAAAGGGCCAGCAGTCAAGAGCCCAAGCACAATATTAAAGAGATTCTTTTTCTGGGTATTAGTTATCACTACTGCTAAATAAATGTCAGCCAGTTTTAACTTCAAGAAGTTTTAACATGTCCAGCTACACCCACTAAATTTGGGGTCCTCTCCAACATTTACTGTATGAAATTGAGTAATTGAGTACCAAGACTAGATCCTCAGTCTGCCACTCATAAAGGCACATCATGCTCCTTTTCCTCTTTTTACTTAAAACCTCCATTTTTCACTACAATGGCACAATTTCCAGTCCCTCCAGTGATGTTTCAGTGCCGTGTCCCCCCATCCTACCCATCCCTGCCAGAACAAAGCCCTGCTCATTGCAGCTGCCCCTAGGGACAAGTGGATGCAGATGCCATGGTGGTGAGCAGGAGGTGGCACTGGCCAGAGAGGTAGCCAGAGAGAGGCGAGGCACCCAGCACACCCAGAATTATCACTGTGATTCTGACCCGCTCAGCAGAGGGCCCACATCTGTTGTTCCTCCTCCACTGCTACATCAGCCCAACATTTGGGATTTATCCCCATTTCCAACTCTTCCTGGTGCAAGTCCTAAGGGCTGTCACAGCATGTCCTGGCTGCACAGGCCCCCAGCCCACAGCAGGCTGGCTCTGGAGGCTGTGTCTCTAGCCAAACAAGGAACTCGTGGGACTTGAACAGAAAAAAACCCATTGTCTTGGGAGTGGGATTCCCAGACATTAAGCAATTATATTCAAGTTTTAAATCTGGGGGAAGAGGCAAACAAACAGAAAACCTCTGTTCACATTCAAACTGGTTGCTGCTTTGTTCCTAGGCAAAGAAATTAACATTTTGTCTCTATCTCTTAAACCTGCAACAATGATCTTGTCTTTTAATTATTTATAACTTCTGAGCTGCCGTGACATCTACAAACTTTGTTCAGTACCTTCAGGTTGTCTCTCAGGTCACTGAAAAAATATTGCAGGACCTCTCTACAAGCACACACCAGCATGGTAATGACTTAGTTACTCTCAGAGTTCAACACCTATCAGCCAGAAATAAAACTTAATAGGAATGAAGGTCGTCTTGTGCTGCTTCTCAAATATTCCAAGGTACCAAGCAAAAGTAGATTATATAAACAGCACTAATTTAATCAAATAAGTTTACAATGCTATCAAAAAGCTAGTGTGAGAGGATCCATTTCTCACAAGCCAATAGCAAGCAGCATTTATTAAAGAACTTACCTATTTTTAACCATTTATTACAAGATTACTGTATTTGTCCTCCTTTTGTTTTGTCTGAGTCAGATATCAATTTTTCATTTACCTGAATTTTATTTACATGGATCAATCCAGTCCTGCTTCAAATTCTTAACAATAACTCCCCTTTAATGCCTTGAAACTCTCCCAGGGTTCTAGGAGTTTTGAAAAACAAAACCAGCCAACCTAGCAAACAAAAAAACCCAACAAAAAAACCCCAAACAAACAAAAACACACCCCCCCACACACACAAAAAACCCCAAGGAAAACCCCCCATAACATCAGTCTTTAGTCAGCTCTCTTACAACTACAGGGTGTAAATTAATCTACTTCTGCCAAACTGAGGAAGTGTAACTTCTGCACCTGAGGTTTAACACACTCCTCATTGTGAGCGATGAAACTATCACGTTCTCATATGAAAAGGATACATCATTTCACCTTTCCTCAACTGGAAGATAGAAATATCTACTGAAAATTGCCTCTTCCATGCTTTCACTGGCAGTGTTCCCATTTCCTAGGAATGGACTCTTACAACTGCTACATATTTCTTGTGGTTTAATATAGCTTCAGCTGCCCACCCCAGCTCTTACAATTTCTTGCTGATGACTTAGATTTCAACTTTTATTATACCTTCTTTCCCTGAATCTCCAGTTAATGACTTACAACCCACCACCTTCCCCTTTCCTCTATTTGTTATGCATCAGACATTTAAAACCTTTTCCCTTTCTAGCTGCCTTACAGCCCCCTAAATCAGGCTCCAGACTCCTCAGTGAGAGTGGCCCTCTTTCTCACTGTGATGTGTTTGGAGCTTGTAAGTGGAGCTGAACCAGTTCCAGAGCACCCTTATGTGCTCTGCAATTTTACTTCAGCTCCTAACCACTGCACCTCAAAATTATGTGTAATGCCATGAAACAGGCAGTGTTACAGCACGCAGGGAATGTCCTCTGGCTTTGGACTTGCAGATAAGACGTGCGATCCCATCACACCAAAAATAGCAGTTTTGCAGTGCCCTCAGTTTTACAAGTGTCTCCCTGCTGGATGCCAGACTTCCTCACTGTCACTGAGAACTGGCAGAAGCGTCTCAGCACCAGCAGCACGAGCACCACTCAGACTGAAGTCTGCCAGGAGTACACAGCCTTTTTCACCACCGAAATGACAGATGGCTGCTTGAGCAGCGGCCAACTTGCTTTCTAATGCCAGGGGGTGGGCTGTAGCAGCCATTAACTAGTACTCCATCTCCTGCTGCCTCTGTTAGGACATGGTTTTATCAGCATTCCTGATAATTTCTTTCGAGTTCTTGATGACTCACTAACAGGGAGGGTAATTGCCATATTGAGCACCGATCCTCCTTCCCGTTTGCCCGTTAAGTGCTTTCAAAAAGGAAAAGGATAAGAGCCTCAGCAGCCGAAGTCGCCTGGGGGGAATGTGCCTTGTGTACCATTACTGCCGGCATGCTGCAGTACAGCCGGGAATTCAAGTCTTTGTCAGCAATTAAACTCGAGCAACAGGGAGTTTTCAAGAAGCCCAAAGGAACCCGACTGAATTATGCAGGGTACTCAAGTCACTCAGGCTCTCTGAAAAGTCTCCAGCCCATTGCACAGTGAAGGAGCACAGTATCTGCCCCCAGAGGGGAATGTGCAGAGAAGGCAAATCCCACTGCAGCAGCAGAGAGGGCAGAAAGCCTGCACAGGTACACTTGCTCCCAGTGCCAGTGTCCTGCAAGCCCCTGACCCTTAACAGGGATTCCTCCTGGTCCCACTGTGCTGACCACGTTCTTCAGGATACAGATTAACTCTCTTCTCTGTGAACCTCACTAATTTTGCCATCTGGTTGAAGGTGGCAGACACAGATCTGTTCTGGCATTTCCTCCTCCATTCTGGTGGTGGTATTTCCGTGCTGCACATGGGCTGAGCAGCTTTACAGAGGGAGAGGAACAACCTGCATGTTGTAGCAGGTGTTCCCATAGTGAGCCTGTGCTACCTCTGCACTGTACAGCAGGGCTTGCTCATCCTGCTCACAGAAACAGGAGTATCTGCTCAGCTCTCAGGCACAGACAAGGCTGATGGACAAGAGGTAGGTTTCTTGGGCTATTAACATCATTCCCAGTAGAGAAATCCCATACCCAGTATCCTTCCTCTCATCCTATGTTACCTTGCAGTTCTTTTGCTGGTTATCTTTGGTTTCATACCCTATAGTCAAATCTTTACACCTGTGATTGAAATGACCATGTGCAACAGAAATCTCTGCCACAGCCTCTCCTAACAGGCCCTGCAGCCGCAGGGAAAGATTCAGAGTCAATAATCCAGGATGGAAGAACCTTCTGCTTCAAAGCAGAGTCCACAATGAGGTCAGATGAGGTCACTCAGTGCTTTACTCAAACTAGGCTGGGGAACCTTCAAAAATGGAGATGGTACACCCTCCCCAGGACACAGGTCCCAAGGCCTGGCTATCCTTGTGAGGAACAAGCTTCTCCTCAAATCCAGTCAGACCCTCTCTTGACTCCATTGATGTCTGTTGTGTCTTGCCTGCCATGCACAGCTGTGAACTGTAAGAGTGTATGTGAAGCTCTAAGACTCAGAGTGAGACGTGGAATGCAGGAGAGATGGCAGGAACAGGACAGAAGATTCAAGGCATTGTGCAAAGTCTCCATAATGGCAAACCCTCCCCACAGCACCCTTTGCCTGCACTCAGAGTCTGTAGGGGTGCTGTGATCACTGCACTTATGGCAGGCGAAAGAAATCACACACAGAGGCACAGCTCTGATAAATCCTGTCTCAGAGGGGAAGCACAATCTCATTCTACAAGCTACCTATTAAACGTATCTGCTTCTTCATTTGCTTCGTGCATATTGACAAACGCATTTTCACAATTCCCTCTGAGGAGACATGAATCTTGCTCTCCACGGAAACACTGAGCACCATTTCTTAGAGCCATTCCCACTGAGCATCATTGCCCTATAAAAGCATTAGCACTACAGATTGCAGCTGAGCAGCAGACCCTGGTGACATGAAGGAGCGAGAGTGAAAGGATCCAAACGGGGCTGCTCTCTGCAGAGATGTCCCAGTGTTCGATTTTTCACTTCGACATTGCACTTAATAACCTTCTTCAAAGATTACTCTACACATGTACACAGTTATTTGTAACTGCATCCATTCATCCCTGCAAACTGCAGCCTGCAGCTCACATCCCCAGCACATGCAGCTCACATCCCCGGCACATGCAGCTCACATCCCTGGCCCATGCAGCTCACATCCCCGGCACATGCAGCTCACATCCCCGGCACGTGCAGCTCACATCCGCGGCACGTGCAGCTCACATCCCCGGCACATGCAGCTCTGCCTGTGCCACCCCAGCGGCTGGGAAGCAGCAGGACACGGCCTTGCAGTTAAACAAGTGCTGGCTGTAATATGTGACATGACAAAGTGGTGGTAGACAGGCCATTTAAAATCACATTTAACATTTTAGTTAGCCTCACCCCAGGTGGAAAGCGCTCATTTGCATTATTCATAGCAATGGTGGAATGGAAAGAGGAAGGAGAAAACTAGGAAGGAAAACAGACTTTGTTGTGTAACTGCAAAAACAAATAAAAGTATTATTTTTCTGCTTCTCCCCTCCTATAACTGACAGCCTGGGGGTACAGCTCCTCTGTGAGGCAACACCCATGGCCTGAGCTAACACCAGGCCCTTGGGGAGGGAGCCACTGCCTCTCACTAACATGCCTTTGGCAACATTTTACTCACACACAGTCTGAAATTATGGCTTTATAGAGAGGAACTCAAGGAACTTAAGAAACCTTAGAAAACCAGCACATAGCCTGGTACTTCTGTGGCTGCCATGAAAACATGGAATCTCCCCTTTCTGTCAGCAAAAAGAGAATTTAAAACCTCGTGTTCAGCCTGTTCTTGCCCATCTCCATTGACTGAAGGCTTGACCTGCCTGCCTTGGCGGGGGGTTGAACCAGGTGATCCCCAGAGATCCCTTCCAACCCTAACAATTCCATGACTCTCTGTGATTGCTTTCCTGTGCAATCTATTCCAGCACACAACTCCCCTGCTCGATGCTTTGTCCCAGCTCTCCCCTGCTCTACCGTAGGACATTTTTTCCCTAGCACAGTCAGTGTGCAGGGCAGTTGATTTATCTTTTGTTTTCAGAGTCTTTACATACATGAAGATTAATGGCTTCCTTCAGCTTCACCTTTTCTGGACTTTCAAATCCCAAACCTGCCCTCATCAGTTTACAGCATCTTTGCATTGCTAGCTCTATCCAAAACTATTTGCATGGTCAGAGCCTGATCTGCAATAGAGAGAAACGCTCCCTCCCAAACCATCCTATCACTGAGTTCAGCAGAGGCAAACATCATTTTGCCACTTCCCCCTCCTGCTGAGCTGCACAATTTTCAGAGTACTGAAAGAGGCTGACACATGGAGGCAATGGGAAATTACCCAAAAATTCAATTAGTGCTGCGTGTCACAGCACTCTTTAGACCTGCTGACTAAACACCTTCCCAGCAGTGAGGATGAAATGGATCTGATGACATGATTCATTGACATGACACTGGGTTTTGCATCCAGAAAGATATTCATCAAATGTCAGTTTATAAAGACAATATTCATAAGCCCAGGCCATCTTCATGATGACTTCCCCTTTCATAATTAGGTTCTCCTGTTTTGTCCCAGGGGTACTGAGTGGAGCTCTGTAATTAGTAAGAAGCACAGCACACATCTGGGGTTTACTCTCTTAAACATTACCTAAGCTACGCCGTAAATTTTATTACAACGGAACAGCAAACATCAGACATTGCAGTGCTTGGAAAAAAAAAGTTAAAGAAGAACAAACAAGATCTAAGAGAACAACATTCTGTAGACTATGAAAATGTGTTTGACTGAACAATCCCAGCTGAAAGCTATCAACCAATGCCAACATACCCAAACCAATTACTGATAAAGCTGCTATAAAGCATGGATTAGTAAGAACTTGGAGAAACCATCTTGGCACGAAAGCTCTCCTCACTCTTTCTCTTTCAAAGCTTGCCAAGGAAATGAACCCATGGAGATGTAATT
The DNA here is from genome assembly GCA_013397815.1 of Aleadryas rufinucha. NCBI lineage: Eukaryota > Metazoa > Chordata > Aves > Passeriformes > Aleadryas > Aleadryas rufinucha. The sequence goes on along the minus strand of VZTH01004222.1, from coordinate 60,536 downwards.
AAATGCAACATAAAAAATGTTCTAGGAAAAAAACAACCATCCGACCAAACAAGGAGCCATATTTAAATCTGTTTTGTCAAACTTTGTAAAAAGTCATTTTTCCTTCCTCTCTCCTCCAGGCTGGTCTCACAGATAAACAATTAAAATTAATGTAGTAATATCAGCAGTTTTTCAGACTTTTATTTCATTTCAGGTTCAAAAGACAAAAGGGTTCACAACAGTTTCTGTACCAAAAGATACTCATTTGCCAATTTGCATCCTTGCTAAAGAGCTTCTCTGTAACAATTTTCATGCATTAAGAAGCACGGAAAATATAATTCTGCATCAGCAGGTGATGACAGAGAGGACTTTAAAACCTCAGGAGATTAGAAATCCAGATGTTCCTTGGCCAGATGTAAGTGTAGTGGTTGTTCTCACAGTGTCTGCTAGGGTAGGCAACAGTGTATTTTAGAACATCTGGACTAATGCAAAGGCTTTTCAAATGAGCAATATAGGATTTACTAGCTGATGAATTCTTATGCAAATGATAGTAGAGCAAAAGGAGAAGAATAATCATAAAGTTTTGGTGATCCATTTTTTTGTCTTTCTTGCTTGCAAATATAGACAGCTGTAAAAATACCAACAAATCTGTACAAAGATTTCAGGACTACTGTCCCATTTATGCTGTTGGTTCTGAAAGATTTTCCTTTTGGGAGAACTATAGTTGCATAGTCAAAATGGATTAATATAACTCTTTAATCATGATTTTCTACAAGAGGGGGGGAGTTGAAGTTGCTGAGAAACAATTACAGCTCCTCATGCCTTTTAATGAAAACATGTTGTTTAGGTGTGTTATGTATCAAAGGATATACCCCACTGAAATTTCCTGGCTGAAGCTTTCCCTTCAGGACCAGACAAGCCCTTTCGTGGTCTGTGTCAGTACCTGTGCCACTCATTCTGTGCAACCCAGTATCTTGACTAGTGGGACCAAGTTATGTCCATTTCTGTAACTCCAAAACTGAGGCTTTTCCATTTACTGAGATGGAGAAACTCAGCATATATTGTCATATTTGCACTGAACTTGCCTTGAAGTGAGTAAAGCAAATTGTCTCTTTCAGAAGACGCAGGAAAAATAGAGTTTCTGGGCGGCTGGGGTTGCAAAAAATCACTCTGTCTGCAATATTTACCTGGAACACTGGACTAAACAGGTAAGAGATTTGTAAGGGCAAGAGGGAAGAGAGAGATGGACAACAAAAGTGAAAATGTGGTTTCTATGCCCATACAACAAGTTCAGAGTAAAAAAGGAGAAGATCAAATGAAAGGAAGAACGAGTTTGGTACTTGTGGTTCTAACTTCTTGTGAGTATAAGGGTCTGATTGCCTAATCTCTCACATCCTTGAACAGCACAACAGTGTTAAAAGACATGCTGCACAATACAACAAATGACTTAAAACGCTGCCTGCAATCAGACCACCACACCTTCCTGGGACCTGGTCCTTGCTGCACAGCCAGCCCGACAGCTCTGACCCAGCGCCAGACCCGTGGCCGGGCAGGCCCCTCTCCAGAAGGACAAGCGCATCACCATGTTCAGGACAGCTGAGGAGCTGCTCTCCCTCCAGCCTGACTCGGGCCGTTTCTGTAGCAGCCTTTGCATGCGGTGACAGCAGCAATGCAAGGGAGGCTGGTTCCCAGAGCAGGCAGAGGCCAGCTCAGCAGCAGGCAGAGGCTGGTTCGGTGCCATCCCAGGTCACAGCCTTCCCCAGGTGCTGCTGGCCTGCTGCCTGTGACAGATGAGTTCCCCCAGCATGGTCCTGCAGGGCAGCTCGCTGGGCTCCGGACCGCAGCGCTGCTGCCTCCCTGCCGCGCCTGACAGAGCAGAGCAGAACAGAGCATCTCTGCTAATCGCTACCAACATCTGCCTGCCGAACGCTTCCTGCACAGCGTGCGGCCGCTGCAGCACATGCAAAGTCTGTCTAGAGCAGGCAAACGCAAATAAAGTGCTGGAGAGGAGACCTACGGTGAACAAATATACTGCTGCTTGGCTGCCTTCCTCCCCACAGAACCGCACAGGAACCGCGCTGTGAGCCCGGAAAGGCAGCTCCGTGCTGCGGGACAGCGGGAGCATCCCTCGGATGGGATGGGAGCACATGTGGGTGCAGCCTGCAGCAGGAAGGGTGAAAGGCAAGCGAGTTTCTCTTCTTTAAGAAGTTCACATTCACCTACAGGTTTTCTTCCTCTGTTTGTTCCCTAAGAAAACACAAAGGTGGAGCCACACTGCTCACACCAGCCTGCAGGTTGATGTCTGAGTCCATCTGAAACAGGACTGCCAACAAAGCTGCCTTGCTGAACACCCTGGAGTGTAAATGATGGCTTGGAGATCAGATATATTCTGGATCGGGCCAGAGCTGCTCACTACAAGCAGCTTAGCTCAGATTGTGTCACTGTGATTCTGGGGGGTCTCTTCAGGCATAACCTGTCATTCTTTTCTGCATTTCCAGCCACAGAATCATTATCCAGAACTCTAAATGAATACTGATCCTTTAAAAAAGCACTTAATTATATTTGCCTTCTTTCTGTAAACATTTTGTAACTAGAAATGCTTAAAGCTCTACAAAGTGAATGCAAAATGTCACAGGCAAAACTAAATGCAATTGCTTTGTTCCCGTTTTAATGCAGTGAATTACAATAACATTAATTGCCTCCTCTCATTTCAAAACAGATTTGTGATATATCAGCATTAGAGTCAAGTAGACATTTTCCAGTAAAGCACTTCTCCAGCTGAAAAATGTTTCAATGAGTGTAAGATTTCCAAAGAAATAAATTAATTTGGACTATGTGTTGTGATTCGGATTTGGTTTTAAATGAAATTTAGAGTTCTGATAAAATTAACTTTTTAAATTCAATTTCAATATCTTGACTGAAGTTTACTGTTCATTTTTTTGACTCTTATAATAACAGAAACATATTAGAAATCAAATTTAAAATGAATAGCTTTGATTAAAATGTATTAACTGTTCTGACCCCCTGCTATTTTAAATTCTTACTGCTTTAGAAGCCCTGTGAAGACAGAACATAAAAACTGACATTTGGGCATTTTGTACAAAAAAGAGGCACATGTGGATGCAATTGAGGAGACAACATTAGGCAGATAACATTAGCTAAAAGTGGCAATGCTTTGGTCTTTCTTCTGCAAATACTTCAGACAGCTAATCAAATACTCAAATTTAAGCAAGTGCTTACGTGCTTTGTTGAGGAGAGTGATTTGAGCACATTCTGAAGGTTAATCATGTACTTCACATGCTTTACTGAATTTATTCATGTGGGTCTGATCCAAAGCCCTTGAAGTCAGTGACATTCTTTTCTGAGTGAATTTGTGTATCAGACTTTAGAAGCAGAAGCTAATTTTTTTTCTCTTCAAAAATCTTTTTCTCTGTAAATAATAATTTAAAACAATCTAGTACAAGCTATTTGTATAGTACAGAATATTAGCATAGCAATTATTATGTTTAAAAAGGAATACAATTCCCTCATATTTTTTATGGTAGGCATCTCTTGACTTTCTTCAGTTAAACTTATCTGCACTTAGAATATTCATGGAGTGTAGGGAGCAATAGAGTGAAAATGGTAAGTTTCTGAATGTAAAGTTTAATTAAAAAAAAAATTCACTCTGTTGACAAAACCCGCAAAGTAATCACATAACAAAATCTATCTACTATTGAACCATCCTGCAAGGTGTTGGTTCCCTACAGAGCTCACACAGAAATCATCACACAGCCCTTCCTCAAGGTAACAAAACATTTCAGCAGCACAGGCAGGTACTCTGAGCAGAGGGACAAGAGCAGTGGCCCCTCTGGATGTCGGTGCTGCTGCTGTCAGTGACAAAGCACTATGCACAGGGAAAATGGGGGAGCCAGGCTCCAGTTCAGGAGGCCAGAAAGGTCAGGGTGTCCCATGAACCTGGGACAGGCAGCCGGTGACAGCAGCAGCAGAAGTCCATGTGGGGAAGAGCAAAAGCCGGTGTTACAGAAGTGGGAAAGTCACCTTCAGTCTGAAAAGGATTCTGAGAGCAACACCTTGCGATCCGTGTTCTGGATACCACATCCCCACACCTGACAGGTGGAACAACTCCCTCTGGTTTTTAGGTGGGGACAGGCAGTTAATCATAAATACCTGTCATTTACACAAAAACCATACCTGGGCAACAGGAATGGCAGGGCCACAGCCACAGCCATGAGTGCTCCTCAAGCCATCGTACCTGGAAATTTTAGTGTGGAAAGAACACAGGAACCTTACCCATACTGAGAGTTTTACATACTTCAGGATGCCACAGGAAAAGCCATTTAAACACAGTTCTGCTCTCTTGACTCCCTGTCTAGCCATTCCCTCACAGCCAGGCATGTGAGAACATCCTCTCAGGTGCCTCTGGAATATCCAATACAGACCAGTTTGAAAGACTCCAGAGAAAGGAGAAGCAGACCACAGGTTGTATTATATGTTCCTACCAGATTCTGCCTTGAAGGCAGATAAGCTGCAGTCATAGCTACATTTCAGTGAACTCGAGCTGGGAAGGAAAAATCATTTCAGCATCAGAAAATCCAGACCTGCTCCAGAGATACTGGAGCAAACTGTCTGCTGCCCAGATGAATGCTTAGGAGAAATAAAATTAAGCTCTGAGCTTGCAGGTAATCACATTACACATTACCAGAAAGCTGTTGCTTGCTTAGATTTCATTCAAACACACCAGCTTAATTCTCATGATTTATAGAACTGCAGAAATCTCCCCAGATTTTTTCCCCCCTCTTAGCCCTCTGGTTTAAATATAACACAGTAAGTAAAGCTGAGAAACTGGGAAGGCAATTTACTTTGCTAATATTAAACCAAAGGAAGAAAAAATCAATTTTTTTGTACCCTAGAAGGAAAAAGAAAATCAAACTGTTCCTTTATCTTAAATGCTAACTGAAACCATCCCTTCCAGGTATAAACTATCAGTAAGATGAGTCTAAGTTTCTCATCTGCCTTTGGCAAAGCAGAATCCCTGTCATTCCAAAGGACCCTGGCAGAAATCACAAAACGCGAAGCACAAAGACATCATAGAAAAAGTCGAACATGTCAGACTGTTTTCTTGAGTAAGTAAAGTCCACAGAAAGAAATCTCTGCAAGGACAAAAGCGGCCAGTTATGGGGAAGAAAACTTAACTAAGTTCTTAGGGATGTTCATGCTGCCTCCCCCATAAAGGGTTGGCCTCACAAGGCACTCTACCCCTTGTGAGTGGAGCCAAGGGTTACCAGAACAAATCCAAGTATTTCATCAGGGCTTACTGTAAACTTCAAAGCAGCACAAGGCATCCTGGCATCAAGATACTCAAGGAGTCACTGCACAGCCACAACTTGGAAAGGTCATTCATTATCAAAGAATCAAAAACCAGCACCATAAATTACCTCTTGCCTTTTATCTGCTAAGTGAAATTTAGTTGTGACTAGACACAACATTACTTAACCATCAGATATGCCAAAGTGCCCTGAAGGCCTGGGGTACGTTATACACTTGGTGTTGCCATGGAAATAATGATTCCGATTTAAGAAGTGATAGGCAGCAACCTGTCATGGTGTCATTCTTCAGCGTCCCAGGGGAACCTTGGCAATGAACGCTAGGCTGAAATGCCTCGTTGCCATTCCTGTGAAATCTCTGTCTCTGGGAAGACTTTGCTGATGCAATCGTGACTCCACTGTTATGTTTTCTGATGCCTTCTGTACTCTCATTCTGTGCAGTTTACTGGGGGATTTACTGATACCGATGGCTGGGAACCCAAACTTACATGTTACGCTTTATATAACCAGTAACCCGTGGCCCAGGAGATGCAGCCACAGAATAGCCTTGCTTAGAACAGAGCTGGTTCATTTCTGCTTTGAAGTGTAAAATGCTGCTCAGCAGTGACCATACAGCCAAGACTCCACAGTTCAACTGTACTGGAAACAGAGTGACAGTACTGGGATTCTTCTGTTTGCCATGCTTTCAGATGCTCATTTTTCATGGTCCAGACTCCTACCTTGCTGCATTAAATGTGAAGTTGTGAGCATTTGGGCCTTGCCACAGTAAAAAATGCAACTTCACCTACTCTCAAAGTATTGCCCAATTGCATAGGAAGTTTTTCTTACTCTAAACATACAAGTTGTATGCAAACCCTCTTTGTGAACATATTGTTGCCACTTCTTGAAAATCTTATTTACTATTTTCGTATTATCATGTCCTGGATCCTTTCCAGAATCATAAGTTTCCCCCGGGTATTTCTGCCATAAAACATTTCACCTTGTGCAAGGCTGAGGTACTGCTGACCACACTACACAGAGAGTCAAAAACCTCCCATTCGGAAACACCACCACAGACAGCCCAGAATCTGTGCTACACGGGCTATTCTTCCTTCCCAAACACATGGCATGCTAAGGGTAAACTTCCAGGCCTCATCAGCTGAAGATATAAGATCCTGTTATACCCCTAATAACAGCCTCATTTCTAACACGTGGGAAAATGAGTAAACCACTATGAATGGTTATGCTTTTCAGCCCATTTGATTTCTCTCTTTCACTGGACTCTATTCATCAGTCCTGCTGATGCTACTGTAGCTGAAATCACATCAACACTTCCCAGGAATTCATTATGTAACACCAGGCCACATTCTCAGCACGCAAAAAATCTGCCTTCATATTTCTGCTTCATTATGTTTTACAAAAGATGGCTTTAACGATAGAGGAAAGGACAGACACACACAGGAAGCATTTTCCCAGGCTCAGAACACTGACATGACGAGCATGACAGTATGGGACACTGCAGCTTTCACTTCCTTGCCCCGAGAGGCAAAGGTGCCCCGCGACTCCCGGGCCGCGCCTTTCATGGCGAGCTCTCGGTTGCTTTGTACTCACAGCTCTGCTCGGCCCTCCTGGAGCCAGCATCTCCTCTGTCATGGGAGGCCACATTCCATCACCTAAGCAACATTTTCTTTACAACCTTCAGGGTCTTTTGAAAAGAGGTTTGATGTTCACGTTTCCAACCCAGTGTTGAACCAACTGTCTCGTTCCTCTGTCTTTATTCACCGGATATTTCTTGATAGAAACCCTCAACAGCTGTAAAACTGTAGAACCCACTGGCTTCAATGGAACTTTGTCATTTGGTACCCACTGAAGACTTGACCTGTCTGGAGAGGCTAAATTTTAAATCATCTTAAGGGAAAAAAAAAAAAAAAAAAAAAGACTGGTGAAATATTTCTCCTTTTCTCCAATCTCATGTACCCTGGAGGAAAACCTTAAATACAGAATTACAGCACACATAAAATATCTCTGTCCAGCAATTCAACAGCCTGCAAAATTAGCAGGGCTTTTTCAGAAAGCAAACAGAAGAAAATAGCACAGTTCCAATCAGGTTTTCCCAACTACTCCACTACTTTTTTTAACACCCAACCTGCAGTTTACATGCATAGAAGACAGAAGTTCATTCCATGCACTTGAATCAAATAATAGCCTCAATAGCAGAGTACAACAGTATTTGATTCCAAGGCTTTCATCTTCAGTGGTTTATTGTCCCCTCTGCTGAGAACATGATCTGCCTCAACTCGCTGACTTGGGGAAAAAGGAAAAAAAACCCACCTGTTGGTGTGTCCTATAACAAGCACCATTTCCTGTTGATATCAAGGATGTCTGAACTCATACTCGCCTTTTAAATTTTTAATAATAATAAAAATTGCCTTTATTTTTCAGTTTAACTATTCTCTGGTGTATGCATGAAATTTTGATTCACCTTCTCTGCACTCTTTTGGTATCATTCCAAAATACTTGGGAAGTGTAAGGGCTTTGCGCTCAGCTGTTTATTTGCTGCAGAACCCCAGAGAAAGGACAATGCAATATTGTTCCCACCTGGGAGCAAACAAGGACCTTAAACACTGACATAAAACATCGCTATTTACATTCTAATCCACTGCTCTTCCCACCCCTGGCAAGGGAAGATGCGTGCCCCAAGAATCACAGAATGGTTTGGGTTGGAAGGGACCTTAAAAACCATTTTGTCCCAATCCCCTCTCATGGGCAGGGACACCTTCCACCAGACCAGGTTGCTCAGGGCCCAGTGCAGCCTCCCCAGCTCCTTAAGGACAGCCTGCTTTCCCCAAGGCACTGTTCCAGCAGCTCTGGCAATGTGTTAGAGGGGGAAGCACCGTGGATGTCTCCAGGGGATGCAGAACAGCCATCAGGCAGAGATGGAAACGATGCAAGATCACAATTTTTTTCCCCTCTACTGCAAATAGGCCCACTACAATCAACGAGGACAGCCTCAAACTACCAGTTGAGCAGCAAACAGAACCCAAGTCTAGTAATTTTATTTCATGTTTTGCACTCAAATTGTCATTTTGCTGACTGCTGTCATGCACTGCAAGTCACTTATTTCAGCAGAGCATATTGTCTGTGCAAATGGCATGCTGCTCCTTTTCGTGTGACTTGGAACACTCCTCTTTCTGCCCCGGCCTTTTATTGAACTGTGACAGGTAGTTCAGGCTGTGGCACCTCTGTCCAGACAGGGGTTTTAGGCACCTTTGCTGTAGCAAGCAGCTGTGGTCTGCACTGCTCTCCACCCCAGCACTCCATCCCTTCCCTGCCCCAAAGAGGGTGTGCCACGCTCTGGCCACGGACTGTGAACCATCACACTCATAAGGGCAGCACCTGAGAAAAGAGAGTCACACACACCTTACAATGCAGGTGTTTGCTGAATGAGGAGCTTGAAGTTCTGTCTTTTAACCCATCATTGGACAACTATAAACTTGATTTTTGCTGATTACACAGGATGTAAATCTTACAGTAAGAGAGTTTAAAACAGTATTTAAGACTGGTATTAGGAAGTGAATAAAATGTACTGCCTAAAAGTGTAAAAGAATGAAGCACTCATTTTCTGACTTCTTTATAATATTTAAGACCACTGTTATCCCTTCTCAGGGTGAAAAATATTACATCATTGAGACCATTTCGAAAAAGAAGAGTTTGCAAGCTCTCTTATAAACAAATAAATGTAAGGTGAGCATGATTTTATTTTTATAACTGTGTAGTTATTTAATAATAAAATGTAATGCAATTATTTTGCTTAAATCAGTGATGCAGACACTTCAGGTTACAAGAGAAAGATGAAATAAAAAATTTAGCACTGACAATATGGTCATTGGATTCTGTCCTGAAAGAACAACATTTGCAGAGTATCTGAGCATTTCAATTTGTCCTGCAAGTTCAAGGACTGTTCTCTCTGACACACTACTTTTGAGTCCGTGGTGTCAATACTGACGAGATAGTTTAAGAGCCAATATAAAATGTGTTTTAATTCTATGAACTCTGGCAGCCTACTGAATTATTTATATGATGTCATTTACTTACTGCAATCGAGTTTGACACTTCTAGATTTAGTATCACACATAAACCTTCCTTTCTGAGACAATGCTAACATCACAGCTTTGCAACACTGCTAAGAACTCCAGATGTGATAAATGTGCTTCACCTTTGGATCTGCAAAGCAGAAGGAACTGAAACAGCCCCATGGTGCCCCATTTTTTGTCAGTTTACTGAAAATAATGCACACATTTTAGAAAAATGAACAATTTCAGCTGATAAAAGCCTGGTGGTAATTGCAACTTGCACCATTTCCTCATCTTCAAGAATATTTCTTTGTTCTGCTTTTTGCACACACCTAGTGTTTGGGAGGCTCTGGTGTGTTCTGGTCTGGCTTGCAGCTGTTCAGCCACTGGATCCAGGTGATCTGGACAAAGTCCCAGCCCTGGCCCTTGTTGGATCACACTAACAAAATCCCCACGATTTTAATAACTTCTTTAGTGAGGAAAACAGAGTGTGATGAAACAGAAGAGATATTCCTCTGACACACAGCAGGTGAGAAAAAGGCCAGTGGAAGGAGTGTAGCTGACTTTAACTCTGCCTGCAGTCTCAAACATTGCATGTAGGTGGGAAAAAGAACACTCATCAACCATTACATTTAAGGCTCAGTCTAACACAGAATTGAAAAGAATTTGTTAACAGAATGTCAAGCTTGCTGCTGCCTTGTAAAAAAATGGTATCTGCTGCTCTGGTACTAAAAATGGTTCCACTATTATGGGTGAAGCAGCTCAGTACTTCCAGCGCTGCTGGAGGTTTAAAAAACCCTCAGACATTCATTGTCTAGCAGGGCTTAATTGGTACCAGCAAACAGACAGACCATTTGGAAATCCGGGCTCCAATTAAAATATAGCAAACCTAGACATGCTAAATTTAAACATATTTTTAAAGTACAGTTCTGAAGTGCTTTTACTCTCATGTAACAGTATCCATCCCATCAACCTTGGCTCTATTAAATGCAAGCACATATCATCACCATCATCACTGATTTTTTGGGGTAGGAAAGAACTTCAAAGCCTATCTTGTTCCACCCCCTGCCATGGGCAGAGACACTTTCCACCATTCCATGTTGCTCCAATCCCCATCCAACATGGCCTTGGACACTTCCAGGGATGGGGCAGCCACAGCTTCTCTGGGCAACTGTGCGAGGGCCAAATCACCCTCACAGGTAAGAATTTTTCCTAATATCCAAACTAAACCTACTCTCAGTTTAAAGCCATTCTGCCTTGTCCTGTCAGTGCATCCCCTTGAAGTTCCTCTCCAGCTCTCCTGTAGGCACCTGCTGCCTTATCAGCTCTCTTGGACTTAAAGATCAACGTCATTTAAGCAAGTATTTCAGAATTTCTGTACAGGCAGGAACAACAGCCACTAAAAATCCTAAATTAATTTCTCAGAGAGAACACATGGTTCATAAATATCTCAGCTTAAAAGCTATATCACATGTAGTCGCATATGTTGGGTAATAATTAGAACACAATTAAATTGGGCACCAAAGGAATCTCCATAATTTTATTTATGATATTAACTTGGAGAATTTTTTCCCCCAGCTGTGTAAGAGACATTAAGGCTATTTATCATCCTGGTAGCAATATGATAGTTTTCTACAGGGACATATGGAACTAAACTGAGCTTGTATTTTCTAGATATGACTTTTAAAAACCAATCTATTCAGATTGGTTTTTATTTCTATCAAAATTTTTCAGCCATCAAATCCATCACTGCTTTCCTAAATGAGTTAAAAATCTAAATTCACCCAGAGTGGGAAGTACTGTTTAATTCACAGGAAGCACAGGTACATAACAGTCCCAAGATCCAAACAGAGCACAAATACAAGGATGTTTCCCTAACTGCAGTCCCAGGCTTGAGTAATGAATTTCTGCCTGGTTTCCTTTCTTCATTCACTTTATTTTTTGAAATCAGGCTAATTCAATTAGCTTTTTTCATTTATCTCTTCTGTTCAAATCAAAGAGAATAAATTTATGTTATAGAGTTCTGTTCTTGTCCCAGGTGTAGAACACATAGCTCAGTGTATTTACTGGAGTGACCCAAATAAGACTAAAGTATGCATGAAGCTTATACTGTCAAACCCAAACATTTGTAAGGATCTGCTACAAAACTGGCCTAAATTAATAGAAATATTTGCTCAGCAACAGCGGTTTGGCCTAAAGAAAAGACGTAAATTAATCAAGTTAAATTCAAAAATTGTGACTAGAGGATAACATGCAAGAATTTTGGTGAATTAGAAATTACCTTATGTATTATCACTGCTCTTAATGTCTACTTTAGCTTCTCTGTTAGTATGTCACAATCAAGAATCCAATTTTTATGTAATGTATCTTAAAGTTTTTAGAATTCAATTAAAACTCTTGGAACTCCAACCAATTCAGATCTCAGGTAACAGTGACAGGTTGATGCAGTAAGTGGTACCCACATCAGCACTAGCTCTGCTGCTCAGCTGATGTCAAGAAAAGCTTTGCTCTGTTTTCTAACACTACAGGGGTTGAAAGAGCAGATTGTTTCACATTTAAGTGTGTAGGACATGACAACCAGTCCAAAGGAGTTAAGTTCACACTTCAAAAACTCCCCTACAGAGCTCTCACTGCATTTCTTAAGTTGCATTTACTGCATTTCCCAGGAGCATGCAGCTTAAAGAAAAAACGTTTTCAAGTCTGAAAGGCTGTAGCCCTGTTGCTTCTTCCTCCAGCAGATGCACCAATATCTCACCACCCAAGGAGTCCACACTTAAGAGTGCACTGAACTTTCTACAAGATTTAAGCACAGTTTTGTAAAATACATGCCATGCACATGACACTGAGCAAAATAATGTTATAATGTCACATTTCTTTCTATGACCATTTAATCCTTGCATTTTTATTTACTATGCCAACGTTTGCACTGTAAACAAGTAGAAGGAAGCTGAAAGATGTCAAGGGAAAGGAAACTTCATAAACAAGGAATGAACATGGATGTGCCTTTGAAGACAGAGATCTCTGTGGTACTACTTGCAGTTGGGAAGGGAGTGCTGAACTAAAGACTGAAATGATACTTCTTAAACAAGATTGTGCTTTTCAGCATCTGCACCAGTTGCCCAGGTATATGGGTCTCTAGCATAAACATTTCTAAAAGTGTAGAGGTACTTGGAACAAATAAAAAAGGCCTATGAAAAGCTGACACTCTTTTTTGCATCCCTCAGACTTGCAAAACCCACCACTGATTTTAGAAACTTGAGTACATACATACATTTCTTACAGATGAGTATTTTTAAGACAAACCTTTTCAGGACATCATATAAACCCTTGAAGCCAGAGACTTATGATGAAAACAATGTCAGACTCATAACAAAGGCAGTATGACTGCTGCAGCTACAAGGAAAAAATTATCTGCTCTATATTCCTCTCAGAATGAAACAACCATCTCTCATAGCAAACCAATGTAGAAAAGCTTGTAAAAATAACTTCTGTGAAAAAGATTCCAAAGGGTGCAATGAAGAGTTAGAGATAAAATGGATTCCTGTGGGAAAGATCACAGTTTCTGTAGGCCAGATCAGAGGGATGGAGGGCTTGCCTCCATCTGTGCTATAGGGTGTATCACTTGTGCTTCTTGCTCTTGGATCCCTCAGCAGCACCACACTGAGCAGTTTGTTGTGGATCACCCGTGACTGAACCAAAAGTAAAGATGCTTTGAAGGAGATGTGCAGGTTAAAAGGTGTGAACAGCTCATACAGAGCAATGGCACCACGTGCAGGGCTGGGCCCTGGCTTTCCCTGCTTTCCCTTGGAAGCCTGGCTGAGGGAAGGCTCAGAGAAGCCTCCCTGCTGTGTGTCCGTAGAGGTGCAGGGGGCCAGGGAAGGACACAGTCACACCCTCTGGCTGCCTTCCCCTTCTCAAGAAAGGCCTCTCATCCTGCCACCCACATTTCACACACACAACCATGTCTCAGACTGGCCTGCTGGTACCCTGTCATTGCTGGTACCCAGGAGCTTCCCTTAGCATAGCTTTTAGTGGCAAACTGGTAAACATTGAATTTGTATTGCAATTTCTTTACTGCTTCCAACACCAACATATTAATTGTCTCCTGCAGTCTGTGTCCTTTTCTCCAGGTTGTGGGAGATGCTGCTTCTTTACTGAAGAAGCTGTGAGAACTGTGTGGAGATGTACACAAGGTAAAGCAGGCTCCCTGCCCAGTTTGTCACTAGCATGGTTTCCTCTCCTCTGTGCTGGTATTCATTTCAGAAACATTGTTCAGCTCATTACCAGATTTTGCAGTCTGAGACAGCTGAAAAGGTCAATTAGAAGAACATATCCTACTACCAAATTCCATTCCATAAAATCACTCATCACAAACAGACAAAAGTGGATTATGATTATTATAAATTGTGCATTCAGCTAGGTTTGTGGCTTTGCCAAAAGATTTGTGTAGGAGGAGCTGTAGAGGTACCAGAAGGCAAAATACTGCTTGGAGCATGAATTCTTCTTGCCCTTCCTGTTAGGCAGACAAGTGCTGGTTTGCCCTGGCAAACAGCTCCAAAAACCCTGTCAGAGGGAATTTCTGCTCTGCTGGAGCACTCAGTCCTGTATCACCCACCTCTGACTGGTGAGAGTATCTGCATTGGTTGAGTCATTGCAATCCCAGTTTGAGGACATTCAAGCGTCAAGTAGTTTGGAGACAGGATATTCCTTCAAGCAGTGTAGCCACCTTCCTGTAGCTTCTATTTTAGACAATTTCTTTTTTAAGCACTTAGGAAAACCCAGCATCAAAAACTCTTCCAAAGACTTGTGGATGGAAGCTAAAATCAAAACTGGCAATCCTTCAGATTTCGTACCTGGTAATTCTTGATAGCTAGTCTGAGTTCAGCTGTATTTGTAGTCATAAAACAAACAACAGAAGAAGGACAGAATGTAACACAATTTGGAAAGAACTGGAGATAGAAGAAAAGACAGCAATCAGAAAGAAATGGAAACTTCAGAGCAGGCTGAGAGACTGCCCAAGCCAACTGTGAGGGTCAGTACAGGGTGCACGAGTCAAAGACCCCTACATTCAGAAGAGAAGCTCTTTTTAAGTCAGAATGTCAACAAATAGAGGCAATTTTTTTCCTTTTTCTAGATTGGTACTTAACTTCTGTCCCTGAGGAGAGTAAATACACAGCACAGATGCACAGCTTGAAGGGTCTGTAACTAAGCAGCCCAGGTCACACTGTGGTCATTGCTGTAAGAAAGGTGAGGGATCAGGTCTCAAGGGGAGCCCTATCTTGGGAAGTGGCCTTTGTGGGAGCAGGTCTGAGCCCTGGTAGATCCACGAGGAAAGATCTCTGGTAGACCCAGACTTATCAGACAGAAATTAGAATAGATTCTCTACAAGAAAAATGGTCTCAAGTTACTCTGGCGTTCATTTAATTGTCTTTCTTCCCAAGATCAATTGTTTGGGATATGAATTTCATTGATTAAGTTAATTAAAAGTCATATAATCAGAGAATAAGGTAGTTTTGGCTGCACTTGCATTTTATAAATAGTTGGCAATTTGCTAAACTATGAAAACTGTTCAAAATGCTTTCTTACATTTTATTACCTTTTATTCTCCAAGAAAGCAGTTACATATCGAAATTACAAAAATAATGGTACAGTTAAAATAAGATTTATTATACAGCCTTATGAAATACGTCCAACAAGTTTTCAGAAGCCACTCACCCACACAGAAACAAATCTTGCACACATACCTCCATCTTACCAGCTCCAATCCATGTCAACAGATGAGCTTCCATTAAAAAGAAACATGTGGGCAAGTGTTTATAGGGATGGAGCAGAAGTTTCCCAAGCAAAAAACCCCTCTAAGCTACAGCTGGAATATATACAAAATATCCTTACTCCAAGGCAAATTTAAGTCCAGCTAAAGGTTGGACTTGATGATCTTAAAGGTCTTTTCCAATCTAAATGATTCTATGATACTGCAATTGTACAGCACAGGGTGTTGTCACTGTCCTGAACTCCAGCTCAAGGAAGACAGCGATCCCTGCTTACACCCTTGTTTCTGTTCCTTACTGCCTCCAGCTACTTACCTCTTTTCCAGCAGAGCAGCCAGATACTCCTTTTTTAACCCAAACAATTCCAGACAGCAGGCCCCTCTGCCCTCACCCACTCCAGGGAGGAGAGCGCAGGGGAGCAGGTGTGATGGTCACACATCACGTTGTGTATGCCTGTCCTGTGTTTTATTTTTCAGCAATGACACTGCTCTCTCTGAGCTGCCTTCTGTGGAATCCCCAGAGATGTTAAAGCTTAAAAATCTAATAACCCCTTTTCTTTAAATCATTTTCACAAAATACTAAGGATTTTTGTAGTTTGAGAGACTTAGGGTGTATTTGACAGCTGTTCAGTTTAGTAATTGATGTTATTAGACTATGCAGAAAAAAAATAAATAGTGCTAATTTTTTTGGCACAGCCAGAGTTTATTGTATTGCAGTTCATCATTTACTGAGTTTGGAGGAAAATAAAGTATAATGTTCATTCAGGCAATATGAAGAGATAAAAACTGAAGTTGCTGAATTACTCACAAGAACTGAATCGGAGTCAGCAGGAACAATTTTTCTTCCCCAAAGACTTCCTAACAGTGCAATTGAACAGCCATTCAGGTGTGAATTTTAGAGTTTCTGGCTATTAACTTGCTTTCTTCCATGCATACACACGTCAAGGAGTAGAAAAGAAAGAAATGTTACTGCAGCAAGCTCCAGGGGCAAAAAGAAATGAGTCCTTTAAAGAGCATATGGATGAGAGAATGCATGTGTGTACCCACAAGGCGAAGGGAAAGAGGTCTAATGAGTCAAGTGTTAGGTTCCTCACTGCAAAGCTACAGGGTTTTGTTTGTTTCTTTCTCTTCCTACAGACAGAAGGGTAACTGTGCAGAGTACATGCTCAGGACTATTCAGGTACACCACTTCTTTCTGGGGAGGTTCCTGTGTACTTAGAACAAACTACCTGAATTTTTAGCTTTGCACAACACTTGTAGCAGTAAGCTGTTACCAGTAGTACACTGATACAGTGCTCCAGTTTCAGGCCTACTGGAGGGAGCTGCCTCCATCTCTCTCTCCAGATAACGATAGTTCTTATAGACCAGCTCCCAAAGCAGCTGCATAGCCTCTCAAGAAGCTAAACCCTTCATGGGTAAGACTTGATCTTTAGCATCTTGATGAGGAAATAAAACATGATGTCAAACAGAGTAACATATTGACCCAGTATAGAAAAACATCATTGCCCTTTATGGCCTACAACATCAACACAGGCACTAAGAGTTCTCTTTCAGCTACAGCAAGAGACCTCAGGTGTGAGGCTGGGTGATGTCCAGCTCCTGCTCTGCTTCACTTACAGCTTGCAGCTCACTCACTGGATCCTCAGAGCTCAGCCAAAGCCCACCCCTGGCTGCACCAGCACAGAGGAGCTGTCCCAAGGACACCTTTCCTGCATACAGAAGAGCTCTCAGACATAATTTGGGTCTTCTTTCTTAGTGTTTTGTGCACTCAAAAGTCAGACCACCCACCAAGGGCAGAAGGTGACCCTACCACTCACTGCCACACGGCACAGGGAACAGTGAGTCCTTCCACAGCTCAGGGTCAGTTTTTGCCTGTAATGAGCCTTGGGCTTTCAACACATCACTCCTTTCCCTACTGTACTGTAAAATACTTCTATTACTAAACACTATTACTACTTCTATTACTAAAATACTAAAATTCCCTACTTATATATTAAAATAAGCATTCAGTGCAGCCCAACAGTCTTTAATGAGTGACTGGAAGAAGTTACTCAGAGGCAGCAATTTTCAACATGTTTATATGTGTTTAAATAAAAATTAATAGAAAGGAGTAAAATAAATAAAAAGCAGAGTGCATCAGAATTTCTAGTTCACTGAAGTTTATCTTTGAGGAAGTGGTTGTGTCCCAGCTTCCTGGAGTGGAAAAACCGTTTCAACAATATTTTTCCCCTGCTTCTCCTAACTGCTTTCCTTAAATATTTGTGGCTCTAGAAATTCTCCACCTCTTCAGAGGACATATCCATTCATCTTCCGTACATTTTCCTCTCTGTTTCTATGCCAGAACATTAAAGCTGTTCATGACTTTGCAATAGAAGGTCATGCACACCAGGAAACAAGAGAAAATTTAGTTGAATGAGCACCATGTCCTGCCTCTTGTGCTGCAACAGAAGTTCAGCCATGTCCCAGCACCCCTAAAGAGCGTGACTGTCCCCAGGAACTCCTGCTGATTCTGAGTCCACAGCATGTATCACTGCTTAACCATGAACAACTGCTTTATCTCCCAATTCCTTTAACTTCTTTCCATATCCAATAAAAACTGCAAACAATTTATTCTTTTTTTGTTTTTTAAACAACCTTATTCAAGTTTCTGTTAGGCCACCCTTTAGTCTTTAATCATGACAAGTTCATTTATTCCATTCTCATAGATCGCATTTCCTCATTTAGATTTATGAATTATTCTCACTCACAAATCCAATTAACTCTCTACCAAGTACCTTTAAAAGCAGCAAGTAGTTCAGAAGAGCAAAAAATTAAGAGGTCAGATAATTACATTTAGTTCCAACATAAGGGTTACAAGACAGCAAGATATACATTGCACACATCACAGATGCCTTTGGGATGTTCAGACCACAAGCCACAAAGGAAAACTTCCCTGAGCTATCTTCCCTGAGCTTTGGCAATAAAAATTTGTATTTTCTGTACCAGACCTCTGTTGCTGTTCCAGGATTCAGGCCTGCTCCCATCATTCCTATCTACAGAAAACAGCCTATTTAGGTGCTCTGCTCTGCTCTTGAAGTAGAAGCCCTGCAGATCAGTTTACTTTTCTATTCCCAGTAAATGGTAACCTGGAAATGACCAGCCAATTCTTCTGAGTACCAGGAAAACAGCTCCAGCAGAAAAATTGCTCAATTTACTCTGTCAAACTGAATTTGAAAGCAGGCTGCCCTGCTGGTGCCTGTTTGGTGTCTGGGAGGCTGCACTGTCCACATGTTTCAGTTTGTGTGGCACCTGGCCTTCCTTCCCACTTCTGCTCCTTCTGAGTCCACATGGAGAAAATCCATTGAGACCTGCTAAGAGACCCAATGCCTTTGTATGGCCACTGCTTAACAACCACAGAGCATCTCACGAAGCAGGTGAACAGTTCTGTCTGTCTTAACCCCACACTGCAATTCTTGGAAAAGCCATGATTCTGCCTATACACCTACCCTTGGCTCTTTATAAAACTGCTCTAAAATACGCTGAAAATAAAGTCCCTGGATGAAAAGATTTTATTTAATAAATTGGATGGTTAACTAGGAAATTAATGGAAAAACAGTTTTTAAAACATTACTCTCTGATCAGAGCAACACAGATCTAATAAAAATCTACAGTTACCCCAGCTTGTCTACATTAAAAAAATACTGTTCTCATCCAACATCATGTAGTAGAGGTAACTATTGTCTTTTCATGGTGGTGACTGAAGTTAATGTTTGCATCTGGACTCCCAGCTCAGCTTCTGTCATGTCAAACAGGCAAAATCTTTGGGAACTTCCCTTCCCCAGCTACACTGAGCTAAAAGAAACAGCCTAGGAAAAGGCTGAGATGACAGCAGGACTCTTTGCAAAACAAAACCAGGAGGTTAAAACCTGACATCTCCTGTCAAAGCAGGAGGCCAGGGTTGCCACGTGGAAGATAAATAGTTACATCACCATCAATGGTTTTCCATTGCCTTTTCCTGAACCGAGGGAGAACAGTTCTTGCCTCAAGCAGGCAGTCACACCTTTCCCTTTGCTGTGACTGCATCTAATAACAGTCGTTCTGCTGCAGTCACTCGAGGGGAGAACACTGCAATTACGACAGCATTAGCACTGGCCCTTGGAATGGACTGATGCTCTAACACAATTCAGAGAACATTACAGCAGTGGCCATCAAAGGAAATCATCTCCAAAAGGATGAGCACTTAGGGGCAAAGGTGATGTGGTAAAAGGAAAGGTCCAGAGAAAGAACAATCTACGGCTGCACAGTGTGAATGGAACTGTCACAGCTGTCATGCAGTGCATGATTCTCTGATGACTTTAAATTTTAAGTAAAACATGGACAAAATAGACTAAGTTTTAGAAGCTTTCCAGAAAAACATGTCCATAACCTTTCAGACACCTCTTTTGGTTCCTGAAGACCTGAAGAGAGAAGAACTGCACAGCATTTACAGCATTAATACATGACATGAATAACATAACAACCATTAAATGTACATCAGAGAGATTTATGGCAAGGGAATACTTAAAACAGATATTTGGCTGAGCAAATGCAAATATGGTCGGAACAGAGGATTTTTTTAATTAAAGTACATTAAATTAGCTATTTCAGATAACCTACATGCAGCATTAATATCCAGCAAGGGCTACCAGTGAATCCAGAGAATGTTGAGCAAGTTTTGCACTTCAGAAAGGTCACTCTGACATCTAATGCTACACACACAGGGCAGTCAGGAAAATTCACCATGCCAAAATTAAGTAACAATCCAAGATGAGTGATAGAAGAAATGAGTTTACAGCTCCTAAAGCCTCCTGAGTAGGGAATTGTACAGTTTCCACAGAAAATAAACCTCCTGCAGCAGCAGTTCAAACCAGCAAAGAGAGATTTAAGAAGAAAACCCTCATCTCACAATACTGGCATCCATCTCCTCATTTTTCAATCTCTGAAATAGCCAGTACTAAGTTTTCTTCAGTATTTAATGTGCAGTGCCTATGTCCAGCCTAGCTACTTTATGAAAACTGCTGTACCTGTGGCATAACCTCGGGGGAAGACAGACCTAAGTCTGTTTTCAAAGACCCTGCTCCAAGCCATGAATGTATCAGGGTTATACTCAGATATGAGAATTCACAGTGGCTTTGCCAGGCAGCCATGAAAGAACAGAGCCCCAGGGTGGTCTAAAGGCACTGGAGACACAGAATAAACTCATATTAGGATATCAGTTTTGTATCATGCTATTTTCCTCATTCCTGCTGGTTGAAAGGTCCACATGTGACTTTTAGAAGTCTCTTACATAATCTCACCCATAATTCCCTGGACAATTTATTAGCAGTGTCCTGAGGATATAGCCTGGCAGATTGGTACAAAAGAAACTGCACCAAAGCTTCCCCATGCTGGCTGTTGTAGCCATCATTGTAAGCAGGGAAATTTGAAATCCATTTCTTTTCTAGATGGGAAAAGCAACTTCTTATTCCTATACTGCTTTTAATGCTGAAAACAGTCATCTGCTCTAATTGACGAAAGTAGAGAAATTGGCAATTTTAGGGCCTTGGCAAGCATTCTCTGACAAATGCTTATATCAAAACTCATTAGTGTTAGCATATAATCTATATGAATGGTCTTTGTGGCAATGATTAATTGGTGCAGGTCCTTTGGAAAGATGGTACTTTGCAAAGTACATTCAAAGTATTCCCTGATGAATTTAAATACAGGTGCCCAGTAATCCAAAGCAGCAAGGCAAATCACAGAAGAGATGGAATCACAGGAAACTGTTTTGGATAAATAAAGGAGGGCTCAGAAAGAGAAAGAAGTGCAATGCACAGTCTCACCTTCCCTACAGCTGTTCCCTGGGACTGAACACTCTGGGGTGTGCTTTGCCCCTCTTTCAGCTTCATTCCTCAGCTCAGAAGTGTGCTGGCCAAATTTCACACACTGACAATAACAAATACCTTCTTTCAGCAGAGGAAGTAACTCCAAGCCCCCTTTATCTACACTAGTCACAATACAAAACAGAGCAAAATGAAAAAACAAACAAAAGACCCAAACAAAAACACCTCCAATGAGCACCAGAGCACAAGTAACCAGATGAGGTCCAAAAGTAGGACCTACCCAAGTCAGTAAATTGCAATGCCACAGACAATATCAAAGCAGATTTCCCTTTCTGGTGTGTTATTCATTAATGTGTAATCCTCCTAAGGAGCAGGATTGATTTTTGGAAGTAGACCTAATACTGTGTTATTGGAAGTACAGTTACTGAGCAGGATTGGGGCTGCTTTAGGATCAATTCCTGGAAGCACACCTATTATTGTAACAGCATCTCAGTGCCTGGCTACTAATGGGCTGGATGTTCTCCTGGGAAAGCATGTTGAATAATTGTCTTGGAAAAGACGATGCAATAGAAATGTCATTTCACCCTCCCTCACCCTCAGACTGCAACAGGGAATACGAATTTTCTAAAATGATCCCACAGTGTGCTATTTGTGAATCTCCATCCATGCTCCAAATCCATGAGTACTTTGGAATACACTTTTCTCTTTAAGATGGCTGAAAAAACTAATTTTAAGAAAATATGACAGACAGTGAAACTGTCTCCATTGCAAACAGTAATAGAACACTTTCCCATTATTTCAGTTTGTAGCTTGCTAGGTTGTCACTGTCTTCAGGGATACATTCCAATATCATGTTCTTAATCTCCCCAAACTGGCTAATTCTCCCCATGAAGAAGGGAACTCTTACAATTATTGCCCTGAGCAAATGAGGAATAAAAGGGGTGACAGTAGGGAACAATTGAGCTCTATTTCTTCGCATAATTTTCTCTTCTGAAGTATGTCCTGAAAATCAGCCCAGATGCCTAAACACTTTGAAATACGTGTGTATTTAGATGCATAGTAAAACTACTGCTGAAGGGGTCCAGAGGCCAAGCCTTCTGACAAAATTGTGGGGCCACAGGTGCAGACATGGGACTGTGCCCTGTGTGACAGCAGTTCAAACACACTGAGATACTTTGATGGAGAGGGCACTGCCACGTGGGCTGGGTCTGAAAATACACCTGATGCCATGGCTTAGATGGTAGCTGGGCACTTGCTCACTCTACTCTGGCAGTCTCGTGTTGCACAGAACATCATGGGAAGGGTTAGAGACCACATCTTCTTCAGCCTCTCCCTGAATCTCACAGCAAACTGCTTAATTACCTCTACAAGTGAAAAAATAGGAGTTTAAAGCACATTCCCACCTGCAAAGGGCTATGTTTTGTCAGAAGGAGATTGTAGAAAAATAGTGCTGATGGGCTTTAACAGACAAATCCATAGCCAGAGGAGAATGATAAATAGAACAATTTCATAAAAGTATTAACAAATAAATACAACAGTCAATACTTGATAATAGGATCAGCACAGAGCAACAACCTGAAGAAGCTTTGGCTGGCCTGGAATGTTACTCTGTCACCCAAAGCAAGCACCTCAGAGCCACTGTGCTCTGCCAGCTCTGCTGCAGAAAGAGGCAGCAAGGTAACAAACGAGCAAAGCCAGCTCCTTGTACCACCTCCCCTTCCACCGAGCTGAACACAAAACCAACCTGAGTCAGCTGGGGGGGGAGGAAGAGACAATTAGAGGAATTTAATCTCTGGTTAAAAAAAAGGAATAAACCCCAAACCACTCATCAACAGTAATAATCCCACTCAATAATCCCTCTGGGATATTGGCTCAGCAGCTTTTCTTGGAAAGGAGTTTCTTCATCTCTTCATCATCACAGAATATCTTGGTTTAACTCTTTTCAAGAGTATCAGCTGCAGTAGTCAGAGTTGTGAGTGATCCAAGTTGTGCCAAAGACAAAAGTGTGGCCCATTACAGTCACAAAGGCCAGGCTCAGTGTGAAGCACTGACCAGCTGGCATCTCCTGGCATCTGTCAGGAGTGGACCCTCTGTCCTGGCAGAAACGTGTAAGGGTTTCTCATGCAAACATTCAGCCAGACACTCTGAGAGTGGCAACTGGCATGAGCCTTTCAGTGAGGGGCAAAGAGCTCGTTCTCCTGGATGAGGGAAGGAATGGAAAGAAAGATTCCTTTCCTCCCTTTCCACTGGAAAGGGTTCCCTCCTGCTGCTTCCAGAAACAATTCATTACTGAGAAACGTGACAATTACACATGGTGTTGGAACAAGCTGACTCACAGCTGCTGAACCAATGTGACACACGGTGTGGTACCAGCAGGGTTTTGTATCAGCACAGCACATCACTGAGGAGTTTCAGAGAGAAATGGAAGAGACCTCTCACAGCTGAGATTCTCACCCCAAAGTTAAAAAGAAAAAAGTTATACAGCAAGTCTCCTCTTCAGAGGTTTTACTAAGAAACCTCTAAAGCAGTAGGAAAAGATGTTCTGACATCCATTTCCCTCCTAGACACCTCTATATGACAGTATTAAATGCTGAAGTGCTGCTTGAAACACTGAAAAACAAAAAATACCTTTGTCATTTGTGGGAAATTTGGCTTTTTTCCCACATCAAGAATAAAGAATCTCCTTTTAGTTCTGAAGGTGCTGACCCACAAGGGTATCAAGATCTCCTCAAGAGTATCAAGATCTCATTGAATAAATAATTTCTGCATCAATTGAAAACAGGCTCTGAAGTTTAGAACAAATTACTCTCAAACATAACAGAACTCAGATATGTCGTCATTCTTCCTCCTCAATCTTACTGCAGTCTAGGCATGTTAAAAATTGGGACAGTTTAGAATTACTGCTATTTTTTTCCCAATCATTTAAAAGTGGGCATTACTTCATAGTAGGAATGGATAAGTGGTTTTCTGCACAGCATTTCATATCTAAGTGTTCTTTATAATGCAATTTCATGAAGTTTTTAATGGTAATGTGGTCACAGCCTCCATTGCACTGAGAGGAAAGACAGAGGAAAGCAGGAAGAAAGAAGGGGATAAAAAGTACTTTGTAACAATTTGATAGAAGATCACAAACACTAAGTAACCAAAATTCAGCCTTGGGTAGCTGGGGAGTATTGAAATAATGGTTTCGAAAATCTGAGTACTCCAAACATGCATTTAAGAAAAACAGTATGGGTGGATCTTTGGAATTTAGTATTTAGTCCTGTAAATACAAGTCACGTACAGGAATGACAGATGAAGGAAAACTGCATCCTGTAAGAAGAGGAGGAAGGAAAGAGCAAGCAATGAAAAGGTAATATTTTTGCAAGCAATCCTGGCATTTCTTTTGTGTCCACTGCAAGCATAACCAGTCCTGTGAAATGAATGGGACATGCCTACTCACTCCAAGCCAGTACTCTGGCATGGAAAGGCACAACAATCCCTTCCAAAGCATAATAATGCAGGACAAGAGTGTGGCAGCCACACCTGACAGGTACTGCTGCCCATTCTCCAACAGTCAGCTGGCTTCCAAGTGAAGAGGCAATATAAAGTATCAAATGCTGTGGAGTACCGTGGAAACCACTGTAGCAGGATAACCTACCTGAGCCATTATCTTAAATAATACTGCCAGGAGTTCAAACCAAATGACAATAAATGCAGCTGGTTAAGCTTTATCCTGCTGCAAGCCTGCTGCAGAAACACAAAGGATGCATCAAACACAGGAACAGATACTCAGGGTCTGACTATAGATTTATCTGACCCTGCAAAATTTACTCTTCAGTGGCTAATAGCAAATTTTTACCTCTCCTTCCTTAAGAAAAACTCCTTACAGAATATTTATTTCCCTGCTACACACTCCAGGAATCAGCAGCTGAGGGATTTTCAGAAGCTGTATCCAGACCCTCGGGCTTCTTGTCACTGATGGAAGCTCTCATCCCTGAACCTGTCAGTTATTTTTCTAAATCCACTTCCAGTTTCCTCTACAGCCTCTGGCAACATTCCAGAGCTATTACAGTGCAATGCATGACAAAATACCTCCTCCTAGCTTGTTTCAAACATGTTCATATCATTGCATCAGAGGCACTTTCTGACTTCTGTACAGTAAGAACAGTGTATAATTTCCCCATCCCCCTTCTCCACAGCACTTGTGACAATGGAGATGTCTGTCCTAACTTCATCCTCTCACTTCTTCAGCTGCCTCTCTCCATATACAGCCTCTCCTAAAACATACCACACCCCTCATGTCTGATGCACTACTCTGAGCTGACTCTACTGTATCCAAACTTCAAATGTTCCCGTTGCAGAAGGAATCAGGAATTGCAGTTCTTGTATTCAAACCAACACCTCAACTTCTCTGATCTCCCAATATCAAACCACTCCTGACAGGTGAGAGGAGAGAGCCCACCCTCAGGCTGACCAACAGAGCAGCACTGACACGCATTTGGGGGCCCAATTCATTACACAAAAGGGAGTGGAGGAGATCTGTTCCCTGCTTAGCATCAAAGGAGAGAAGGGAAAACCTCCTAGAGTGGCCATGCCACCTCACTAGAGAATGATGTGATTTCAGAGGAGCTGGACTTCAATTCCACAGGCTATCATCAGCAACTCGGGGTCTGCACAGTTATAAAACATCCAAGACAGAATTAGATCTGTTTATTTTAGCAAACTTCAGAAGATCAACTCACCTGAAGGCACCAGTCACTATTCGGGTACAGGCAGTAGAAGAGTTGAGCTGTCGACTCCCAGTAATGTGAAGTAGGATCACTTCCACTTTCAACAGTAATTGTGTCCTTGGAAATCCTGGATCTGTGCAGCTTTATCTTTCAAAGGGAACTCACTGTAGGACCAGGGCCAAGCTCTGGTTATTACCTAGGAAAAGGAAGAAATGTAGTTTTTAGAGACAATTTTCCTTTCAAGTTTGGCATGAGTCAGTAGCAGCTGTTTCAAAATTATCCTGTAGATTCTTTAACAGACTTCTTGAAAGGGCTGTACAGTTTCCAGCAATGGAGGTTTTTAAGAGCAGTTCAGAAATGGAGTCCCTGCATTCAAGCTAAAACCTCAGCCTCTCTGTCCCTAATCTCCCACTATCAGGTAGAGGTTGGTCAAACAAGGGCAACTGACAGAAGAATGGAAAATGTTCCAGCCCCACGATTCTGCAGCACATGGAAATCATAGGCAACTTCAGTGAGGAGTGAACTCGCTGTATGACTGAATGACAGCTTTAGGACTGCACTTAAAGAGTATTGTTTGGATGGGAACATGCTTCTTCAATAGCCAGTGTCTAACACATTGCAAGTGTAAAAAAATTAAGCAGCAATAGCATTCAATCTAGTCTAGCCTGCAAGAAAACCTCTTGTTATTTGCAGAGTGACTGAAAAGCCAGAATTTTTACTGCGTCAGTGATTCCTGTGGGTTAAGCAAAAATATAGCAATAGAAAATGAAGTACATGGTACAGTAGTACTGAAGTGGTAAAGCAGTGACTTAATAGTAATGTAAAACCATAAAAATGATTGTTCACATTTAATGGTAGAATTTTTTACATCGCAATTCATTGCAGAAAAAGAACAAAAAGAAAAATTTCTCTTGGCATCTTAGATTGGGTTGCACCACTGATTTAAACAGAAGGCTGTCATGGCCAGCTACAATTTTATGGAAAACTGACCCAAAATTATTTCTTCAGGAGCAGGACCCTCAGAGGAAATAACCAATGGCATCATACTCAAGTGCAATAGACATCATTTCTCCCCACCAAAACCCACTGAAACAGACAGCAACATGAGCTGGCTTAATTTTGAGATGCATCCATAATAAGAACATGGTATATATATGAACACTGTTTACATAAGTATTCTAAAGACTGCATGAAATTTGCATTAATGAATATAGTTTTACAAATACAGTCAAACGTTAATATTTACCAGTGCAAATAGCTCAACAAAAATTAGGTGCCTCTGCAAAACAGCTACTTCACTAAAATAGTATTTGGAGTTTACGAGTTCTTCTCAAACAGAACTTGTCCATAACGAGCCTGAACAGAACCCACTTGGAGGCCAACTATTCTTGACAGCATAAAAAAGATAAACATTTAAATTAAGGGTGAACAGGCTAACTGAATAGGGAAAGTAAGCTTTATGTTTTTAAAAGATCACTTTATAATATCCAGGTTTGTTATTATGGTTACCTCAGTTTGTGATTCTAGTCTCTTTTATTTGCTTTTGTCTCCAAATTGATGTATTTATTTATTGATTGATTCATTGGGCAATAAGCACCTTTCAGAATATTGGTCTGAATCAAGGAACCCTAAAAGGTTTTTATCAAGGAGATTATAATCCCAGCTCTGGCCAAGACACTCTGCTTAAATACTAGAACAAAAATGGCTTTATTTTGTAAAAACATTTTTTCTTAAAACAGCAGCTCTGACCCCTCCTGAAGTCTCCCAGTACTATTATCTTTATCTTCCCCATTTTGCATAGGGAGAGATTTTAGAGCAGCACAGGCAGCAATTCCAATTTTCTCTGCAATGCAATGTATCACACACCACAGGATCAATTGCTACATTTTTGGCACAAATATTTGGAAAAGCCTGTTCCAGCATAGGAGAGACTAGTTGCTGCATTAACACCAGCTGATAACAACAGCCCCAAAGAATTCTGTGAATGTGGAGCATATATCTATAAGCTTTCTGTTTGTAAATATGGATTTGCTCTCCATTTTAGCTTTGCACTGCTGGGGGCACACACACACACACGTGTGTGTGTAAATATATATATATATATATATACACACACACAGAGGGAAATACAGTGTATTTGCATTATTATGCATATGTATAGATATAAACTGGGGGAAATGTTACATGTGTGCCTGCAATAGTATAAATATAAAAAAGTATGGCCAGATGAACGGCACATGTGCACTGTACAGCTGACATTCAGGCCATCCTCGCCACGCACAATTTGAAGAGAAGACCCTAAAAGCATCCTGGTCCCTAGATGGTGCTATTCACTGCACTAACGAGGCAACCACAGCTCGTTACCAGTGCACCGAGCACTCAGGGACAAAAATTGTCTCTTGGTTCAAAACTACAGAAGCTGGATCCAGATATGAGTAACGCTGTTCCGTGTTAGAGATGTTTGCCATGTGCCTTGAACCCTAGGCCCACATAATTTCCGTGGGCTATAAGAGAAGTGATCTATTGAAGCAGTGCCACTGAAACCAGGGCCAGGCACTGCCACCAGGGCTTGTGAGGAGCAGCATTTGCAATGTC
This sequence comes from Aleadryas rufinucha, assembly GCA_013397815.1. Classification (NCBI taxonomy): domain Eukaryota; kingdom Metazoa; phylum Chordata; class Aves; order Passeriformes; genus Aleadryas; species Aleadryas rufinucha. The sequence continues at coordinate 32,264 of VZTH01004222.1, read as the reverse complement.
TTGGATGAGCTGCCTCTCCCTCCACATGCAGCTGCCATTCAATACTCCTCATCCTTAACAGGAAGGTGCATTACAAACCGGTTTGGCCCCGTCCTATATCCCTCAGGGACATCTCCCAGGGCAGCTGTATGGGCAAGGCACCCTGACAGAGCTCAGAGTTTGTGCCCAGCACCGCAGCCCTGGAGCCCACGTGGCCAGCGCAGGCAGGGGCTGTGCCACACGAACAGACTGAGCACAGCCCGGGCACCAACCGGGGCATCTGCCCCCCCAGACAGTGCCACCAGGGCTGGCTCCCCTGTCACACTGCCACGTCACACTGCCACATCACACTGCCACGCCACACTGCCACGTCACACTGCCACGCCACACTGCCACGCCACACTGCCACGTCACACTGCCACGTCACACTGCCACGTCACACTGCCACGTCACACTGCCACGTCATCCCGACTGCCTTCAGCCCTGGCACTGGCAGTGCTCTGCATTCAGCTTGCAGCTTTCCCACAGCATTTAGGTCAACACAATTTTACAAGTGGTTGAGGAAATGGCAGCCATGGAACTGCGGTATATTAGGAACTGATTTCCTTCTGCCTGCTTCCAGACTTTGTAAGTGGTTTTGGGCAACCCATAAAATCTCCCAGGGGGGATTCAAAGGCCACTGAAGTTAGGAGGAGTTCCTCTATTAGTCTGAAATAAGTTTTACAGGGGACATTTTGGCTCCTGTTCTTTCCCCATAAGGAGGGAATGTGCCTGTGACTGCACAACAAAGAAAAAAAGTCAGTATTTTTATGTTTCTCAGGCACTGTAATACTGAATAAATAAATAAATAAATGAAAATTATACATTTATTGTACTTTGTTCTGATTCCCTGCCTTTATAAAAGGGTAGCTATATCTGGCTAATTGCTTAGGCATTTGACTCTCATAAATGTAGTATTTGAGCATCTCAGAAACATCAACATTTCTCAGACTATGCTGTTGGGGTTTTTTTTAGGGCTTCTAAAAGTGATTAGATTGACAGCATGGGCTAGTAACTGTCTTAGCACAGACAGATGAACTGCACATATCTCTTCCAATACACTTCACATCAGATGCTCCCAGCATAAATTTCTTAAATAGAAAACAGAAACTGTGATGATCTGTCGACAAAACTTGAGGTGATGTTGTGGTAAACAAGTGCCCTGTATGGCCTAACTGCCAAGCTGGCAATCTTAATTGGAACTATAACCATATATAGATTCTTTAACCCACTGATATAAAGATGTCTCACAGATCTCTGTTCTGGACTTTGCTTAGGCATGTCATTTGTCTTTACATATTGGTGTTTCCTTACAATCCACCCTGACATTCTGAAAACCTCCTGAAGGTTTGGCATTGAAGACACGAGCCCCCACACTCCTTAAGCACGTTTGGAAACTTCTGGTTAAGTTAAAAACTTGTCAGGAAACACAAAACTCTTGATGAGAGCTGTTTAAAAGTTTCTGAAGTAACGGGTGCCAAATGTTAAGTGCACGAAAATGCTAAAAACCTGAATTAGATGAGAAAGAGAAGGAGTACCAACTCGGAAGGGAGAGGCTAGGATTACCTTTGCAAGGTAGCAGAGGGAGTGCTTCATGGGGATTACACAAATTTAGTGTGGAGGATAGATCAGAAGACAGAGATGGTCATGCTCTCTGCAGCTCCCTGTTTGTGGAAAGATTTTGGGTGGAAGGATAGACACGGGCTAACAAAAAAGCCATCACCCAGCTGACACATGGGGCCACAATGATTAAAAAAAATCCCCAAACGGACAGGCTTCATTTCAATTTCAGGAGGAAATCGAAAGGAACATCCCTGGCTCAGTGGTTAATCCCTAGCAGATTTCAATTTCCTGCCTTGGAGAGTCAGGGCATTAGGCTTCTTCAAAGGAGAATTTTAGCAGAAGTGAATGTGTTCTGTCCCAGCTTCATTCTTGACAACGGCAAAGCTTTTCTGGCTCTGTGCTGCAGACCTCTGCCCCTCCTTCCCCTCAGAAAAACCCCAAAGCAAACATCCAATCCCCCAAACAATCAATTACTCTTTAGAAAATACCTTACCTTGAAAATGTCAGTCTCTTGATGTTCAAAGTTACAGATCATGGACAGTAAGACCTTATCTCAGGAAACATCTGGCACCATCATTGGACAATGTTGTCACCTGTCCCAGAGTAAGCCCCACCCCGATGCTTCAGGATGCATTTTACATACAGACACACACATGTAACTTACAGCCACTCTAAACCCTCCAAAACATCAACAATAGTAAGCCCTTTGCATGTTGCAGGTACTTATTAATATTGTGGCCATGATTAATGGACACCAATGAGGGAGCATTTTAAAATACCTAGGTCACAGAGGAGCCTAAATTTTAAATTGAATAAGGCTGCTTGGAAATCCACTCCTACATCAGTCAGTCATTTAGCAAGGGATACTGGCAAAGAAGCTGAAAACAAACAACATCTCCTCATTAAAAGAAGCAATCCTTTTCAGTTTTATCCTTGAGAATTACTTTAGAGGTCATTCTCCCTGCTTTTACTGAAATCCCAGACTTTAAAGGAATAGTATGATAATTCATTGCTAAGTGACAATGGAATTCCTCTGTAATTGCATGTTACATGCATCCACATTGATACAAGATAATTTAATTAGGTCTGTTACTACAAAGAATACCAAATACAAAATGTGGGTCCAGAGATCATTTTTGTAATCAGAAGTATCAGACCCCAGGAACTTTCAGAGAATAGGGCTATTAAAATGTAAATAGTTTCTCTGAAATTTAAATTGCCATTTTCAAAAGCAGATGTTCTTCTCGATCATTCCCTGCATAGATTTCCAAAAATTCTACTCATGATGGCTAACTGAAAATCAACTAGATATTAGCCTCAGAAACTCTTCCTACAAGAGTTTCATTAGAATACACAGCTCCATTTTATCAGCACCTTTGATGAGGTGGTTTAAAACTAAGAAATCATAAATTTTATTATAATGCATGCACATTTCTCTCAACCAGCCTAAAACCACATGCTGTGATAGGGCAGAAAAACATCTGGTATGACCTAAAAGCACTGGACAAACTGGACAGAAAACTGTGTGCCTGATAATTTAACATGGCAGCTTTAAAACCACAGAGTTGAGAGTTGCACAATATCAACATTATTCATCTCTTCAGTGAGATGTGAGAAGTCAGGAGGAAAACTTCCTATTGCCACAGGAGAGAGAGGGCTCAGGTTCTGGTTTCTGGGGCCAGCAGTAGGTTCCAGCAGCAAAACCAGCACCAATGTACAAATGGCACTGAGCTCTCCTGTGAGCAGGTACTCTCCAGCTGCGGAGGACAGTGCACGGGGAGGCTGTGCCATAGCCTGTGTACAAACAGCTGATGCTGAAAATCCAGTCCAAGGAGCTTTCTTTTATGATGTGCCCCAAGACTCTGAAATGTGGCACAATAATTCCATAGGTCACACTAAGACATGATTCTGGCTCCCTGTTGCTTTTAGTCCATTGTGTGTGTTGTTTAATATCATCTGCAGAGCAATAGTTCTTTCAAGTTTTGCTTTTGTCAAGCACTGCTTTTCCTCAGACGTCAGTAATCACAACCTTCGAAAGCACTTCATCAAGAGCAACTTTTTATTGCTTAGCTTCCCCATCAGTGGAAGAACTGAGCTCCCAGTGACCTTTGGTCTGATCCTTAACATTCCTGCTCCTTACAGCATGGGCACTTCTGCAAATCAGTCTGCAACTGTGCCTATACAAAATATTTGCTTTAAAGGAGAAAGCTGTGATATGGGTCCACAACCATCGGTTTTCTGTGCCTTAAAAGCAACTTGAACCCCAGTCTCCATGGAAACAGATACCACCAGTGAGCCCTAGCAAATCTTGGTTAATTTTCTGGAGGAGATGAACAGGGAAACCATAAGGCTTCTATGAAATCTCTCAATACTGCCAGAGTCTTACTTCTACTTTAATCCTCAGTTAATGGTGTGCACTAAAGGGTTCTATGCCTACACACAGCCATGTCGAAATAACATTATCCTTCCTGTACTGCCATTATAATGCCAGAAAGCTAACAACAATTCCTTCAAATCTTTTATGCCATTTAAAACTGATCAAGACACACATCTGACTCCACTCTGTATATTGTAGAGTGACTTCACAATGTAGAATAAAAACCTCTGACTTGTTTACAGCAATTTGCTGTCCCATGAGTTCTCATTTCATGGAAGTCATTCAGGACAAAAGTTCTGTAACGTGACAAAGCTTTCTCATGTGTGTCAAACACACTCAGGTCAGCCCATGAAAAAGCCATGCAGATTATTGGTTTTTTTAAACTGATACTGACTCTCTCATGGCTGAATCATTGAAGCAGTTATGGGTATGTCCCCAAATTTTACTGGAAAGCCCTTCTACCATCACAGCTTTCCAGCTGGAAAAGAACCAGCATCAGGGCACCAGTGCAGCATCTCATCACTCTGAGGAGCTGCAGTACGAGGCACAGTCTGCTCAGATTTCAGGTAGAGATTAAGGTGGTTTCTGAGCTGCAGTCCAAACCTTTTTTCTCCTCAGCCACACAAAACTCAGTAGCAGAATGCACTACTCTTTCTTTTGTTTCTTCCGTTTTCTTTAGAGCCTTAAAAAATGCAGATGCTTCCAGTGCTTTAGAAAACCCAGACTATAAATGAAAGTTTTAGTTAGAAGAACATATGTTCTCATTTGGTTTTAGCTGTATATACTATCAGTAACTGCAGGGTAAAATTTAATTAAGAATTATATTGCTATGTCTAAAATCTCATGATCCAGCTTAGCCCCAGCCAAACAGAGTAAATGTTAAACAGCCCCCACATGCCTTGAAGTCTTGTCCAGCCACGTGGCACCTCAGCAATTTCTCCAGAATCAGTAAATACAGGGTACAGCTCTTTGTTTGCCACTGCAGTAGTTCCTGCTGGTTTTAAAGCACCTGCCTATTCAAAAGCAGCACAAGTGGGCCTCAGATACTGAGCTCCCTCTCCCAGGCAGGGATCCTTGCAGTACCAGTCTTCTGTCAAGGCATCTCCCCACAGAACAGTCTGTGGTTACATGGCCAAAGGCAGGAGGAGACACAGGATGAATCTGCCCATCTAATGTTTGGCCTCGGGAAGAAATACAATGATCCAAACTCTACAAAACCATTAATTCCCAATTTGAGATCTCCAGCATAAGTTTAATAAAGGCTCTCAGACTATGCTACATAATTTATATGGTATTCACAGGCAGAATTCTCTGCATAAAGTTCTTCTTGGCTTGAAAAGTACAGGAACAAATCCCAAGGAAATAAACTCTAAATTGAGAGACACAGGGACTAACTACTTGGGGGGCCTTTCCAGACTTCCTGAGGCATTAAGAACTCAAAGATATTTGAACTGTTATTTAAGAAAGAAAAATTTAAAAATAATTTAAAAAAAAAAAAGGAAAGAAAAAAAGAATGAAAAGAAGAAAGAAATCCAGTGATTTGTTTAAAACTTGACTCACTTTGGAAAGAGCAGCAGAAACAAACAGGAACTTACAAAAAACATAAAAGGACCAACAAGATTTTAGCAGCCTCTCCAATAATGTCTGTTGCATTCATTCAGACTGTAAGTTCTCAAAGGTAAATCCCTTTTCTTACCACACAACTGTGCAGTTCTCAGTATTGTACGGGCTCCATCCCACTGGCAATCACCAGGCTTGGGTGGAACACAACTGAATAATGGCAGTCTTCAGCTTGGACTAACAGAAAGAAGCACAAGAAAGAGACATTATCTTTACATTCTCATTTTTGGCAAAAACCCAGTTTTCTTCTGCTTCCATGTTAACAAATAGGTTCTATTACTTCTTACTTTCTTTTCAAAAGCTTGAAATTCAGCCACCAAGGGTATGAAAGAAAGATGCACTGATGAATGCCTTTCAGATTGGCAGCCAGAGAAAAAAAGACACAAAATATATTGCTTAAATAAACACTTATTAAAAAAGCCTTCGGTTGGTAAATTGAAATGTTTGGGTAAGGGCTGTCATATCTGCCCTAAGTCCATTTCTATGATAAGCAACACTAGTCTTTCTGATTTGAATTCAGTTAATGATAATGCACAAGGTTTTTAATCTAAGTGCATTCATCATTTCTAGCCTACCTGAAGGTGCAGTCAAAAGCAGAGAAGAGATGCCATTAAAGCAGATGTGTTCTATATTGTCCTTTTAATGTACACTCAGCTCATTAACTTTGATTGGTGTCCTAGTGTGGGTCAGCTTCAAAACTATTAACATTGCAACCCTTTTCCTAACGTGCAGCAGCCCCATCAGTCATGCTATGCTCCTTTTTAAAAAATAAAGATTTATGTCTTTGCACATTCTGTTTGTTTTTCAGTCCCTTCCTTTGCTACACTCTTTTATGAAGCACACAGAAGGATCTGCCAAGGTCTGGCACAGTAAACACAGAGTATCCTCCTGCGGCGACCACAGGAAAGAACAAGCATTTATTTCACCCGGTTTTAACAGGTAATTTTTTCTTGGACTTTCCAGAAAAATAAGAGAGAAACCACACTGGGAAGTCACCAGCTTGCTTACTTATTGGATGGACTATACTGATCTGCTTGCAAAGGTCCCACTACTTCTGAGTCTGGAAATCCTCCCTCACGTGTATTTGGGCTATCCAGACTATCAGTTCTGCTGTCTTTCACAATATTTCTCAAACCATTCCAATACAGCCTTTCATCTTCACCCAGTTAAACATGATTCAATTTGGGCCTGCCTTTCAGGCAAGTATTTCTATTGAGTTTCTTTGCGATGGACATTAAACAAATGAAAAATATCCATAAAGCCCCAGTACAACAGGAGCTTACTATTTTCTACTCACTGACTTGGAGAACTTGTTTTTTGCCTTTGCTTTTCCTGCTGCCTTTGTGCTTCTGGTTTTTATTTCTATGTATTTATCACCTTTAGAGCACAGATTTTCTTGCACTTTGTCTGATGCCAATGCACTAATTTTTAGGAAAACACCTCAGCAACTTATCTGAAGAGCTCACATTTGTGCAAGCAACAAACAGAAATAGGAACCAATGAAAGCCAGAAGCAATATGGTCCCAACTCCTTTGGATAATTAAGGGCCTCCTGTGCTTTCAACTGCATATATTCAAAAGTGGCTGCATGGAGAGCAGTTTAAAGCCTGACACGTGCACCTTGGGACTGGTAGGGAGCTCCTGTTAAAGGTGCTGAAAACCCTTCTGTGAGACAGACAAGGCCAGCCAAGGTTAACTAAGCCATGGGACGTGCAGAGGTCACCGTGTGTGAGGGTTGGAGAGCTCCCTCTGCCTCATTAAAGCCACTCTGAAGATGAAGTGTGCTCTACTTCCATGCATAACACTTTTCCAAAGGCTGCAATTTGAACTGCTATAGCTGAAGTGGCTCAAAATAAACTACCGATTTTTAACAACACTTTACTTCATATTCTACCGTGTTAAACAATCCCTTCTCACGGCTCAAGCCAAGAATTAGGAACACTAAAAGCAAACATACCTAGTGGCCACTTCTCAGCTCATTCTAAGGTCTAAACTTTTTCCAGCTTCAGTTTTTAAGAAGCATTTGGTCATTTAGAGACAGTACAGACTCAATTGCACTTACAAACAAAGAACTCAGACGCTTAGAGAACTGAGCTCATGCTCAGATAATTGCAGGTTCCAGAAAATTTGCAAGGGTATAAGCAGATGGCCACGTCCCAGTCTCCCTCTGGCTACTCCAATTTTATTGATGTAAAGCTTTATCACACAATTAAAAACACATATATGAGGTCTTTCACTTGCCAGGTGTATATTTAGGCAAGGACAAAGCAAGGTCAATAAGAACAAAGAGATTTTGAAAAGAGATAACAGGGCAGGTTGAATGTCTACTGCGAAATAAAGGGTGACAAAAACCTCCCAGATTTCTGGGATGAAAGGACACACACACACCATGTTCCCTGCCACCTGCTCATAACAGCACACAGAGGAAACGGGGTCAGGAGTCAGCACACCTTGACGACACCAGCTTTTAATGCCTCAAAGGAGCAGGTTGTTCTTTGGCTTCCCTTTTACAGCAACTGCTGTGCCAAAGACTGACTTTATAATTATCCTGCATTCATGGGTTTTTTCTCCTCTCTGGCTACACACAGAAAACTGGCTGTTGATTAGAACTTTATTCAAGCGTCCCTTGGTATCCAGCTCATCTGAAGCATGAGAAGGTAATTTAATTTTCACTCTTCTAGTCCCACAAGCTACACTCTGGGGGACAATAGAAAAGGAAGCAGTCTGTGGGTCTCAGCTATTCTCCTTATTAGCTTAGTGACACAAAAAAAGAGATGAACTATCAATGAATGCTGCCTTTCCTGAGCCGATTCTCTTCAGTTTATGCTTTCTGTACACCCAGGAGACTGTAATTTCAATTGCTTAGGAGTTTGTCACATTGAATATGTCACCTTGTAATGCAAAAGTAGCAGTAACACAGCAGCACAGCTTGTCTCTAAAATCTGCCAGCCTTTCCTTATCCAACGTTTGGTTAAAGGGGTTGATGCCATGATGCTTTTTTGCTTTTTATATATACCCCCTCTATATACTCTTTTGTATAACTTTTATGTATTCTTAAGGGCCTTTTAGCCCACACACTTCTAATTCTTCAGGTTTGGTAACCAGCACAGACCCAATATTCCATTAAGCCAGGAGACCAAACATCTCAGAAGCCTCAGACACCGAGGGCTTCTCTGGAACCCATTTTGTAACCTGAGCTAGGCCTGGCCAGGGGGGGAAAGTTCCTCGGGGAGGGGGGTTCACTCAGCCTCTCATTGGGGAATCTTTGATAGATATGCTAATTGATAAGGCCTATAATGTTATACCCAAACTATTGTGGGTGTGCATTTCGGGGGTGCTCACAGGGGTGCATTTGGATGTGCATTTGGGTGTCCATTTGGATGTGCATTCCAGCGTGCTCCACCTGGATGGAGTGCCCCAAGGACCCTTAAAATAAATACCAAGGTAAAATCCCTTTTTTCCCTTCTAACCGTGTTTGGCTCTTGATTTTAAGACCAAGAAAAGGCATCAGGGTCATAAACCCCCTGTTTTCACCACAAGAAAAATAGCTCATTTAGTAGCGAGATGGAGGGAAATGCCACCAAAACCAGACTTTATGAAATGCTAGATTAAACTCATTTTGCAGAGAGAGGACCTGACACAAAAAGTCCCAGATTCACACAGAAAACAGACAGCTGATATCTCAGTTCACTAAACGACAGGAGGTAATGGTGAAAGAGGGTAAGGGGCCCCAGCAATGAGGCTACAAAACTCCTGCTTTCATTTATGTTTGATAGTGAATGAAGAACATTTTATCTGTCAAGTCACTCAGCAAATCAATTCCTTGTGGATGTAAAAAAGAGAACTGGCTTTGCTGCCAATGGAATAAAAATGGTGTATGCTAAAAGAGAAGCTCAGAGTTGTGTAAGCCTTTCCCTGTGTTCAACAATCCCAGTGTCCATGTTTCCTGCTAAATCCTGCTATATTCCAGCTCTGTACTTAAAACTGTTTTTTCCATTCTCAGAAAGTTTGAAAGATGTTTCTTTCAAACCACCAAGCCAAGCCTCTGAGACAAAGTTGGGGTTTTTGAAATGTTCTTACAATTTGCAAAAACTCTCTCAGAAAGGCATCAGGTATCAGGTCACTGCTTGATTGATGCAAATTGTGTTAATCTCGCTCTGGAAAATTGCTGCAGTATCTTCAGAAGGAGCATTATCGTCTGTGATTACAGAAACTGAACTCTGTTTTGGTGCCTTCTGGGTTTCAAGTACTGACTGACAAGACCATGCAGGTAAATATTAATCAGCAAAAAGCAACCGCTGTTGAAGTGCTCTTGACTTAAGATGTAGATAACAACTGAGCTGACAAATCTGATGTTTACTGAAAATTAGAATTGTGCATGTTTATAAAAGTGCCAGAGACAACTTTGTAATAACACCAGCTTGAAATGGAGTATATATTTGTTTCAACTTTCAGAAGTCAGCTCAGGAACTTCAGGCAGCACAGGAAGGGGAAGTATGAATAAAGAGAATAAACTGAGACCCTCTAAAAGTACCTGCAGGATGACCTCATATAACTGCATTACGATTTTTAAGCCACACCTTCAACTGAAAGTTGCCCATCACTAATGAAATCAATATTATTAAGTTGGTTCATCTTACCTCAGAATTTGTCCCTGCTTTGCAAAATAAACCATGACAAATTCACCGCTCTGCATAACAATTGAATAATTAGCTTATTAGCATGAAAGCAGATAGCCAGTGATGTGTGCCTGTACGTTCATAAACAGCAAGCAGTTTCTGATACAAGTGACTGAAAGAAATCCCAATTTGATAAATAAAATAAAAGCAAATTTCTTTTCCCTTTCAAGAGACTGAACACGAACAGGTTTCAGAAAAAAATCAGCAGCGATTAACCTAAAATAAGATGCCTGTTCAAAAAGACTAGCTTAAACATGTGATTATGGGGAAGTTAATTTCCTGAAATTTATAGGTTCTTGTAAAACCTATAGATGCACATCATGAATTAGATTAACTTTATTTTAAAGTGATATTGTGCAGAACGAAGGAGCTGTAGTTCTTTAATATCTTTTGGGCTTGCTGCTTAGTATTAAACAGGTTTTATGGGCAGAAAAAAGAGCCCACTAATTCAACGTCTAGTCACCTTGTCTTTGGTGACTGTTTAATATAAAGTGTATTAATAACATTATTAAAAACATCAAATGACAAAGAAGTGGCCTCCCATGTTTTAATTTCCCTTTCTAGCTGCAAATTATGGCAGCTACCAGTTGTCTGACTTCCCATAAGCTAAAATCTTCTATTACTCATACCTGCTCCCCCAGGAAGCACACAGCCTAAAGTTATATTTTATCTACTCCCTATGAGGTTTGATATTGTTTGTAAAACATGCAAAGCATAACTTCCAAACCAGACAGTGCCACCTAGCCCAACCACTCACCCTCTTTTCTGCAGTGACCACTATTGCAAGATTCTCTGAACTGCAGCACAGTTCTTTACAAATGTACATTTAAGACGTATTTTGTTCTGGTTTTCTGAATCTTGCCCCATATCCAGCCCTGATGCATTTATTGGGCATGAGATGCAAACCTTAGACAGTGAACACCTGTAAAACTTTAATGACATAACTCAGAATACTGAAACTTGGCAGTTTTTTCGGATTATGTATCCCTTCTACTTATGCTCTTAACTGGCACGTATTCTGTGAAGGCACAATAGGCTGTAAAAGCAGCGTGGTTTCCAAGTCTCTGCAAGGACAGCCTGAACACCAGTACCTGGCAGTCCTGTAGACTGGGGGTGCATTTCTGATTAAATCAGCTGACACTTCTGCTGCTGATTTCAGTGAGACCAAGATTTCATACTACTGTTGGCTAACAGTATCATGTGGTGACCATATATCAAAGCAAGTTGCTTTGATACATGGTCACCACAGCAGTTCCTCAGCTGGAGCTAGATGGATTAAGATTCTCTTTTCCCTTGGGGCAATTTGGGAGTCCTTTTTAACCATGCCCTGCTGCTCCTCTGAGCATGGGACAGCCCAACCAGAGCTAAGAAAGCCTGCAGCCTAAAGCTCCTATCACACCTGCACTTAGGAGCACATTCCTCAGTTTTGCTGTGCCCAGGAGGACTATTTTCGGAAAGGTGGACCAGTGTAAGATTGATACAAAAAGTGGATCCCATATCCCTGTCATTTATGCAAAATCCCTTAAAGTCTGTATTGCAATTCTCACACCAGAATGCCTTTTGTACTTGGCACCACATAAGCACAAAAAAAGCCAAGATTTTGGGAATTTTTCAAGCTGGAAAGATGAAACAATGTACAAGCAAGGAGAGAGCCAATGAGAGATAATGGCATCTGTCAAGGTCACCCAATCCCTCAGTGGAGATGTTGAAAAAAACCAGAAATTATATCAGGCCCATCTGATACTGATCTTCAGGCTAGTCCAGAGCCATTCAATATTCCACTGAAGACATAGCGCTGGGGACACCACTCCTTCAACTTCCTAACTTCAGGAATTTAAGAAGTATTACCCTTTACACACAAAATCCTGTGAGATAATTCTCCGAGGTTTAAAAGAAATCTCTAAGAGGGAAAATTGTAAAGATCTATCACAGCAGAAAACCTTGTCAGATTAATGAGATACCTCTGTCTGTAACACAGTCAGGGATTTCAGCTGGATCACACTAATTGCCATTAAATGAAATCATCAGCTTGCTCTCTACTCCAGACTGTATGGCAAGCCTGACAATGAATATATTCCCATTGAGGAAAGCAAATGACAATATAAGGACAGAATGTAACAGAGTCATTTCCATTGCAAAAACTATTTCCTAGCCTATGAAATCACCACCTCTTAGCAGAGATGATCACCAAGTGCAGCGTGTGCTCATTTATTTTGGCCATTCCAGGAATTTTCACTGTATGCAGATGTGTTACAAAGAGATTTATGCTATCTGAACATGACAGCAGCACAGACCCATATTTGGGATGATATTTGGGATAATATGGGTTAAGATCCATATTATTTTAGGATTATTTGTATTTCTATATTTACTTATATATACCAAATATTAAAGTGGAATTTCATGAAGAAAAGATTCAACATTTGGGCAGGATATGCAATATTTGACATCACAGTAAACTTCACGTTAGAGATGCAAGTTTTGCAGTAATATTGCTCACTTTTCCAGCCCACATATTTCATTGCATTCTCATCCAGCACTTGGTGAGGCATTCATGCTAACTGAAGGCACAGTGAAATTCTCAGTAATGACAAACGAGGACAGTCTTGTAACTAGAGAGAAAATTTGGGTCCAAATTGGGCCCAAGTCAAATGAAGACCATGGAGATTCTGTCTTGAGAACTTTCTTAACAGGTTTCAAATCAGATGTGACTTGTCTTTGCCACTGACTTTGGCACATGGCAGCTGACAGCAAGTCACATCAACCCAGATTTTCAGAATTTGAGTATCCAAAAGGAACCTGAGGCAGAGACTTCTGTGCTCCATCTACAATTCCCAAAATCACATACTAAGTCCAGGAAAAGTCTACTAGTAAAATACTTTGTATCCCAAATGCCAAATTGTACTTCTGTATCTTTTTAGAAACATTCAGATCTGATCAGATCCCACAGGACAGATGTATCCCCATGCAAGTTTTTACAGACCCAGTGAACCGCTAACACAAATTAGAACAGAAGATTTGGCATAAATGTTGCAGCAAACAAAATTTTTTACTTTAGTGAGAAACAAGCAAAAAAACCCCCACCTTTTTATAAAATATGGGTTAGAGCAGTCACAGACCCTTCCTATGCTTCAAAGAGCCAGATCATTGCAAATAAAAGGTGAATTGAGGACAACTGTGCTAGAAACTGTTCCACATGGAGTAAAATAGAGATTCTCTGGACAAAATGTACACCTGACTCTCCATGCCTACAGGACACTATAATTGTCTCACTTCAGCAAACAACAGTTTCCAGAGACAGTGAATGGACTGAGGCCTGGAGCAGCTCAGCTGACTAATGGAGACATCATCGGTGTATTATTCTTTGATTATCTGTGCCCATTTTTAATGGAAGCTGTAGATTCAAACAAACTCCACGGCAAACCAGCCTGAAAGCCCCGCCCTGAGAAACCACCTGGGTGAACACAGATAACAAATGCAGCCTGAGTCCTTGCCAGCTCTGCTCTGGGACACCAGCCCCGAGCAGAACCACAGCACATTGCCAACACCAGTCATTGCCTGACTCTCACAGGGCTTTCATCAAAACAAGCTTGTGTTCCTTGCACTCACCCTCGGGGAAATATTGCAGCCCTGCACTCACCCTCAGGGAAATATTGCAGCCCAGACATGCAAGGGGCTTGCTAGAATTCAGGATGTGCCTTGCACAGCCAAGAGCAGTCTCTCAGTGTCTGATTTAACTTTGGGGAGCTGCTTTGGGCTGATGCAGAGGGGTGAGACCTCAGAGAGCAGAGCAGAGCAGCTCCTGCCATTCTGTCCTACTCCATGCCAGCAGGAGAGAGGGTCGGATATGGGGCAGCAGGGATGTCTCCTGTATCCATTGTAGCCATTTGTACCTAACACAAGCAAGAAAGAACCAATCTGCTTGAAAAGGAGATGCTGAGCATTTCCAGCTATCTGAAGATACTCTGGACTTATTCTATGGATAATATATATTTTCTCTTGGAAGGAATACATACATATGATTCTCCAAAGCTCATGAATATGATGGAACCTGCTTCATCCATTGTGGGTTCTTTAAAGCACTCCCTTGCTCCAGACAACATTTCATGAGCTCCAGCTGCAGGTGGTCAGTAATCCAGCTCACCTGGAGAGCTCAGCTAACAAGCAGTCTACATCTACTAAGAGGCAACTTCAGGATCATTTATGTGGTAGTGCTGTTATTCCATAAAAAGCACACCTAGAGAAAACAGCATTGCAGTGATTTCAAATCAGTGATCTTAGGTATGGTAAAAGCTTTAATGGCAGGCAGTGCTGAAAGATTTGAAGAAATAACGAGGGCTTTGGTCTGCAGTTTACTATTCCATATTTCAGACTTGACAGTCTGCAGAGATAGGAAAAGAGAAAAGACGGTAAATGTGAACAGAAAGCTCAGAGAAAACGTAACTTCCATCTTTCTTTCAACAAGACTAACTCCCAATAAGAAGGAAACTTAAATACCCTTTCCCAAAAGAAGAATCTGTATCTTGCTATAGGCAAATAGTCAATGGGAAGGGGATCATTTAGAAGATTAGGGATTGTTTGGCTTTAAGGCTTTCTGTGCCTTGTTAGTCTTCTCCTGTGTTGGTCTGCTGTCAAAACAAAACTCATTCTGAGCCCTTGTGACACAGTTGTTTGTTTCTTATATCTTCTTTTCTGCCCATTGTTCACCAACAGTCTCAGCATCAGCAGCATACATAAATAATGTCACAGGCTTTCCATTTCCCTTGAAATACACGAGCTGTAAGATTTAATATACTTTTTAGCTGCTAGCATTCAGTACAGCAGCTCATATGTAAACACAAAGAAACATTCCAAATACAATCAGAAACTACATTGTTGATGCAAAACAAATGTAAACATCTTTAAGGGCAATTTGCTATTCATAATGCTGAGGGGCACCAGAACAGTCAGAATATGCAAGTCACAAAAGCTGCAGTAAAAATCATGAGCTCTTATTTTGATCTATTTGGACTGTGAAATTCCTGATTTTAAATGAACAATTCCATGCTATCATGCTTCTAAAAAATTTTAAAATCAATGATGTGGATCAAATGTTTTTAACCAAAAGAGAAAATAAAACCCCTTCTGATATTTGGTAGCTCATCAGAAAAGGTCAAATAAAAAAAAATTATAAGACACCTTCTGCCAGTCCCTAAGCTATTAAAATTTAAGGATAACGAAGCAGGGCAGGTTTTTGTCTTCCTTATTGATGTTCAATTTTGTTAAAACCTTTGTGTTGTCCTCGTTACTGCAACTGTGGGCTTCAATCTGGCTTCCTGCAGCTGTCCACATTAAAATATTAAAAAAAATCCTGCCTGCTTTGATTTATAGCTTGTTCTAAGCTTAGTGAACTAAACTCATCAAGTCTTGTATCAGCTGACAGATTCTAGAGGTCTCATTTTATACTGTCTTTAAGCCCAAAGTATAAGCTTAGTTCTGCTTCGACAGCCGGATTTTCAGCCAGAAAAACCCACGTACTGCCTCTGTAGTCAGTATAGCTCAGGCTGCTCATCTTTGCCACCCAAAGCCACCTCACTACACACACCTAAAACAGCAAAGGCTCTCTCCCCACCACTGCACTTGACATGAGCTTAGGAAGGACAAGGTTAACTTCAAGGCATTAGCAGAGCCAGTGACTCCTGAGGGAAAGACACATTCCCAAGGCACCCTCACAGCTGAATCTCTACAAACTGGGCATTCAACAAATACCTCTGTCCGTGCTACTGAGCCCAGCACCAACAGTTCAGAAAGTCAAAACCATGTTCTGTATCCCATACTCAATCCCATACACACAATCACAGAAACATTTAGGTTGGGAAAGATCTCCAAGGTCATCACGGCTGATCACCACATTGTTAACCTGACCGTGGCACCGAGTGCCATGCCCAGTCATTTCTTGAACACCTCCAGGGGTGGGGACTCCACCAGCTCCCTGGGCAGCCTGTTCTGATGTTTAACAACAGCTTCTGTGACAAAATTTCTATCCCATAGCGTGGTGACCCCATAATAAATATTCTGCTGCAGATGATTCTCTTCAGGATTCTCTAGGAAGAAGAGAATGATCTGTCTGCCAAGTGCTGCCAATGCACTGTCTCATCGAGCCCTGGTGTGAGGGACTGTGAGCGGGGCACACCACAGGCAGAGGTGTCTCGGGCTGCTGGGTCACCTGCCCTCTCCCTCCCGTGGTGCTTCTGAGCTCATCCAACACAAACACCCTCCTAGGCCTGGGTCCAAACCACTAGCATCAAGAGCAGGTTTGTTTTCAAGGCCAGGTGTTGGCACCAGTGCGGCCCAGAGCGTGCTGAGGGACACCACCAGCCAGGAGCCAAGGTCACCACTTCCCAGCCCCTCCAGGAGCACGCACACACCGAGGGCAGGGACCTGCAGAGGTACTCTGGAGACTCATCAAGGAAGCTTTGGGTTTGATGTGCAGCAGAAAAGAGGGACTTGATCAGCCTCAGCTGAGTCCATTGTACTGGCATTTCCATGTGGCATATATATTAAAAAAAAAAGCTGTAAAATATATGTCAGTGACATTTACAGTGCTCTGAAGTTTAAGTCACCAATTATTCAGGCAGTCCCTTGTTTATTGCCTCAATAACCCACGAAGGAAAGGTGAAAGGCTAACCAATGAAAACACTGAATATTAAAAAGGTTAAAGTGCCTTAAAAGTTTATGGTTTTGCTACTGACTACACTGAGGATATAAAGGATGTTGTCTTGTTCTCATGGCAATGACAAGAAAGCGGGACAAAAACTTGTTCTTGTGGTAAAAACTCTACAGGATATCAAGTGTTGCAAATTTAACTATTTCTGTTTGCAATCTGCAGGGTTTCACCTCTTGAGATGTACCAAATGTCATAGTCAGGGTGAGAGGATTAGATAGCCCCCAGTGGCAATTCAGATGACTGATCTCCGTATTGACTGCACTTCTCATAGATGTAGTTTTAATTTTGAATATGTTATTGGATACCTGAATGCCGTATTATCTGTCCTCTGTGGTTAAACAGATACAGTGAATAATGCATTCCCATTTGACTCTCTTTGATCATTTCATTTTTGTTTCAAAGCTGGCACAGAACAGCTGCTTAAGGTACAGAGCTCAAAAGACACTCTAAATCTAAATGATGGACACTTGACGAGGCACAAAGCCTGCAGGACCTGCTCCCTACAAGGACACACAATGCTCAGGACTGCAGACTTTTTATTATTATTACTAATCACTCACGTAGGAAAGTGTATTGAAACTAATTATCTCAACTACTCCTTAGAAAAACAACCTTAGAGATCTTATCTGCTGAAGACAGAAGAATTGGTTAATTAATGTAAGTCCTGTGGAACTCTGAAGCAATGAAACAAATACAGTTAAGTTTTGCAAGAATTTTGATTAGATTCAGTTGTACTTTTTCCTGTCAAAGAAATCAGAAACAAAATAAGTTCTAATAGAAACATAAGGTTGTTACTTACAGTTTAATAATCTCCATTTAATTACATATTTAAGATGAAATATTTAATGACTATTTAATTCATATTCCAAGAAGTATTATCACGTGCTCCTACCAAATTAGCTGAAAATGGTAAAAACCTGTAATCTCAGGCTTTGGTAATGTACTTGAAAGTCACTTAACAGTCTGACTACTCTAACCCTACACCACACCAATGTTAAATGGATTACAGGTAATGAAAAGAATTAAAGAATTAATTTTCAGTGAGAAATCGTACTGGAATGTGAGAGCTGTAATGACAGACTGATGCTAATCAATGTATTTTATTCCATCTTAAAAGGTCAGCAGGTGAAAGACAAATGAAAAGGTGTGAATAAAATTATGGGTAATTTTTTCAAGTACTTGAATTGCTAGTATGGTAGTTCCAATTAAAGACATTAATTTAAAAACCAAAATACTTTATCCTAAAATGTATTTTAGCCCTTCTTTGTATTTAACAATAGAGGACATAGAAGGAAATCCACACACTAGAGAGCTGTAAGTTCATTCTAAAAGTAATACATCCCCTAAGAGTGAACAGCAGCTGAATGCATTGCCCCTAAGTTCTGCTAGAGGACCAGGAAGGTCACAGGTGTACATAACTGCACAGAGGATCTGATAGATATTTTTAGGCTACTATACAGCAGTGCTGGAACAACTGTCAAAATATCATGTTCACCCCTCGTGCCCACTTTTTCAAAATAAATATTTTAAATATGTGAAAAGATTTCAGAGAAGAAAACTGCATTCAAAGGCTGGGTTACAGTCTTTGGAGAGAATAGTAATTTTAAAAAGATATGAGATAGATCAGCTTAGGGGAGAAAAATATCTGCTACTGAAGAACTCTTTAATTTGGTCAAAGGTGGCATAACAAGAAACTCTAGGAGGAAGTTACACCTGACAAATGCAAACTCTGCTTCAACAGTGAGGGTAATTAACTAGTAAAAAAAGAAATAAAAAAGAACAAAAATCTGGAAACCATGGCTTGATTTGTGTCTTCTCATCAGGAGCCTGGAAGCTGGGCAGAGAGAGATCATACAGTCTCATCATGACTAGAAAATGTATTATACAAAAAAGCTTCTTCTGATGTTCAACTCCATAGAAGAGAAAATTCATTTAGTGAAGACAGGGGTTATACAAAGGACCTTATAATTTTATGAACCACAGTATTTTGAAGAGCAAGCGTGGATCACACACAACTGCACCATGCTTTTAGAGCAGGATGAGCAGAGGTGAGCCTGTTCATTTTCCTGTCAAACTGGTTTTGACTAAATTAGCACACTGCATGAAAGGAACACTTTTCTCTCCTCCGAAAAAAACCTCCACATCCTGAAATTGCTCAAGCAGAGAAAAACAAAGGATTTAGGAAACACAGCTAATATAACTCACATCCCAAAAGTCAACCAGCCAGTTTTGGCTTCCTGATGAGCACTAACCTGCCCTTCCAGGTGGGGTGTCAGTCCAGGTGGCTGAGGCATCACTCAAGGATGCAGCTGGAGAGGATTAAGCTTCTACTTCATCTCTTCTCCAGAAAAGTGCTCCCGTGTGGGGCAGATGCTGCTGTTGGGAGCCAGGAGAGACAACCCCACTTCAGCTTCTCACCCCCCACCACAAAAGCCAGCTAGATGGGGTCTACTGCTACAGGTCTCATTCCAAAGCTAATTCAGTCAAACATTAGACAAAGGTCTAAAATCCTGGACTGTGTTACCAAAATAAGGAGCTCACGGTGTTAAGGGAAGGGGCTGCCAGGCCCTGGGGGATCAGCCCAGGCCTCGGCCGCCTCACGGCGCTGCCCTGAGGGAAGGCGTCCCCTCCGCACGACCCAGCCTCACAGACACAAACCAGCACTACACAGCACGGCTTCCAGCTGCTGCCATGCCAATTTTAAAGGATGTTTCAAAACACCTCCAAGAGGTGTTTTGAAACATCCTTTAAATTTGGCATGGCATAAGCCTCCATCTCCATCANAAAAAAACCTCCACATCCTGAAATTGCTCAAGCAGAGAAAAACAAAGGATTTAGGAAACACAGCTAATATAACTCACATCCCAAAAGTCAGCCAGCCAGTTTTGGCTTCCTGATGAGCACTAACCTGCCCTTCCAGGTGGGGTGTCAGTCCAGGTGGCTGAGGCATCACTCAAGGATGCAGCTGGAGAGGATTAAGCTTCTACTTCATCTCTTCTCCAGAAAAGTGCTCCCGTGTGGGGCAGATGCTGCTGTTGGGAGCCAGGAGAGATAACCCCACTTCAGCTTCTCACCCCCCACCACAAACGCCAGCTAGATGGGATCTACTGCTACAGGTCTCATTCCAAAGCTAATTCAGTCAAACATTAGACAAAGGTCTAAAATCCTGGACTGTGTTACCAAAATAAGGAGCTCACGGTGTTAAGGGAAGGGGCTGCCAGGCCCTGGGGGATCAGCCCAGGCCTCGGCCGCCTCACGGCGCTGCCCTGAGGGAAGGCGTCCCCTCCGCACGACCCAGCCTCACAGACACAAACCAGCACTACACAGCACGGCTTCCAGCTGCTGCCATGCCAATTTAAAGGATGTTTCAAAACACCTCCAAGAGGTGTTTTGAAACATCCTTTAAATTTGGCATGGCATAAGCCTCCATCTCCATCAGCTGTACAGAGTATCACTGTCCCTGCCACGCAGAGCCCACGCAAGTAATTTCAAGAGTTCAGGTCCAGCATTCAAGAGCGACTGAAAAGGCTCATTTGCACCAGGTTTGGCTGAAGTTACCCCTCCAAACAGGCATATTTTATCTTTATAACATACAGGACCACAGCCTTACCACTAACTGCACTATTTTACTCAGAACTGAAATCCCCAATTAATTTGAGATTTGGAAGGCAGATTTAAATTCTCAAACATTACAAAGAACCTCCCATAGGCTCCAAAATCATTAAATGTGACTATGTTAAATGCTGTAGTATCTTTAAATATTGATTACATCGTTATTTATGCCAAGGCATATCTGCAGAAGGCTGAGAATTTAGGAATACTCCACAAAGCTCTCCATCAGAGTCCTTCAGAGGTCTATAGCTGTCTCTCATGCTCTTCTTTAACATAAAAAGTAACACATCGTGTAAGGCACCCACTCATCACTGGTTGTGCCTGACAGAAGGTCTCTGAGGAGTCCACACCAGCTGATGCAGTGATTGACTGTGAGCTCCATGTGACACAGGGAGGATCCATATATAGATTCCCAGGGCAGCAGCACGCCTGCTTTGTCTAGAGGCATGAAGCTGCATAAATGGCATTAAATGCACATGGCTGAACTAGAAGAGAAAAGCATAGGAATGATGCAGGTTTACAGTGTCTGAGAAGAAAGGTTTCAAGAGTAAAATCACAAGTTTTCTCTATCACCAGCACAGCACCTGCTGCTAAACAAGCCCTTATTTTTGTACGCAGTGGTTTGGGGTGTGGTAACCGTGATAGATGAGCACTCACCATCAGCGGGGTAAGCTGCTCACCGTGGGGAGCTGTCCCATTCCGTGCTGCACTGCATCATTTTAATCAGTGTCCTGCTGCTTTGTCAAGCATACTAAAGCACCAGCTCTAAGCTTCCCCTAAGCTCTTCAGCTCAAGTTATACTGTGCACATAACCCAGGGAATGGATATCCAGATACAGCCTGCAGCTTGTGTGATGGGAGTGAAGATAACCTACAGTGGACAGCTCATCTCTGAAGCAGAAGATAATTCACAAGTCAAGAAAAGATATCAACTTTTTCCTTGCTAATGAAGAAAAAGCACAAGTTAACATAGGTCAGCTCTTGGTATGTTTAAGTGAATGCTTTATTTTATTTTTTAATGCTGTGATAATGCTGACTTAGGAATGCAAAGGGCTCTACAACAGAGGTGTAGAAAGGATTGTTTGAAAACGATGCAGAGTTAAGTACATGCAAGGTTGCAGTCAAGCACATGCAAATCATTTAGCTTGAACATCAAGACTATTCCCTGTTCATTTTAGAATTACAGTTCCATAAATCTGTCAAGAGACCATCTGAGAAAACATAAATAACAATGGACTGGGGAAGAACCTCCAAAAGTGCAAGGTGTAAGCTCTACTTCTCTAAATCCTGCCCTTTTGTGCTCAAAATTTATCATATTGTTCCCAATTTCCACTGGCTGGTTCAAATCAAAGCAAAAGCAGCTTCTGGCTTTTCTCTGTCAACAGTTTAACCTTGAGACTACAGGCTCTTAAGAATGTGAGACTGAAAGTTCCTCTTTCCCAACATCCTTCTCTGGTGAAATCAAGACACATTTGCAAGTCTGAAACACTCTGTGGCATTTTCTATTTTGACAAATGGTTTCTCTCAATGATGTTCTGGCATGAAAGACCACTATTACAAGACCCTTTACAAGTGTCGTTGCTGTCAGACTAGAGGAAAAAGGTGAATTGGGAGGGAATCCCTGAGAGGTATTTTACACAGTACTGTCACTGTTCATCCACAGTTAAATTTCTGAACACAAAATACTCAAAACCTGGCTTCTTTACCATTGGCTCACTAAAAGGTTAAGAATCTAAACCATGTGTCCTCTTTACAGTCTTGTGTCCTTCATGGCACAGACACCCGATCCACAGCCAACCTGACAAGAAAATGAGCACCTGTAGTTGTCCCAGAGGTCACTCTGGGCAGCAGTCACCTACCACGACTGTCCCACCTGGGGAGCAGTGGCTGCTGCTCTGTTGGAAGCTCACCTTTAACCTGTCAGGCTGAAGAACTGCTCAGGATTTCCCAGCTGGGCAGTCAGTGTGGGCCATACCCGGCCTCAGGAGCTGCTCCTCCATCACTGTGCAGCACAGGACACCATGCTCCCCGTGAGCAGAGAGCACATTCCAGGCTCACGTGCTGCTTCTTGGCAAAACAGGCAAGTTCACACAAAGCCATGGGCTGCCATGGTTCAGCTGCTTTCAGTGCCAATGCCAGATCATTAAATTAGCTGTAAAAAATAGCAGCTTGAAGTGTTGATGTGCTAACAGACTAGACACCTTTCTCTGTTTCCAGACTGGAATAAGCAACTTAGCACAGTCACTCTTAGGACAGTGTACAGAGTTAATATGGAATAAATTCATGTGCTGGCTCATAAATTGTGTACTTGTAAAAAGTGCAATGAGATGATCAGGGTTTGTATTTACCACCTCCCTTGTATGGAAAGGCAAAGGCAGAGCCAGTCATTGAATCCAATATATAAAATAGGGCTTTATTGCATCCCGACCCATTACTGTGCTTAGCATCTTGTAACCCCACTGTCATGGGTTATATTCCTTCTGTGTTGTCCACTTTCCTCATCATGTGTTTTTACAGCTTCTGTGACACCCAGCACAGAGGAAAAGATTAAACACTGAAAACGGAGCTTGTCACAAATGATATTTGAAAAAACTCACCTGTGTTACCCCATGCAGTGCACAGATCTGTTGGGATGGTGAGGAGTATCTATGTGTACCCCTGATATGTTTTCTTCCTGTGTGCAGTGCATGTGAAAATTTCAGCAGAAGAAAAGTTAAAATAGCAAAGAAGCACCCAGTTCTGTGCATATGGATTTGTTTCAGGCAGGGATATCCCCAGGCTATCTCCAGCAGCCCAGACAAGCAAACCTCAGCTGCAAAACCTAGTTCATCACCATCACTCTGAAATCAGACAGCTGCAGCTACCAGAAATCCACTGCACAAGTGTCCAGGGCAACTTGGGTGGAAACAGCTCTACAGGAAATGAAAACTTAAAATCAAAGATACAGCAGATTACACCATTAATTGGAAAATATTTTTGTGATAGTAGCCTAATTGGTACCGCTCTAGACTAGGCATCAGTCTGGGTTTAATTTCCACTTCTAAAGCTAGTTTGTCTGTGTCCCTAAAAAAAGGACACCTTAATGTGAAGCTACTGACATTTCACACACACATCCTGCCAAGCATGCAGGAACATATAAAAGGAATTAATCTGACCTGATGGATTTGTAGCAAAGATTTACACAATAACCCACCAAACCAAGCATGAGAACCACAGTATTGGTCATCTACAGAATCATCAGTTATTAGAAGCCTTTTTCTGCACAATATCCAAAAATCTGGACCACACAGGGAAAAATCTGACCCCCAGTGTGTTACAGACTTTTTAACCTCTCATGTCTCTGCCTTCTGGAACGTTTTGCTCACACAGAGCCCAAGGACAGAGCACAGGCCCCACTCTTACTGCAATCAGCAGCCAGAGGAAAGCTCTTTAAAGCTCTATTCCCCCTCATTCCTCTCACTTGCCTTGTCCATTGAGGCCCGGGGGCTTTTGAGGAAAGGACTATTCTCTAAGATCTTATGCTCCCTAACTGCAGCCTTAGGTACAAAACATGCTCTTTAAACATAACTTAGGAATATACTGTATTAACCTTTCACTTTATACCTTGATTTAACTGCAAAGCATAATGTTCCAATGTGTATATTTGTGTATATTAACTTTAGTTCTGGTTCACAAGGTAAACCTTCAACTTACTATTTTCTATTTGCACAACCCAGTCAAAGACAGACATATTTTAGTGAGGGGTAAATTGATGAATGACACAAGCTGAAAGGGCTGCTCATTAGCAGGCCCAGTGAAAAATTCACCTCTCAGTGACCTTAAAGTAAAAAAAAATTAATCTATACTTGTGAAAGGTATACAGTTACTGCACTTGGAAAGCTCTTTTGACAGCACCTAGAGAGCTGATGTGTACATGGCAGGAGACTGAGCAAGAATGTCATGAACTGAAACACTGTGCCCACACGTGTGCCATACTCTGGCACTATGAACTGTGCTTTGGCTCTCTTGTTTTAAGAGAAGAATGGATGCTGAAAAGAAAACAAACAAAAAAGAAATCCCATATGTGTTTTACACCCAACATGTTGGAAGTTCTTATTTATAATATTCTGGACTACAAACCAGAGTTGTAAAGCAAAAGCACACACTGTGGTGAAGTGTACCATGTGTTTTGCAATAAATGCATGGAACCAGTGCTGACTCTCCATTAATGGATTGCTCCAAAATCCATGTAAAGCAATGATTTGGAAAGAAAACTCATTTTCTAAGTACAATATTCTGGAGCTGACAGTTTTGAGTTTAATTTTGGGAGCTAGGTACCTGACTTGGGTATGAGCTTTCTCCATTTGTATTGCAAATCGATTCCTTACACATTAAATTTACTACTTCATTGAAAAGTTGCTAAAAGCAACCGAAGGTAATGAATTCTCCAAGTCATTTCTACCATTATTATCTGTGACATAAAAAAAAAAGTTTTTAAGTAAGCTTAATTAAAAAGCAGATGTCAAGGCTTTGGGTACATCTCTAACATGACTGAACTCAGAGTGAGGTAACCCTTGACCAGCGAGCTGAGAGAATCAGCCACCAGCCACTGCAGTCACACGCTGGCATTTGTAACATAACAGCCCCTAGCTCTTGCAACCCCAAAAGATGAGAACATGAACCAAATGCAATGAGTGTGATTTTTACATGCTTTACAGTGCTGTCAAAAAGCAAACAGTGCTGCACAAGTCCCATGACAGCGACAGGGCTGCCAGGCACCAAGGCGAGGATTTCCCTCTCCAAAGACAGCGAGTGGTAAGAACTGGGTGCACTCCTGCACTTTGTTTCACATCAAGATGTGCCTCCAGGGAAGTGGAGTTCAAGTAAGTTTTATCAGTTTCAGAAATCCCACCTGGCTGATCCCACACAGACATCAATAAGCCCATAGCAGATGAGTGTGTCAGGAAAAGAGATAATGGCAAATGAGGATGGAGGCTCTTAATGCCTGAAGCTCTAACAGTGAAGATTCAAGATGTTAGAGGAGAATTTTCAAGAACATTCAAAGTCACTGTAGCTTTGGGAAAAGGTCATGAAGACTACACCAAGCAATGACTTCAACAGAATGGGTGCTTTTACACATCTGACTTTCACTTTGAAAAGGGTATTTTTCCTGGTGACAATGATAAATGGAGCTTCAGGTTTGATATTTCTTTCCCAGCAAGTATTTGTGTCTTTCAATGAATACTGGCAGAAGAGGTTTTTTAAATGATATTTTCAAAATTCTTCTCTACCTGGAAGCAATGAATACCCACCTGGCTACACACTGCATTGTAGTTCTAAACCCTCAGCAAATAAAACCAGTGCCACGCTCCATGTTGACTGCACAAATCCCACTTTTACTAGAACCAGACTTGCTTGTGCAAAGAGTAAGAGCACAGAGTAAAATCACATGGCCTAAAAGGTGAGATTGAAAATATGAAATATATTATTCTGCTGGAAAAAAGGAAGAAGAGAGATTAGACTATGAAAATACTGAATTATAATGACAGATTTATTTAATTATTTGTACACATACAATAAGAAAAGAAAGGAAGTGAAATCATAGTGTAGATACTCAGAGTCCAAAATCCCCCTATTCCCCACAGCATCCCAGCAAGGCTACCACAGATAACAAGGCATGTGCTGATCAATAAGATGCTCTCAGCCTGCTCATTTATGCATTAATGAAATGTGTGCAGCAGTTCACTCAGCTGATAAAGGTTCCCACAGGGGACTATGTCCAGGGGAAAACAAATTATCAAAATGAACGAAAGTGATTAGAGGAAGAAAAGAGCTGAGGAAGCGCAGCTAGGGGAGCAGTCAGGCCCCACAGCCTGACTGCCCCTTTCATCCCTGTGCACCCCTTTCCTCTCCACCAGCTCACAGGGGAGAGCAAGGAAATATCCCAACACAGAGCTGTCTGTACACAGAAAAGCAGCCTGGATTTCACCCAGTCTAACCCTTTATTTTAACAGTGTCCTGTATATGGATACTTCTCTTTAACCCAACAGAAAACATTCCTACGAGCACCTACTGAAACAATGCCAAAAGCCTGGCTCTGGCTTTAGAAACCACATATCCAGTGCACCTTTGGCATTAAGGCCACTTGGGAAGGAGTCAGGCTAGGTCCAGTGGCTAATATCATTATCCATGGCCTCTGCTAACAGCATCAGGTCAAACTCCTGAGTGCAGAGAGTTGCTGTGCAGAGCCCTGCGCTCAGCCCAGCACCAGCACACCATCCCCAGAGCTTGGGAAGGGCAGCCCCCACACTGCTCCAGGTGCAGGGCTGCCCAGCTTCAGTCTGCTTTCTGTTCTCAGCTCCTCAAAAAACCCCAAATCCCAACCAAACACCTGACTGCCTCCTCCAGCTTCTGAAGAGAAAACGAGCCTTTAGAGCATTCAGAGGAGCAGGTGATTTTTCAATTGGCAGCACATATCCTGAATTCATTATGGCACAAATACCTTTGTGCAGCACGTGAGGGAATCATGTTGCTGCGTATGTAGGGTATGGTTTTTTAATACAGCGATTTGGTACTGAGGAAGCTACAATTTGCTATTAGAGATGTCATGGCTTCTCACAAATGAGGTCAAGGTCAGTAATTCTGATCACTATCTACATTCCAGCTAGGTTTCTGCTTGTTTCAATTCACCCTGTCATTGCCTGTGACAATTGGGTAACTGTGCTGTGAAATAACATCATTTACCAAAAAAAAAATTCAACTGCTCCAGCACTGACTGGAATAATGATACACTAAAATAATTTGTAAAAACTACATGGCAATGAGAAGCTCTTTATAAGCAGATGACCTTATTACAATGGAGCTTGAATATCAAGTTGTCCTGAGGCTGTGCCCTAAACAGCAGTGGAAGGTACGTATAAAACCTATGCAATGCAGAATCATTTTCAGCTGAGATCAGATATAACAAATCTGCACGTGTAGGCTGTCCAAAGCAATACAATTCATTTCACAATAAAAAGGAGAGAAGAGCAATGTTCCCCGTCCCTTCCTGATGGAGCATTTTACAGTGCTGTAGGTGTACATATTATGCAGGGAACTGTGGGGCTCGTTCTCCCTTTTAGAGAATGTGCTTAGAAAGAAAGGGTATCAGAAGCAGGGAGAGAGAACTCATTTCTAAGCTGCATCATGAATGAGTCTGCGTGGCTTCCCAAAGGAGAGAAATGAATCTGAGGACAGTGGAAAGCAGAACAGCTAAAGTTATAAGGAAGGCACTATGGGGACTAGCAAAAGGGGAATTTGCCTGCAGTTTCCCATCACTGAGTCGTTCCCAATTGACTGAAAGCTAAGGCAGCAGCTCCATTAGTGTTTTATAGAGTTCACAAATCAATGTGAAATTCCATATGCTTTGCTGAGACTCCAGCACAAACGTGTTTAGGAGTATTTATTCACATCTATAGTGCGTATATAAGTATGCAGAGAGATAAGGGCCCCTCCTCTGCATCCCATTTGCATGAAGTCAAACAAAATTGATGTGATATTTGGCAGGGGATGTAGGAGGATTCACAGAGCCATGCCACTGAACTTGTCAGCTAGAATATTTCATGCTGTTATTGGAAATCATTATTCTCACTCTCTAGAAATCTCCCTGTATTTTGAGTGGTTTGTGAAGCAAACAGAGCTGCACCAGTAAAGCCATTTCGAATATAAAGTGTCATGGCAAAAATGTAATGTAGCTTGAGAATTAAACATTGGCATTGAGTTCCTTGCTAGGTTAATCACTCTTCTGCCACTAGTTGTATTTCACCTTTCCAAACTCTGTTAACACAGGTACACCTTCCTTCAATAATCAAACATGGAGAATACAATCTGTTTCAGCTGAAGGCAACTCAGGACTTCCAGTATTCAGAAGTAACTTGGAGTGACCTCAGAAACGGAAATTCCCTTTGTTTCACTCTCCCTGTGCTGATCCCAACAGTGCCTGCCTGGTAACTTCAGCCATTCTGGCTTCCACTCTCTGCTGAAAATGTACACTTTAGTGCCTTTTCTTAATACTGCATTAGGATCAGGGAGATACATGGAACCAGCAAAGATGGACAGTGACATTTAGCCCAACTCAGAAAATAGCTGTGTACCTTTAAATACTAGACAGAGACATAAGATGAAAACACAATCCTTCTTCTCTAATGAAATGCCCTCAGCGTTGCAAAGCTACAAGTTCTTACAGGGATGCCTACTCAGATTTTTCCCAATATCTTTTCAGTCTTTCTCATATGAATTCAAAAGGCGGGTTCATCTCCTAGAACACTTCTGAGGTAGCATTTCCATAAGCAACAGACTGATCTGTAGGGCTGTGCTGCTCCTTGGAAGGGGCTGGATACCTACAGCAAAACACATGTCCTTTGTCACAGGCAGCACCCCAGGTCAAGCTGGTGGCTCATAAGCTTTCACCATCTTACCCTGATGAAAGGCACCTTCATTAATTTAATCATTACTGTAAGCAGCATCAGCGCATCTAAAAATAAGTCACTTGAACAAAGAGAAATTTTCCAAATTCTGTATTTCTATTTCTTTTTAATAATGCTCAAGCTTGCTAACAATATGCTGCAGCACAATGGAAAATTGTCATTTATAAAATAATGTAAAATCTAGCTGGTCTGTGGGAATAAGATAAGGGCTGTTTATCAACAGGAATAAAATGACTGAACTTGGAAATAAGATGGTGGATATCCTGCATTTGCAGGCTGCACAGATGCAATTAGCAACACAAAGAAGGTATTCACCATTTCAAAAATCTTAGTGCACTGATGCATCTTACTAAAACTATCTGCAATGAAAGGTTCTGCCTCAGAATACTATTAATTTTAAACAGAGAAAATCTAAAATTCATCTAAAGTGATGTATTCTAAACAAAGTTGATCTGTTTAAATGATGTATATATTCTTGATAGCTGCACACAAATATAAATGCTTGTACTTCCCTGTGATAAGATTTCAGTCATTTTTATTTTCTATTAAATATCTATGTAATTGACACCAAAATTTTTTATCTCATTTCATTTAGCATGCATGGTCATTTATAGTTCTATACACAAATACCATCTGAAGTGAGAATACAAAATAAAGCCTTTTCTCTTAATGTGAAAATTTAAAAACTCTTTCTATAATTTATTTTCTCATTTCTTTTCTACCAGATTGTACTTGCATTTAGTATCACTTCAGCTGAAGTATAAAGTAAATTTCTCACCCAGAGACTCCATCTTCAGGAGAAATGTCTGTTTCCAGGCTTTGTATAGCCTATTTAACATTTTTCATATTAAATCTCTCCTAGATGAATCCAGTATTATTGCTCAGCAGTTATTGAAATTTATGAACATGTTTAAGCTTTTTCATACTGCTGTTAACCATTATGATTGCCTCCTTTAAATCTTTCATTTTATAGCTATCACTTCAGCAGACTGTGTTGGTGACATTCATGAATTTCTCAGCTCACAGCCGTGCCCGTACTTAACATCTCGGGATAGAGTTTTGCTTCCAAAGCCATTCCTGCGCTGTCTGCTCCACTGAATCCCCAAACGTGCTGCCATCAAGGTGGCAGCAGGCTAATGTTTTGGGGAATCTCTGGGTCACCGCTGCCTCCAGCCTCTGGAAAACCCAGCAGCAGTTGTTCCCAGCGCTCCAAACCCCATCGGCCAGCACCGGCACGACGGTACGGGCTCAGAGACACGGCAGAGCCCCGCTGTCTGCATGAGGAATGACGCCAGAGGAGGAGCCGTGCACAGAGTGAGGGAAGCAGAAAGCTCCACTCGAGGGACATCACTATCTTTGCGTGGGGAATATGTTGGTAGGCCTGGCTCAAACCAGCTGTGGGGTTTTTCTCTCCCTTCCCGTGCTCGGTGCCTCCCCTCTGTCCGTGGTCGCTGCCTAACGCGGAGTGAGACAGCGCAGCCGAGGGGGCCGAGCTTTGGCTGCGGCCCGGCTCCAAGCGCCCCTCGCAGCACTGACCACAGCGACAAACACCGCAAAAGCTCCATCAGCTGAGTGAGCAGGAGCACCGGAGCTCCCTCCCGGGGTCCTGCTCCCAGCAGCCTTCCCGGCCTGTCCCCAGCAGCCCCCGAGGCAGCTCCTGGGCTGGCTGTGCCGCAGCAGTGGCCAGTGCCCACCCAGACAGGAGAGGGGCTGTGCGGACACTGCGCTCGGAGCAAAGCCCACGCCACAGCGAAGGGCAGGAGGGCACCCCCCCTCATGAATGATGTATTTTATCGGTAACAGGCACTAATAACAACAAATACCTAGCCCAAAGCCATGCATTTAACCTACAGTCCACCTACTACAGCATGAGAGCAGCTGCATCCAGGACACTGGCTCCAACAGCTTGAGAGGCTGAACCCCTTCAAAATAAAGACAAGTCCACCCATGGTAGTCTTCTGCCTAAAGATTTACAGATTAGGATTTCTTGTTTAAAATGAGAAATCCTCATTAGTGTGGTTCACTCTACTAGGGTTGTTTAAACTCTGGTCTAAAATCCCAAAGTACTGCAAGAGTTAGGTGAGGAAAGGCAAGTCTGCCACCAGGACACTTGCACTCACCTCCCAGAAACCTGCATTACTTCCCTGGCAAACGTGTGAATTCTTGACACACACCCGTTACCAAACCCAAACCCATATATGTGCACACAGAAACAGATATTGTAGGAAAAATCAGAGAGGACTTGCCAGCTAGGTGAAAATGTCTCCCTTTCTCTCCGCACTGAAGGTTTTTTTACAGCTGGAGCAAGTTACTTCAGATTGCAACAGACAAGAGAAACTCAGGTGAAAACAATTCTGTAATCAGGTATGCAAATTAAGGCTCGCCCAAACAGCAGGGCTGGAAGAAGATTGCTGACCTTTTTAAAACACAAAATGCTAGTTCTGTTCTCACTCATGCAACCAAGTCCAAAGCTGATGAAGACACAAACTATACAATGAACATAAATGCTTCTCTTCTACCGACCTCCCCCAGTCTTTTGAGCTATAGGTCCTCAGGGCAGGGACCACCTCAGCACAGAAATGTATTCTGCAGAGCAAACCCCTAGTCAGCATATCTCTCTTTTTACAATACAGGCACACTCAGAGTTCCCAGCAAGAAAACACAGAATTTCTATGCTAAAACTATAGAGAATCCAGTAGTGATTATTAGTGAATTTCATTTGTTCTAAATACTAGGGCTGTTTTACACCAGGGATATACCCTGTTGGTTCCTGCCTGGCTAACCCAGGTGAGGCTGCAGTCTGTGGCTGACTGTGCCTGCCTCTGGGAGCTGTGCTTCAAAGTAGTTCATTTTGTACTCGTACACACCTGTATGCAGACACCTACTGTACCTGCCTGCAGTCAGAGATTCGTTTAAATTCAGGGATGATGCTTCTAAACCGGTAATCACACGTCTCAAAAGTAACCAACCAGACACAGAATTCATTAAAGCGTCATATGTTTGCTTACGGCACAAATAACTGCGAGGCAAAGAGGTGGGGGGCACAGCTCAGCTTTGGGGAAATGCCAGGGGTGTGTTCAGTGCCGGTCAGTGCCCCTGAGGCAGGGACCCTCTGCGGTGCCACCCCATGGCCACCGCATGGCCACCGCATGCCCTCCCCATGGCCACCCCATGCCCTCCCCATGGCCACCGCATGGCCACCACACGGCCACCGCATGGCCACCCCATGCCCACCCCATGCCCACCC
>VZTH01004220.1:0-25175 GCA_013397815.1 Aleadryas rufinucha | reverse complement strand
GATGGGATGGGATGGGATGGGTATTTTCACCCCATGGGATTTCTTCACCTTCTCTCTCCCAGTAAGTGACCTGGACACGCTCATGCCATTTGGGAACCAGCATTTTGGTGTGAGTGTGAGAACACAAATTAGGAGGGCAGCCATTTTGGGGCCTGTCCCCACCTCTACTCGATTTTTTTATCACAGTAGAAGGAGCTGAAGTTATTGGCAGTGTACTGAGAGCTGTTTCTCACTGTGAGGAGGAGCCTGAGTGCAGCTGCAGCTGAGCAGAGCCCCATCCCCGTGGCTGGGAGCAGGGAACGTGGCTGCTTTGGGACTCCCTGCCCATGAGGATGGGGAAGAACCGTGCTGTGGGTACCTGTGTGATGGAAAACAACTGGGGTCCATGGCAGGAGTAGGTTCAGTCTGTGTCCTCTGCGGAGAGTGGGTGTAAAGTGAGTGTGACCCATGCTCTGGGTAGGGAAGTGAGTGTAAGCCATGCTCTGGGTAGTGAAGTGAGTGTAACTCATGCTCTGGGTAGTAAAGTGAGTGTAAGCCATGCTCTGGGTAGTGAAGTGAGTGTAAGCCATGCTCTGGGTAGTGAAGTGAGTGTAACTCATGCTCTGGGTATTGAAATGAGTGTAAGCCATGCTCTGGGTAGTGAAGTGAGTGTAACTCATGCTCTGGGTAGTAAAGTGAGTGTAAGCCATGCTCTGGGTTTTGTCCACACAGGAGCAGCTTTTTGGCTGTCCTGGAGCAGCACCAAAGGTGGGTGAGATGCTTTCTGACGTGGCTGGAGCTGGGCTGGACTCAGTGCCTGAGGCAAAGCCCCCTGTGCAGGGGCAGTGCCTCCTGTGTGCCTGCTCTCCCCCAGTGATACCTGTTTTAATGTTAATTAGGACAACGGGAGTGCACCAATTTCTGGTTTGGGAAGCCCTTGGGGACTAATGGTGCAGTGTCACTGCAGGCTCTGACTGATCACCTGGGATCCAGCCAAAACCTCATCCAGAGCCGTGCACAGACACCCAGGGTAACTGGAAGCAGAGGGAAATCCGACCAGCCCCTCTCCTGGTGGGCAGTGCTGCAGAGTTTGTGTGTTCCATGTCCAGGTAAACTCCCAGCCAGAGCAGGACTGAGACAGACACAGAAAGGCAAGAATAACTCACTTCCCTGGCTCAAGTTACTGACAAAGGCATGAAAGCCTCAGCCTGGAGGATAAATTATGAGCTATCAACCCAACCAGAGCCATAATAAGAAGGGAGGAATCGGATGAGTAAGGCAATAGGGGAAAAGCAAACACTGTGAGTAATGGCAACACGAGGTTGGTTCCCTAGAAGTTGTCTGACCACATTAGATAGCACAGCTCAGTGACTGGGGCTGGGCCCAGTGTCTAGAGGATAAATCAAATGGGTTTTTTGTTGTTGATAAAACATTCTCTCCACAGCAGATGGATTTAATATTTCCTGGATCCATACTGTTCAAGCCCAGGAGTGGGGATGCTTTTCCAGGTCTGCACCACTGATGGCTTCGTTTCCAAGTTCTCCCAGGACTTGTTGCTATAAACTGTGAAGGGAGGATTTTTGTCTCTCTCTCTGCTTTGTTTCCTTCCTCAGTTTGTTGATTTTGTTTGCTCCTGATCCACTTCACTTCCCTGGGCCCAGTTAATTCCTCCCACTTCCTTCTCTCCCCTGCTCCTTCCTTACTGGCGCTTCCATGCTCTCCCAGCTCAGGCTGTGGGACCAGGGGTTGGGAAGAAATCCTTTACAGTGGGGGTGGTGAGGCACTGGCACAGGGTGCCCAGAGGAGCTGAGGATGCCCCCTCGGTTCTGTGCATGAGCACATCCAGCTGCCAGGAGACCCTATAAATCCATGGGAGCTGAGAGGTGCAAACGCTGGCAGCTTCCCTGGGGAGCTGTGATCTGAGCCGGGCTCCTGGGTGGCAGAGGTGGGATGGATCTGGGAATTTGCTTTCTGCCCTCTCTCCTCTTTGAGCCCTGCCAGAGGGGCTGGATTTGCAATGGGCTCGGGCCCCCCAGCCTTGCATTCTCTGGGTGAGCTGTGGGTGCTGGCCCTTCTGCTCTGAGGGGACCAGACTGGCTGGTTTGGTCTGGGATTTCTGACAGAGAATTGTAATTCCAGAGGGATGTGAGAGCTGCTCCCTGCCCCGGCCAAGGGCACTGTTCCCACAACGAGCTCTAATTAGACCAGCAGTTAATTAAAATAGCAGGAGGACTGAGTGCCTGGGAGGGAAGGCCAGCTCTGGATGTGGAGAAAAAGCAAAACGTTCCATATCTGGCTGTGAATCCTTCAAAGCCCATCTGTACACACAAAACACACTGACCACAAGTAAACCAAGGGAAGAACAACCCCTCCATAGGGCAAGTGCCCCAGAAGCTCTCTAGGACCAACTCTGCCCCCATCCTGAGCCAAAGGTTGGATTATATTTTTCAGCAAGAACTTATATGTACAATTAAGAACCAAGTTTATCCTCCCATGCTTTTTGCTGTCCTTCAGCTGTAGGAAAGGGAATCACTGCAAAATGTTTTGAGTAACAGAGAAAAGTTTAGCTGTTAGTGATTAGTGGTTTATTTATTTTCTCAACTAATTCATTAAGAGAAGCTGAATTGAATGCCTTACTCAGCCTGTAAAGCCTTCCTCCTCGTCTCCTCCAGCCCACTTCCTCTGAGTTCAGCACTTCCTGCAGGTAGATGTGGTGCTCACTGTTATTCCACAATGACTAAGTTCTCCTGAGTTGTGTTATGGTTTAATAACAACAGGAATTAGGTTTGCTGCTACCAAAACCATTTTATTATGACACATCCAAAGACATGAAACCCTCTTGTGCAATAATAAGGGAAAAAAAAAAAAATCTTTCCATCCACTTGTACAAAAGAAGCCTCAAGAGATCAGTGCTATAATAAGAAGAAAACAAACATGATTCAGTTTAGAAAAATGCAGTTAATATGTCTAAAGGAAACTGCAAGTGCTTAATCAAACAGAGGGATTTGGGAAGCAGTGTTGTTGGACATGACCTGGGAGCTACAGGGAGAGAGCAAATGAGATATTAAACAGGTAATTAAGCTTTTTGCTGAAATGGAACTGTCAGCATGGGATTTGGGATGTTGGGCTCAGTTGTGTGCATCCCAAAGGGATGGGGGGTACAAAGGAGTCGTGGGGATTGAGCAGCCTTGACACAAGCAGGTGAGGGAGACAAAGAACTGGAAAAGAATTTGGAGGAAATAATTCATAAGAAAGCACAGATTGAGAGTTTGACTGAGGGATGGCACAAGGAAGGATGGAGGAGTTCAAACAGGGAAAGCCCTAAAGGGAAAAGGAGCCACACACTGAAACGTGTGAGGGAGAGTTTGAAGGGTGTGAGGAAAGGCAGTTATAGGCTAAGCAAGAAAGGACTGGGAAACCTCTTAACACCCCCAACAGCTCCTCCAGCCTTTAATTTTATTTAAAATAAATACATGGGAGGATGAGGAAACACGGGACTAAGCAGCTGGAGAAACTTTGGGCAGAAAGAGGCAGAAGGGCTGAGAAAGGAGAAGTGAGGTCAGTGTGTCACACGTGTGAGCTCAGGGCTGATCCAGTCTCATCTCACTGCTGTTCCTTGGGGTTATCCCGTCCCAGCTCCAGCAGGTCCAAAGGGTTTATTCAGTTCTCTTGTGGAAGTGCTGGGAACTTTCTAACTGGGGCAGTGGCTGCCACTGGAGAGACTCCTATTCCCTCCAAAGTTTGAAAGGCAGGGTACAACCTCCCCTCCTCACCAGCTCCTCCAGCCTTGGGCTCCTCAGAGCTGCGCCCTGCCCTGCTGCTGCTCCCGAGGGAAGGGTGTCCCATGGACCTGTCCAAGGAGCAGTGGCAAATGTCAGCACAGCGTTTGCTCTGCTGTGGCACTGCAGCCCCTCTGGCCAGAGATCACACAGGAAGAGACAATCTAAAGCAAATCTGAAGTTTTTTATTGATAATAAAAATGTAATGGAATCTTTTCGAACCTTGCAGTGAAAGGTTTGCTTTGATTCACGTCTGACCTTCTCCAGCCTATTTGCACAGCTTTCCCTGTTGCACGGGGTATCAGATGAAAAATAGAACTGCTGACACCTGGGAGGTTTTGGGGCTGGTTGTGACCTCTGTTTGACCTAAGTAGGAGCCATAGAGATAGAAAATTGAAAGTTTGCAAGAGCCTGTGGAGCCTGGGAGCAGAGCCATGACCTGCACGTCCCTCTCAGTGGCTCCCACACTCAACAGTGGAGCAGAGGGAAGGGAGAGCTCCCCGAGAATCAGCACCTCCCCACACATCCCTGGGAAGGCAGAGCTCCCTGAGAACCAACACCTCCCTGCTGGGTCAGGGTGCCAGCCCGAATTCCTGACATAGCAGCCTTTGAGCCACAGGCAGCTGCCAGTGGAGCTCTGGCCCAGCCAGGCCAAACAAAAAGCTCCTCTTGAATATTAAAGTTAGAAATAAGATCTTGCTCCGTTGGACATCACCATGAGAGCAGCGGCTCACACTTTGTGGGACGGTTCTGACAGGTTTAGGGCTCTCTCCCCTCCTTCCCAGGGCTGCAGGAGCCTGGCCCTGTTCTGACCTGTCACAGCTCTGCTGATTCAGGATGGCACAGCACAGGGTCTGTCACTGCAGAACAGCAGTGCTGCCTCTGCTTGGGCTTGAAGGAAGCAAGGGGGAGTTTAATTTTTACTTAAAAGCTTTTTTAACAGTGCTTTGATGAACCTCTAATGTATATATTACTTATATCTTTTGAGGACAGGATGTGAAGAAAGGGGATGAGGAGCCTGGGGGAAGCCAAGCAGCAGAGCCTGGTGCCCTGTGGAGTTGTCCAGCACAGCAAACAAATAAATGACTTAGAGAAGAGTAAGTCCTGAAGTTTAAATACTCTTTGTAGCACAAAAAGGGTCTTTGCTCCATAGCTCCCATCAGCAGAATGGAAAAGTTCTCTCCCTGGATGAAAATCCCCCGTGTCCTCACGTGCAGGACTTTGGGAAGAGGCAGAGGGTTACAGAGGCCCTTGCTCTGTGCCTCACCCCAGCTTGGTTCCAGAGCTCCCTACAGCACTGGTCACCACCCACCTAAAACAACAGGGCCTGGGTGTAGACGATGGGAGCCTGCAGCTGGAAATGAAAAGCCAGCCCTGAAGCCGAGCCTTTAATGACTTTGGCTGTTAATGGACTTGTCCCCGGGGCAGAGGAGCTGTGACATGCACCAAAGGCAGAATTCGTTCTTTCACAGTTCAAGTATCTTAGTTTCGATGAGTGAAAACGCAGCCGAGTTTTACATCTCAGCAGAGTTTTGCATCCCAGCAGAGTTTTGCATCCCAGCAGAGTTTTGCATCCCAGCAGGGGCCGGTTTCTCTGTCACTGTGGAACAGTGAGCATTAAAGCTCCATCATCATCATCTGAGCCTGGCTTGGCCGGGGAGCTCTGCAGCTGCAGCTCCGAGAGCAGCTCAAGGCCTGGCTCGTGGCTACGGCTGCAGTGGGACTGTGTGGGGTGGGAGGGGAGCTTGTTCACTTCAGCTGCAGACTCCTGGGCTATTTTCTCTTTGATTCGTGGGAATGAAACGTTCTTTCCTCGCTGGAGCTTGGCAGTGCTCCGGCCCAGGCCCAGGGTGTGCAGGGGCACTGTGCTGCCCTGCCCAGCGCGGTGACAGCTCTCCCCTGCCACGCCTGGGATGCTCCTGGGCGTGCAGAGCCGGCAGGGCTGTGCCACTGGCCGACACTCCTACATCAAAGAGGTCCACAAGCAGAGC
The DNA here is from genome assembly GCA_013397815.1 of Aleadryas rufinucha. Taxonomy (NCBI): domain Eukaryota; kingdom Metazoa; phylum Chordata; class Aves; order Passeriformes; genus Aleadryas; species Aleadryas rufinucha. The sequence goes on along the minus strand of VZTH01004220.1, from coordinate 19,426 downwards.
CTCCAACGTGTTTGAGGTTTGCCCATCGCTGCAGGATACTTCCCAAGAGCATATTTGCTCATTAAAAAGCAGCCAGACTTGTTCCTGACTGCGTTACGGTTTGTTTGGATCCCAGGATCAATGGGAGTGTGCTCTTGGAAAGGGCTGAGCAGAGATGGGGAAACCTCAAACATTCTGGAGGTTCAGTCTGGAAACCTCTCTGGTTTGGAAGGCCACCAAAAGCATGTCATGAGATGGTTGGAAGACTGGGTGGGGTTTACATCTGAGGATAGAGTGCAAAAGTGAGAATTGTTTAGCTTGGAAGAAAAAAGGGTTGGAGGGTATGTGAGTGAGGTGTTTAAGAAAGGTACTGTGAAAACTAATCCACTCCTCAAGTTAACTTTTCTCCCTAACACGAGAGCAAGGGGTCAGTTAGCAAAAAAGGAAAGGGAAATTATTTTATCACGGACCATTTAACTGGGCTGCTTAGAACTTCTGATCCTCAAAGGCAAAGGCAAGAACTGGTACAAACGGCTCGATTTGGCAGAAATGCCATTGAGATTGAGGCTCTGCTGTGTGCCCCTAAGCAGTTTTCCCTCTGTGTGACTTGCCTGAGGAGGTTATAAATGAATTGGGCTCCTCAGCCCAGCAGGGCCAGGGAGCTCCTGGAGCGGGGCCAGCGGAGGCTGCGGGGCTGAGGAAGGGCCTGGAGCATCTCCGTGCCCAGGAAAGGCTGAGGGAGCTGGGGCTGCTCAGCCTCGAGAGGAGCCCCAGCTGAGAGGGGCCCTCAGCCCTGGGGGTCCCTGGCTGTCCCTGGGGTGTCCCTGGTGTGTCCCTGGGGTGTCCCTGGGTGTCCCTGGGGTGTCCTTGAGTGTCCCTGGCTGTCCCTGTCCGTCCCTGTCTGTCCCTGGATGCCCCTGGCTGTCCCTGGCTGTCCCTGTCCGTCCCTGGGTGCCCCTGGCTGTCCCTGGGTGTCCCTGGCTGTCCCTGGCTGTCCCTGGGTGTCTCTGTCTGTCCCTGGCTGTCCCTGGGTGTCCCTGGCTGTCCCTGGCTGTCCCTGTCCGTCCCTGGGTGTCCCTGGCTGTCCCTGGCTGTCCCTGGCTGCAGGGAGGGCTCCGAGCAGGGCCCAGGCTCTGCTCCAGGGCCCAGCAATGGCCCCAGAGCACCGGGCAGGGCCTGAGCCCAGCAATTGCCCTGCACAGGAGGCACAACTTGTGCCCTGGGCAGTGCCCAGCCCTGAGCAGGTTGTGCACAGAGGCTGTGGGGTGTCCCTCCCTGGGGATGTTGCAGAGCTGTGTGGGCACACTGCTGTGCCCTGTGCTCTGGGATGGCCCTGCTGGGGCAGGGAGGTGACACCAGCTGAGCCCCTGTGGGTTCTTCCAGCCTGACCCACTCTGGGGTTAGAGAAGAGAACCTGCCCTGTCTGAGGGCTTTCACAGCAGTTCACTCAGCAGGCTTCAATCCACACACGAGGCTTTTCCTCAGGACCTGACCCAGCACAGATTTTTGTGGGGCTTTGACAGAAACAGCCAGGGCAGTTTTGGGGCTGTTCGGACATTTAACAATGACTTTGTGTAACTGATGAGATTTTTGAAAGTACTGACATGACAAAATCCAGTCAGGAATCCATCTTCCAGCTTCTTTTGAAAAGTCTACCAGGTGGGTGTTTTTAACCCCGAGAGTTTATGCACCAAAAATCCCAGTTGTCCTCTAATGTGCCTCCTGATAATCCACCAGGTAACCAGCACCCCCTCCCCTAAAGGGGACCTTGTGGTGGCAGAAAGGTTCATTCTTAAGATTATCAGCCAGCAAGGACAATTTTAAAGTCTGCCAGGGCTGGAACAGCACATGGATAGTGGGTACAGCAATGGAACCCCTCCGTGGGACAGCTACGAGCTGGGATTTCTCGAGCTCATGTAAATCCCTGTGATGAAGGAACTCACCACTGGATGTCATTGTTTCCCTATAGGAAAGCGTCGGGGACACTTTTATTTGGCAGTAAAATTGTTTTTATTGTCTGGGTTTGTTTTTTTTCCCTCCCCCAGACAGCAAGCCCCGCACAGGGGACATTTCAGGTGTTGGGCACCTCTCGCCCTGGGCTGCGGCAAGCCCAGGAACGGGATCGCGCCTCCGGTTCTGCTGGGGCGGGGCAGCTTTGCAGGCGTGCGATGGGTGCGGGCTCTGCTCAGCCCCGCAGCCCGACAGCACAGCGTTAAAATGGTTTTAAAATTGTGTTAGCTTAGGTAGGCTTTGAATAGGTGTTGTCTCTGCTAAATCTTGTGACTCTGTACCTGCGTGTAGTAAATGGTAGAGAATGTTCTGATTGCTTAATCGTAACACGGATCAGGAGGAAAGAACAGCAAACATGGGGGAATATTGTGGGAGAGGGGCTCAAAGCTTATGCTTGAATAATTACAATAGAACAATAGATGGGTAATGATTAACATATGATTCTATAGCTGTTATGTAAGGGAAGAATATAAAATGGATTTTACTTCGAACCCTTGTCGGAATCTGATTTGGGTTTGTACCCCGATTCCCGAGCGCTCTTCAAATAAAAGGCACCTGCATATAATCGTGCTGTGATTATGTGTTTCTGTGCTAACAAGCCCTCGGCCGGGCCGTCAGCTGCTGGAAATGGTGCTGGGGAGGCGGCGAGCGGCAGTGCCGGGGCGAACAGCCCCGCATCCAGCCCGTCCTGCTGCTCTCAGTCCCCTCCCTGCTCCCTCCAGCACCTCCCTCGAGCCCCGGCTCCCACCTTGCCTTTCCCTCGGTGTTCCTCACCACAGAGCTAATCCTCTTTTCTCCTGTCTCGGTTCGCTGTTTGAAATCTCACCCGAATGGTGACGTCAGGCAATTTTCCATGTTCTTTCTGCCCCTGTTTGTGTTATCTTCCAGATGCCCCTTCCAGGTGCAGATCAGCCTCAGGGAGAGGTGGTCAGCTGGGAAGGGAAACAAGTCATATAAGCACAGCCCAGAATCGTGTCCAGTTCACCACCTACCTTGGCTTTTTGGTTGTTCTGGATTTGCTTCTGACCCCGTCTCACTGTCAGTTTTCCACAACAACTCCTTCATTCTTTTAAAATCTCAAAATATGTCATAGAATCACGGAATACCCTAAGTTAGAAGGGACCCNGACAGGGATGTCCCTCCAGGCTCCAGGGCACTGCTGACTCGTGTATTTGGGCAGAAATAACTAACACAGAACATTAAAAGTATGTCCAGTATTTAAGTATTTATATATATCTATTTATAATATAATTTATGTATTTATAATGTGTTTTTATTTAGTGTTTAAGGAACATGGGATTTTACCTTGTTAGCTCCTGACCTGGGCACAGAGAAGGGCTGGGAGGGGTTAATTTTAATGCAGTCACAGCTACCGAGGTAGATGGATGATGGAGCTGTTTGTGGGTTACAGGAATTTTGGAGATCTGTGAGGTAATGAAACCATGCAGCTTCAGAGTGTAAGGATAGATTAATTACAATTAAACTCTTAATTTCCCTGCCAAAGAAAAACAGAAGAAAAAGACTTGGCATCTCCCACAGAGTCTTTTGGGATTGGATAAACTGGAATTTTATGGAGTTTTAAGGTCAAAGTGTGTTATAATCTCAAATGAGGCTGCAATGACACCACCTTCTTGCCAATTAAATTGTGGGTTTGGGATCTTTGGGTTAAAACCAAATGAAGAAATATTCATAACTTGTGCTCCTGTTACCTTTGTCATGAGGGCTGCAGCAGAGAGGGGTGTGCTCTGCTGAGCCTTCACAATGGTAACTCACTTCATATCCTTTTCATAACCTTTATCTTTTTTATGGACGAATGGTGTCTCTGGCAATGAGATGAATAATGGGCATGGGTCTGCTCGGGGTGTCTGGGGGATCAGTAAGCCCTGAATCCTTGCTGGGTAAGTCTGTGCCTCAGAGTGGCTCTCAGAGGTCACCTTGTGTGACAGAGGAGCACCATGAGCAGGAGATGCTCTTGTCAAAGCCATCTGTGCCAGGCACCCAAAAACTGCATGCTCAGAAGCTCAGGATGTCTGATTTTGGGTGCTGTGGGTCTGTTCTGCTCCTCCACAGCACCAGGGGCGAGTTCACTACTTAAATACTTCGGTCTTCCCACAGGAGTGCGACACCCAGCTCCTTTGGGTGCCTTGGAAAATGCCCCTTCGTGTCCTGCTGGGGCTTAATTAAAAGCAGTTTGTTAATTGAAAGCGATTTGTCTCATTCCACGTCCTGAATTCCCAGGTAGCAGAGCTCCCCTTGCCCCCAGAGGCAGCTCCATCCCTGCTGGGTGCTCTGAGGGAATGTCTGGTGCAGGAATACGCTGACCAAGGGAACAACAGAGCAGAGTCCCAGCTTGTTTGGTAACAAATTAAACTCCTGCCTGTTTCCCCAAACTGCAGCTGTGACCTGGACATTTTGCAGCTGCCACACCATTAACTACAAGTTCATGGTATTGCCAATGAAAGATATGAAAGAAATAATTTTCAAGTGGTAGATTTGACTTATCTTCTTGTTCTGGGGGCTCTGAAGTGGATTTCAGCCCTGTTCACTCACAGCCATGTCAGCCTCAATTACCCAAATTAAGCCTGTTCCCAACTGCCTAAAACTGTTTCAGTGTCAGGAGGTCTCTGTAACACTTCTCAGAGCTCTGACCTAGCAAATGTGCCCTCTGGAGCTGCTCTTTTGATTTTCTCCCAACACCTAAAACCCAATTGCTTGCAGCAAGTGCTCGGTAAAAGCCCCAGTGAGCAGCACCGTGTGGGGGGAGAGGCCAGAACAGAACAACCCCTGCAGGGCATTAACTGAGGCAAGGCTGAAAGCAGCCCCAGATATGCTAAACAGCAATAATGGCTGTGCCACTCTTGAGGCTTAAATCCGGATTTTGATAGTGACTGTAAAGGGCAGTGATAAATTTCTCTTAGATGTAAAAGGACCAGACACACAATGTTCTCCCTGGCTTCTTTGGAAGAGCGTTTAGGAGCTTTCTGATTATGTGTGGAGGAACAGGAGCAGCAATTAGTGCTGAAGCCAAGCTGCACCTCTCAGGCTGAGTGGTCCCTCGCCAGCACAGACCCCTGAGCCCACGGGTTTTATTCACATCACAAAGTGTTTTATTCACATCACAAAGTGTTGCTCAGAGTAATTCAGAATGGCCAATGCTGGACCCTGAAAGCACAAGAACAGCCTTCAAGGAGGCTCTGACAGCACGATGCAGGCTCCCAGTCAGGCTCCCTGCCTTTCCTTTCCCACAGGAATCAGACACATTTTCTGCTCTTTGAGGCCCAGCATCCCATTTAGAAAATGTTCTTTTTCATTTAGAAAATGCACTTTTTCACTGAGCCAAGGAGTGACTGCCTTGCTGGCAGCAGTTGGTATCAGAGCACCAGGAGGGCGCTTGGCCAGTGAGCATCACCCTCTGAGCCTCCTCACAGCTTCAGTGCAGGGTGTCAGGGAGCTCCTCTGACAGCCTGGAGCCTGAAGCACTGAGGTGCCTTTTCATGGATGGGGTCTGGTTTCCTTTCTGATGTGGTTCCGTGCGTGACGCTCCCCTAATTTGTCGAGCTGGACCTCCTGGGTTACCTCTGTGACAAATAACCTGCAGGTGCTTGGAAGGGCCACCTGCTGTGTCAGGTGGGGTCCTTGGAAACGTCTGAAGCACTTGTAAGTTGTGTCCTTTTGTTAAATCTGCAGTTCCTTCCGTGGCTGGACGTGCTGCTGCGTGTGTCGAGAAGCAGCAGGCCTGGACAGCACGTATAAGAAATGATGCACAAAGCCTGCGAGTTTATAAACTCCTTTTTGGGCCAAACACTTCTCTGAGGGGGATTACTGCGAGTTTTAACTTCTGCAGCTGTTTCTCTGTGTTCATGAAAATTCAAAGCTCCGTCTCACGTTACACCAGCGTGAACCAGCTGCGCTCGTGTTTCAGGTGCTGCCCACTGCAAATTGCTCCTGGATCCCAGCAGCAAAAGCGTTGCACAACTGGGATGAATTTGTCTTTAATGAGGCTCCTTGTCCTTATCTCTGTGAGTAACCAGTCCAAAACTCCTCTGACTATCGGCTCCCCTGTGATGCTCATTCCTTCCACTGTTGCCAGTTCTCACAGCTCAATCAGGACTCTCTTGGAGCTGGATCTGCGTTCTGATGAAACACATCAGTCATCGCACCCTGCTCCTGCCTGGGGGAAATCCCTGCCTGGGCTGGATCCCTCTGCTGCTTCCTTCTCCCAGGTGGGTGCTGGGGAGGGCCGGCAGTGCTCTGACCTCCCCCTGGGGAACTGAAAGGGAATGTGAGGCAGGAGAGGGGGCAGGAGGAAAAGAACCCGGTCTTGTAGCTGATAAAACACCTTTGCCTCTCTGTGGACATCAGGCCATTCTGCTGTGTGCCTTGAAGGAAGACCAATGGTCTCTTAGAGGGACAGTGGCTTCAGGAAAACAGAAGCTCAAAGACAAAATATTGGCAAATGATAGAAGATAATTAAGCAACTGTGGGCTTTGGGGACAGTCACAGTCTTGTAGCATCAGGCAGCACCTCATGCCAAACCCCAATCCTTCCTCTGGTCCAGTGGGGCTTTCTGTGAGTCTGGGAGAGCTGCCCCAAACTGGAGAGGAAATGAAGAGAGGAGTCTGAATGTCAAGGTGTAGGGCACCAGCTATTTTGAAAATGCCTGGTTTTTTTCCAAGCAGAGCAGTGCCAGGTGGGAGCAGCCCGGGGACATCCCCAGGAGGTGTGTGGGGACCTGCCCCAGCCCTGCCCCAGGCTGTCCTGTGAGTGCAGCCCGGGGCTTGCATNAATGCCTGGTTTTTTTCCAAGCAGAGCAGTGCCAGGTGGGAGCAGCCCGGGGACATCCCCAGGAGGTGTGTGGGGACCTGCCCCAGCCCCAGGCTGTCCCCTGAGTGCAGCCCGGGGCTTGCACGGTCACCTCACGCTGCCAGGGCAGCCCCCAGGACAGTGCCAGCACCTTGGGCCCTGCTGCTTTGTGTGCAGGGGCATTGCAGAGGTTTTGTCATTTCCAGTCCAGCTCAGAGCCCGATGGTGGGCAGCCCCTGCCCCTCTGTGGGCAGCCCCTGCCCCTCTGGGGGGATCCAGCCCTGTCCTGAGGGTCCCCTCCCTGCACTCGCTGCCTGCAGGGGACAGGAGGCTGCACTGGGCTGGATTCTGGTTGCATCTGTTGTGTACCCCCAGACCTTCCTGTTCTCTGTGCAGTGGGGGCTGTAAGGCTGTTACCTTGCACTTAGTGATAGCAAATTAGTACTTTATGCAGATTTAACATCATTCCCCAGTTTGTGTGTTAGAGCATCTGCCTGGGTGGATCCCATGCAGGTTCTGTTGTGTAGAAATGCACACACTTTCCTTTTCTCCTCCATCCCCCTCTCAGACAGTGCTGCCCTCTCTGGGTTCTTTTATTTCCTTGTCCTGGTGCTGGGGTGGCATCACAGCCATTCCCTGCTGCATGTTCAGCAAGGTCTTCATTGCTGTGATTGGGTTGTCTTCAAGAAGGAAGCCCAGAACACTCCCAGGGCTTCTCCTTGTGGACTAAGCAGATCCAAGGCCTGCCTCAGTTTTCTCTTTGTTGTCATGTTTTACACACAGTGCAGTGCCCTGCCTGCACTTCAGGTGTTTCAGCCACTCTCAGCTTCCACCTCAAAACCTGCTGTTTTTAAAAATCTGTCCTACTCACTCTTTAAAAAAAAATACTTTCTTATGTAATGTTTCTTTTCTCCATCTTGCCAATGATTTCTGCCCTGTTGCCTTCATCCCTTCCACGAATCCGACACCTTTGTAATTTAATCTCACAGTCAATGTCTTGCTTTGCTCACGTCTGGAACATGCCAATGACATTACACTGCTCCCTCAGCACATGTGCTTCTAATTCCCTGAATTGTCACTCACCAGCTCCAGGATCATGTTTAGGGTTCAGTCCTGCCCTGCCTGCTGCAAGGAGGGGAGGGCAGTGAGGTGTCACTCCTGAGGTGTAATTCCTCCACCCTCCCTCTGGTACCAGTGCAGGGCGATTCCCGCTGGACTGAAGGGGTTCTGTGATAAAGAATCCTTTGATAATGAACTTGGGGAAACTCCCTCCCAGCCAGGAGTGTGTAATAATCATGGAATCACAGAGTCATAGCAGCATAGAATGATAGAATGGTCAGGGCTGGAAGGGACCTTAAAGATCATCTCATCCCACCCCTGCCATGGGCAGGGACACCTCCCACTGTCCCAGGCTGCTCCAAGCCCTGTCCAGCCTGGCCTTGGACATTCCAGGGATCCAGGGGCAGCCACAGCTTCAGGGGTGTGTGAATGGGGTCACAGGTGCTGCCTCGACTGGGTGCAGAAATGCATCCCTCAGCTGCAGGTTGTGTTCTTTAAACACCGACTCCTGCCTGGGTTTGGGGGTTCTGTTCTGCTGCTTGCACCTTTTGGCTGCCAGAAACCCCATGGCTGTGCTGGGAGCTGCTTTCCAAAAGGGGAAGGAGAGGGCAAACAATGACTCTGCCTCTCCTCCCTTGTCCTTAATGCACATTGCAGCAGAGTTATCCAATCCAGGCCCTCAAGGATTTGTTTCCAAGGGCTGGAATCTCTGCTTTGTCAGAATGAACTGTGAGTGGGGTGTAATAAAGGCTGCAATGTGACTTCATCCCTCTGTCACAAAAATAATCTCTCCTTTCTATCTGGCCTTGTGCTTTCCTGACTTTTGCAGGGCAGCCAGTTCAAAATGAATGTGATGGAGATGCAGCAATGAATGACACAGGTTGCTGGGTGGAGCAAGCAGACTTTGTGGTTGCTTAAACCTTGTTTCCCTAAGAAAACAAACCTAAAATCAAATGCCTCCCAGTATGGGAGGACATATGAAAAATATTTGCATAAGGAATATACAGTTCCCTAATTGTGGCATTTTCCATGTCTCTCAAAACCATTTAAAAGCTCCTTGCTAACCACCAGCTCTGTGGCTGTGGCACTCTGGCTGGGATTTTTGGCCAGCACTGCTGCTCTGCCTGACGAGGAGGTCAGGTTTCATTCCCACAGCAGAATTACCCATCCTGAGAGTCTCCAGGATGATCCTGACTCTGGAACCCTCTCTTGGCTTCTGAGCTCCACAGAACCCCAGAGTGGGTCAGGCTGGGTCACCTGGTGTCACCTCCCTGCCCCAGCAGGGCCATCCCAGAGCACAGGGCACAGCAGTGTGCCCACACAGCTCTGCAACAGCCCCAGGGAGGGACACCCCACAGCCTCTGTGCACAACCTGCTCAGGGCTGGGCACTGCCCAGGGCACAAGTTGTGCCTCCTGTGCAGGGCAATTGCTGGGCTCAGGCCCTGCCCGGTGCTCTGGGGCCATTGCTGGGCCCTGGAGCAGAGCCCGGGCCCTGCTCGGAGCCCTCCCTGCACCCAGGGGCAGCCAGGGACAGCCAGGGGGGCAGCCAGGGGGACAGCCAGGGACAGGCAGGGGCACCCAGGGACAGGCAGGGACAGACAGGGGGACAGCCAGGGCTGAGGGCCCCTCTCAGCTGGGGCTCCTCTCGAGGCTGAGCAGCCCCAGCTCCCTCAGCCTTTCCTGGGCACGGAGATGCTCCAGGCCCTTCCTCAGCCCCGCAGCCTCCGCTGGCCCCGCTCCAGGAGCTCCCTGGCCCTGCTGGGCTGAGGATCCAGAGCTGGACACAGCACTGCAGAGGTGCCCCAGGGCTGGGCACCAGGGGCAGGATCACCCCTGATCTGGTGGGAATGCTCTGCCTGATGCACCCCAGGGGCTCTGGGGGTGGGTGCACCCCACCTTTAGGCAAAATCCCCAGAGAGCAGAGCCCAAACACAAATCACAGTTCCCCTGCAATGTCTTGAACAGCAGCTTTTTTGGGTTGCTCCAGTCTCCATGAAGTAAAAACTGAGAGGGATAATTCAGGGAGTTCAGGACCTGCCCACAAAGGCCACAAAACCTGCAGGGCAAACACTGGAGCGCTGGTCAGCGTGTCCTTTGTGAGCAATAGCACATTAATAATGCACATTGTACATTAATAGCACACATTTCTGTATATTGATACATGGATGTGGCAGCCACCTCAGCTTTCCTCAGTGTTACAAGATGTCCAGAGTCTTCCATGAAGTGCTGTCCAATTAAAGCTGATGGCAGAGTTGGATGTATTTATTTTCCTACATAATGAGCTCTCTTTCTCTCTCTCTCTTTGTCCTTCACCAGTTGATTGCTTTCAACCTCAGAACTCTGCCTGTTCAGCTTGGGAGAATTCTCAGGTGTCAGGAGTGTAAGGTTGTGGTTATGAGAAGGAAAATGAGGTTCTAAGAGTGGATCTTTTAATTGCAGTAATAAATCTTAAGAGATAGCAAACAATGCCCATCCAGATTAAAGTTTGGAAATAGGAATATTGTCATGCTTGTCTTTTCTGCCCATGTGCAGTGTTCAGCTCGGGCTGTGACAGGTTTATCTCTGGACTGGAAAGCCAATGCCATGTTGCATTTATAGCTTAATACAAATAAGCAGAATTCTTTTGTGCTTGAGTGAGTAAATGTAATTGCTGGCAGATGTGAGTTTCAGGTTAGCACTCCCAAATTGCTCCACGTTTACAGAGTTCCCCCCAAACCAGGCTGCAGGTTCAGCGATGGGAGAGCCTCGGTCTGCGGGGGTGAGGCAGCTTAACCATCCCCTGAACTGTCCACAGTGCTGCAGAGCATCCCTGGAGAAAAACATCTCCACTTCTTTAACACCCAAGCCCCCACTTTGCACCTGAGCTTGCAGGGAGCACAGGTCACCCAGAGGCAGAAGTGCAGCACGGCTCTGGGTGTGAGGGTGAAGGCATTTTCACCAGGCTGGGTTCGTGGGAAGTCCATGTTTAACTCCTGCTGCATCATTTGTGAGCCATGGTGAAAGTGCTGTGAAACAGGAGGAGCTCACAAGTGAAATGGTGCCTGTGCCCAGGCTGGGGAAGCTCCCTGGCTCCCTTAGATCTGGTCATGTCAGAGCTGGGTCGAGTCTCTCTCCTTTAGAAACCTTCCCTGGCATACAGGTAGGGAGCAGTGACCACTGTTCGAATTTTCAGAGCAGTGCTTTGAGCAAAAAAATGTGCTGGGGTTCTGCAGTAAAAATAGGATTAGCACAGATTTTTAGGAGGGAGGATAATGGATATATCCATCAACCAAGGAAAGATCCATATGTGTCTATCTTATGTGTAAAAACACAAGCTGGAAGAGTAGTAAGAATGTGCCTAATATCTTGGTGTTAGACTGAAATGAAATGAAATGAAATGAAATGAAATGAAATACTCTGAGTTAGAGATGGCTGCAGCTCTTGCCAGGGTATCAGAGTGGCTCTGCCAGCCCAGCTTTCCTGGGAGGAATTGCATTTCTGTACTATCAGCCCACGGTAGTGCAAATAACCAAAAGAAACGAGGATGTTTTCTGTAATTTTTCATCCAACTGGAGGATTTTCTCTGCTCTGAAGCAGCACACCTTCCTTCACCTGCTGAAGCACCCCCCTCTGCCAGCCACAGCTCTGGAGCAATTTTCACGTCTGCAGTGAGCTGCAGGAGATGCTCCTGATGGCAGTGGCTCGCTCTGGCTCGGGCAGACACCAGCTGGAATTTGCTGCTGCAAACAAACCTCTTCCACACGGATGGAAACAAGGATGGTGCTGCAAAGAGCAAAGCTCAGCCTCAGCAGCAGTTCTGAACAAAATCCCCGCGGTTTCTCTGCTGAGGGCACCCCCAGCTGTTGCACAGTCGATGCTGTGGTGTGAGGACATCACCCCGAGTGCTGCTGCGAGAGGGATGCAGGAGATTCTGTGCCAGTATCACCAGGACCCTGTGTCACCCTGTGTCACCCTGTGTCACCCTGTGNCTGAGGGCACCCCCAGCTGTTGCGCAGTCGATGGCTGTGGTGTGAGGACATCACCCCGAGCGCTGCTGCGAGAGGGATGCAGGAGATTCTGTGCCAGTATCACCATGACCCTGTGTCACCCTTGTGTCACCCTTGTGTCACCCTTGTGTCACCCTTGTGTCACCCTTGTGTCACCCTTGTGTCACCCCGAGCTCCCCGCTGCAGCGCGGCCTCGCTGGCACGGCCCCCGTGGAACAAACCTCCCCGGGCTGTAGGTCACAAATATGAAGTCTTTAGGAAAGTTGGAGAAGTGCTTTACAAGAACCTCTGTTTTTCCTACCGTGGATGCCTCTCCTCACAGGATTCCTTTGTGTCACTGAGGGGAATAAAGAACTCACTGTGCCTTCAGCTGGGTATGACATGTCATAGACATGTGGGGGGGTTGCTTCAAAAGAGGCAAGCTGAAGAAGAACCACGTAAAGTATAAAAGCTGAATTAAAATGAATGGGGTTTAAATTTTGCTGAAAAGAAAGCATTTAATCAACTGAGAGCACGGAGAGCTGGGGTTTATTTCTGCAGCAGAAGTGCCTTGAGATCCCCCTGGGATTCGCTGCCCCTGTACAGGTGGCAGAGCACAACGTCCAGAATGAGCCAGTGCCTGCCTGGAGGGGCCTCTGCCTCTCTGAGAAGGGCAGGAGCACGAGGTGATGGTTTTTACACCTGAAACCTGGGGAGCAGAGGCCTGCAGGAGGTAAATGAATAAGCCAAAGTTTGTAAGCAGTGAAGAACTGGGAGCAGAGCTCCTGCATCTCAGGGTGCTTCAATGAGCTTTGGCCAAAAGCTCATTCTGCCACCTGGTCAAGGCATTTTGGTCTCTGGGAGAACAAAACATCCCTTGGCAGTCATTTATATAAGATAGATTTTTGTGCTTTTTAGGAAGTTAATAAACCAGACTTCTTCCCTGTCCAGCCCTGGCTTTGGACACTGCCAGGGATCCAGGGGCAGCCACAGCTGCTCTGGGCACCCTGTGCCAGGGCCTCCCCACCCTCCCAGGGAACAATTCCTGCCCAATATCCCATTTACCCCACTCTCTCTCGATTTGAAGCCATTTCCCCTTGTCCTGTCACTCCAGGTCCTTGTAAAAAGTCTCTCTCCATGTGATGCCAGATCCTGAGACACCAGGATGTCCATCTGTCTGTTTTGAAATGAGTCCCTTTCCTTGTGAAATTCCGAGTATTAATTATTGAGCAGATCAGCAGAGAATTTTGTATTAATAATTTGCTTTCATCTGGAAACCAAACTCAAAAAAAAGCATCACCTTTGGACCAGCTCTAGAGTTGATTGAAACATGCAAACTACAAAATGCCCACAGAAATTTGAACATTGTGTGGGTACTGGGATCCTTTGGAAACCTGTGGCTTCTCCTTCTGCACATGAGACAAGTGATGCTCTTTTTGTGAGCAGTGCCTCCTGTTTCTGAGGGCTGATGCACGGAACTGCCTTGGAGTTTTGGCCAAGTTTGTCTCAGACCCCAGACTTAGAACCAGCCTGAAATTTAAATGTATATAAGAAGGTTCAAACACTTATGCACAATATTCCTAGAAAAACAGACCCAGCAAAGCCAGTATGAAATGTTAGCCTTAAATGCTTTACAAACCTTGCTGGTAGTGCTGCCTGTAATTAAGTTTGCCTCACATTTCCCATTATAAGCCCCAGTTTTCGGTGGCACAAACCTGTGCCAGATTTTAACTGTTTGGGCTGAAACTTTCCATGCTGAATGTCTGCCTCAGATGAATTGTTTGGAAAGCTTCAACAAAAAATGGTTTCACCATTTCTGGGAATGAAATTAAGAGAAAAATATTTTCTTTTGCCCATGCAAACTTCATTCTGGCATTTCCTAGGCTTTGAGTGCTGGGGCTGTAACCTTGATGTTTTTATATATGTATGTTTATGTTTCCCTCAGAAAGGGAAAGTTTATAAAATAATGCCTACCTGGGTATATTTGGGTAGCCAGGCAACTTTGAACTCGACGTGAAAACTGTAAATAATTTAATTAGCTTGGAAACAATCTGATTACATTGATTTATTGTTTATCCTTGGGCTAATTGCTTGAAGCCTGACTTCAACAGGCCCATCTTTCCTTAGGGACGGGACTGTGGATGAGTTTTAAGGTTGGTCTCTTAATTTAACTTTTAGCTCAGTTCTTAGATACAAAGTGTGGTGAATACTCTCTTCCTCCAGGGCTGCCAGGCTGATTTAAAGTTTACAGGGCATTTTGGATGTGATTTGCTGGAATGCACCCTCCTATCACCCAATTCCAGTTCAGCAGCAGGCTCAGCCTTTGGCTCTTTGAAGGGACGTTCCCTCCTGCATCGCCCTGAGCGTCTGCAGGTACAGAGCCCGACCAGGAGCGTGTTTTTACCTGGATCTCTGACGATTTCTACCAGCCAAAATTTGCCTTGCTATTCCCTAGGAGCAAGAAGACCACCCCCAGTAGCCTGGGCTGTGAAAGAGGAGTTTTGCAGCTGGCACAGCTTAGGGAAGGACCAAAGGGTGGGGAGGGTGAGCCTTAGAAGGGCAGAGCCCGGCTCAGGGCTGGGTTGGCAGCGTCTCAGGGACCCTCCCAGTGCCCGGCTGTGCTGGGGCTGAGGAGACCCAGAGGTCACCCAGGGCTGGAGGCAGGGCTGCTGCAGGTGTGTGTGGGTCCATCCTGCTGACCACAGACGTTCTGGGCTCCTCATGGTGTTGGGAAAGTGCTCAGAAACTCTGAGAGTGACCTGCACCTCTGGGCCACCGACAGCCAGGTGATTGAGTCAAGGACATTTATTTCAGTGCTGCCCTCAAGGTCACCTTTATTTCTCCTGCATCTTTGACTTCACTTACTGGATAGAATTTTTTTTATGGAAAAAAAGGAACTTTCGTGCTGAAGTGTTCAAGAAGTAATTAAGATGGATTGTGTTTTTTGAAGAGGACTCAGGCAGGTGTGGAAATTATCTCACTTGTTGCGTTAACGTTGTTATTGCCAGGGATTTTTGGTAGAACTGCCCAGGAAATTCTGTTGAAAAAAAAAAAATGGTGCCAGTTTGATCCATTTTTCTGTACTATTGGCAAGAGCTGTGACAACGATGGAATAATTTTGTGTCTCTGTGCTGCAGGCCCAAGGCAAGACTTTGTTCCTTTCACGGCTTCTTGTGTAATTGCCTTGAAGTAAAATTAACTGTAAATCGCTGCAGTTTGAGCACAAGAACATTCATCTCTACGAACAGCCTTATCTTCCCCTGAGGCTGATAGTGACTGCCCTCAGCCACAGCTGGTGCACTCCTCCCTCTGCTGATGTGCATTAAAAAAAGAGGAAAAACCACTTTGGTCCAGTATGGAGGCAGGAATGACCAGGACAACAAACGGCATTCCCAGTTCAGAGGCTTTGGAGCTGACTGGGATTGGAGTCCTGTCCTGGGGAAGGGCTCTGTCCAGCCAGGCTGGCCCTGATGTCTCTGAACTCGGAGCTGGGATATTCCAAGGGGAGCTGTTCATGTGGAATTTCTCTGGGAATGTCTCAGTTCCTGTTCCCGAACCACGGTGCACTCCTTCTCCTCGCACTCGGTGGGTGTGGTGTTTCCCTGAGCCCCCTGTGCTCAGGGGATGTTCCTGGGCTTTGTTCTGCTCCAGAGCTGCGGGTCCCTTCCTGCTGCAGCTCCCAGAGCTCTGGGATTGCTCGGGGCCAGGAGACCTGGAAAGGTTCTTGGGTGGGTCCCTGCTGGGTCCCATATCTGTCACAGCTGAGAGATCCCTCCTGCAGCTCCCGGAGCTCTGGGATTGCTCGGGGACAGGAGACCTGGAAAGGTTCTTGGGTGGGTCCCTGCTGGGTCCCGTGTCTGTCACAGCTGAGGGATCCCTCCTGCAGCTCCCAGAGCTCTGGGATTGCTCAGGGACAGGAGACCTGGAAAGGTTCTTGGGTGGGTCCCTGCTGGGTCCCGTGTCTGTCACAGCTGAGGGATCCCTCCTGCAGCTCCTGTTCCCCATTCAGCAAAACACCAAACCAGTTCTATGCTTTCACTTACTGAACCCCAAACACTGAACTGAAATCCTGTTGCACTGAGTAAGAGCCTCGAGAACACAGGTTTTCTTCAATGATGTCTCTGTAACGACAGCCAGGTCAGGTCCCTGTGAATGCTGTGTGCCAGGGCTCTGGGGACTCTGTATTTTACACTCTCCCAGCTCTCAGAGGGCTTTTTCTATCTACTTCATCAGTTCAGCACAGGAATTGTCCTTCACTGTAATTCCCACATCCTTCTAAGTCTGGAATAACGTCACAATGACAATGGGATCTGCAATCTTGGTGGGCTTCCAGTTCATCCTGCTCCTTCCTAGGAGCTGGGCTTGACAATCCTTGTGGGTCCCTTCCAGTTCAGGATATTCCATGATTCTCTAAGGTACTCCCACTCCTGTCCTTGTGGTGTGTCCACTGCTCTTGAGAATTTAGGGCGTGGACTCCACGTGCTGCCCTTCCCCAGTGTCCATCCCCTGCCTGTGTGCTGGTGAGGGAACTGCTCTCCTTGACACGATTTGCTCCTGAGAAACGCCTGCTGGCCATCACTCATCTCTGCTCTGCCTTCAGATGTTTGTGGAGTGATTTGTTCCAGCGTTTTTCCAAGAACTGAAGCAAAGTGAGAAGGCAATTGCAGCAGCCTCTGGAACTTTCAGGTGCCAAGTACCCTGTGACACGATGCCTCTGGGGCGGGTCAGCTCCAACAGTGCCTCCATTTATGTGCCCTCAGCTCTTCTCCCCAGTGCTAAACTGGACCTCTCGGTCTCTCTCCTTTCTCAGTCTCATCACTTGAGTGAGTGGTAAGATATTTAATTAACTGAAATGTGTTCCAGGCAGCAGAACGCTGGGGCTGATAGGGGTAATTCAGTGTTTAACACGAAGTGTGCAAACCTCACTGTAATTCCAGCCGGTGCAGCTTTTGGCCTCCTGTCACCACTTATTATTGTTGGTTTGTGTTTAAAAACAAAAGTACAAATTGCAAACAGAATGGGCTTGTTAATTAAGGATTGTTTTGTGGAATTAAACATCAAATGGCCTCCCTCTCCAGGCTGTAGCTGTTCCTGAAACCCATCCGTGTCATATTTCTCTGCAGAGGTTGAAATATGTCAGGCAGGTGTTTCAAAAGTCCTCCTGCTGCAGGGAAATACACTCTGATGTAATCTGCCTAATTTGACTCTTTGAATTACTTTCAAGCACACTTGCTGTTTGTAATGGAAATAGCTCCCCAACCACTTCAGAGAGCACTTTGTAATGTGAGCTGGTAAAACTCTGCAGGTGTAGTGGGTTTTTTATTTTATTTAACATCTTAGGTTTGTTTACTTTAATGTGTTACTGAAAAAGTGACATAAAAGTGGTTTAACAAGTCATTTTTCATTTGAAAAATGTTTTCTTATTAACAAAGTTAACATCCAGTATTCTGCAATAGAACTACTGACTCCAGGAAATCACATTTTGCCCAGGAGAGTTTGTTTCCTGAGGCTGAAATTCCCCCAAGACTTTTGTTTGGGGCTGTACATACCTGAGGCCTTTTGGCATAAGCATCAATTAAAAAATGGGAAATGGTGTTTTCCTTGCTAATTCCTGGCTACTGGATGGAGGCTACTGAAAGCCCTGGGTTTAATTTAATTTATTTTTTGTGTTGGTTTACTCCTCTCCCCACACCCACCCTGCACCCGCTCATGTGAGTTCATGAATTAACTGGGTTGTCTCAGGGAAAAGATCCTGAGATGTCAGAGTTCCTCAGCTGAGCTGTGGAGTTCAGAGAATCCCAGGATCCCTGAGGCTGGAAAAGCCCTCCCAGCCCATGGAATCCACGCTGTGATCCCCACCTTGTCCCCAGCCCAGAGCCCTGAGTGCCACCTCCAGGAATTCCTTGGACACCTCCAGGGATGGGCACTCCAAACCTCCCTGGGCACTTCCAAGGCCTGAGCACCCTTTCCATGGGGAAATTCCTGCTGATGTCCACCCTGAGCCTCCCCTGGCCCAGCCTGAGGCCGTTCCCTCTCCTCCTGTCCCTGTTCCCTGCCAGCACAGCCCGACCCCCCCGGCTGCCCCCTCCTGTCAGGGAGTTGTGCAGAGCCACAAGGGCCCCCCTGAGCCTCCTTTTCTCCAGGCTGAGCCCCTTTCCCAGCTCCCTCAGCCTCTCCTGGGGCTCCAGCCCCTTCCCAGCTCCCTCAGCCTCTCCTGGGGCTCCAGCCCCTTCCCAGCTCCCTCAGCCTCTCCTGGGGCTCCAGTCCCTTCCCAGCTCCTTTCCCTGCCCTGGACACGCTCCAGCCCCTCCAGGTCCCTCTGGCCATGAGGGCCCAGAACTGGCCACAGCCCTCGAGGGGCCTCTCATTGCCCAGCACAGAGGGACAACTGATAACAGTGGGGTTCATCGGTTGTGCCTGAGCACAACTTAATACATTTTGAGCAAATTGTAATTTAGAGAAGTAGAAAACCTCCTGTGATGTTAACTTGATGTCCAACACACGATCCCATTATAGTAGCAACACACAAACCCATTTAAACTGGAAAAAATCAAGTGAAAACTGATGATGAGCAGCCAGTGCAGCCATTGGTGGCCAGGAATTGCTTCATCCTGCCAGTGGAAATGCATTCCCAGCATGGTCAGTTTATTAACTTTATTTTCATTCACACCTCAGGCTGTTTTTCAGTGGAGATGAAAAGATGAACAAAACAAAGTGTGGTGTTTCAAGGAGATGCTGCTTTCCCTGATATTTCGTTGTGGGCCTTACCATGGCAGCAATTTCAGTCCATTATTTTTTAAATGGTCCCTTGCTGTATTTCATAGCTGGGATTGCCTCGAGCACTCCAAGTTCACACATCCAAATGTTAATTCAGCCCTTCCAGTGTTGCCTTTGCACCTGCCCAGGTTCAGAGCATTCTCCTTGGTGTCCTGTCAGGCTCAGGAGTCAGCTCTAGACATCCATAAGTTGGTTATTTCAGAACTACAAGCACCGCTCTTGTTTTTCAGTCCAGGCTACCATTCGCCCTTGCCAAGTCTGGAGTTTTAAATCAAAGCCATTTCTGAATTATCCAAGCACCAGGAAAAGGAAAAAAAAAAAAGATCTGAAAAATAAAGTTGACAGCTGTGAGGGTTTTTTTCCACATTCATCTACCTCAAACAGCTGAATGGATTTTATAAGACTTTCCAAAAATATCCCCCTCTACGCTAAGGGCAGAGTTAGTTAAACAGCAGAAAAACTTAGTAAATCTACTACAACTCACTCTGTGTTTTGACAACTCTCGTCTCTTCCTCGTTTGCCCACTGAGGTAATTTACGCCGCCGTGTTTGGTCAGTGCTCGTGTTTCAGGGGTGGCTGCTCTCCCTCTGAGGATCTGTGTTTAGAAAAAGGTTCCCTGCAATTCATTATTTTCCAGAGCAAGGAGCAGGGTGTTAGTCAGAGGTCAGAGCAGTGGCTGGAGCAGTCACGGCTCGGGAACATTTTCGAGCTGAGGTTAAGCCTCGAGGTGCGAGCCACAGACTGAAAAAATGCTCACCAAAACAGGAACTGCGCCGTGGCAGCTGGAGAAGAGCAGCTGGGAAAAGGGTTCTCTTCATTCTGTCAACAATCA
>VZTH01004219.1:26127-36784 GCA_013397815.1 Aleadryas rufinucha | reverse complement strand
GGGGAGCAGCAGGAGAGGGGGAGCAGCAGGACAGGGGGAGCAGCAGGGCAGGGGCAGGGGGAGCAGCAGGACAGGGGCAGGGGGAGCAGCAGGACAGGGGCAGGGGGAGCAGCAGGGCCATGGTCCATGGCAGCCCAGCAGGGTGTTCTCTCTGACCTGCACGTGATGGATTTAGAAGCTCTCTCCAGCAATCCCTCTTGGAAAATAATCCCTTCAAACCATTTTCCCGGATTCCTTGGGGATGTTGCTGAAATTGCTGAGACATTTTCACTCACCTGCATCCCATATTAAGAACCTTAACAAACTGTGGGATAATTTTTCCTCCCAGGTAGAGAGTGCAGAGGATTCTCAGGCACATTTTCATCTCCTTTTCTGCAGGAATACAGACACTGACCCACGTTTGTGCAAAGCCATCTATTTAAAACAGGTCCAGAGGGCTTTGGAACATGTAGGAAAGAATAAACTCTTCTGAACGATGCCAAAAGGACAAATCACAGGCTCCTCTTTCTGTTATGCTCCATTTGGCCCTGTCTTGCTGTATACCCACACTCGTTTTGCTTTCTTGCCAGCTGCCAAATGAGAGCAAGTTATTTTACCACCTCTAAATACCTTAAAACTCATTTTTATTTATCAAGAAAAATCCCAATTCATCACACTGAAAATCCCTGTAGATTTTGAGGTCTTTCCACTGCTTCCATTTCCATCACCCCAGACACCTCTCAGGAGTTTCTGACGTGCTGCTGTTGCCCTGCTCTTATCAGAGAATCACAGAATGAGCCCAGAGCAGCTGTCCCCAGCGCTTGGGGCAGGGGGTTTCACGTGGCACCGTGGGTTCTGTGCTGTTCCCTCACTCACATCTGTACTTGGAGCTTCCCCTGGCTCCTCACACCTGGAGAGAAAGGAGGGAGCTGCAGGAGGGGGATGAGCTGCCAGAGCTTCCCCTCCCAGCAGTGCCACTGGGGGGGAGCAGAGCCCCCCAGCATCAGGAGAGCACAGTTTTAGCCTTTATAATTCTGCAGGAATTCTCTGGAGTCCTGAACTCAAACACCATTCCCTGGGAATCATCAGGCTCTCGCAGGTGCTTGGGTAGCCAGGAGTTTCTGGTGCCCTGTGTGGATGGATCCCACAGAAGCCCTGTCTCGTTTCAGTTCTCAGAACACGTTGTTGTTATTGTTTGTGGTAGTCACAGGGCAGGAGGATCACGGCCTGGTTCTTGCAGACCTGGCTGGCCCTGCCAGTCTGGCAGTGAAGAAATTGTCTCTTGATGTGGAGTCATTTTCAGACAAGCCAGGAACCCACCAGGTCCTTCTCACAGCTCCTCTGGCTTCACACGGAGCATCAAAGCCCAGGGAGAGGAGGCAGAATGTGTCAGGTGTGGGGTGCCACCGCGACATTTCCAGCTGGAACTGCCTTGTATTCCTGAAATTGTTTTCTTAGGAGTTGGTGGGTTGTGTAATTCGTTCCTTCTTTTTCCTTGATGGTTATTATGGTCTCTGTTCTGTGTTTATAATGACGTGTGTTTACTAATAGTGTGGTGGCATCCACTGCCAAGCTGCTTCTGCTAACAATAAAACAAGGGAAAAGTGATATTTATGAAGGCTCGGGGGCTGGCCGGGCTGCAGAGCTTGATTTTTATTGTAGCTGACTGCAAACTTCTCAGACACGAGAATCTGTGTCTCATTGTGGAGAGCTGGTTTTCATTTCAATCTGGGTCCCATTATTGGGGTTTGGTTTGCATTCTGTGAGGCTGGCCATGTGCAGATTCACACAAACAAATATGGAATTTATGTCTGTAGCTTTCACTTGTGGGATTTAAACCTCCACCTATTTGAAATGTCTCTGGAAGGGGATGAGAGGAACTGCAACGTTCCTCTTTCTAATGGAAGGATGTGTTGTGTAGCAACAAGCAGGCCAATAAAAATAGTTTGAATTAATTTCCACCCTCTCCTGAGCCACCAGGGCACGAGAGAGCTGTGTTAGGGAGGGGAGCCGCAGCAGATGTCACTTGCCACTTGCTGCCTGTCTGCTGTGGCTGTGCAAAGGGACCTGTGCCCAAGGCTGTCCTCGGCCCCACACATTTCTGCAGCACCAGCTACCCCTTGGAGACACCTCCCTGCCTTCTGCTGAGGTTTTCAGGCTCAGGGTGTTCCATGTTTGGAGAGCCTTTGCAGTGGTTCCCAGTCGATGTAAGAGAAAAGAGAAATTCCCAGAAAAGCTCAGGGTTTCTGGGAGCAAACCAATTCCACTTAAACAAAGATTTTGCCCTGGAGGACAGAGATGGGATGTTGGAATCCAAGCCCTGCATGAGAATTTTGGGGTAGGGGCTTCTTTTAAAGAAGTGTTTCCAAGAAGGGCTACGTGTCTGTGGGCAGGTGAGTTCCCTTGGAGAAATCTGTTGTGCCAAGGAGGTGACTTGGCAGGGGCAGAGCATTTCTGGGCAGGGTCCCTGAGGGGGGGCAGCTGGCACCCTCTGCCCCCGAGCCAGGGCTCTTCCTGAAGGGCCAGCAGGGACCAGAGGAGCTGTGCTGAACCCAAAGGGTCTCGTTCTGTCCCTGCTGGCCATGAGTGGGGCTCACTTGTCCTCGGGACACTCCCAGTCTGCTTCCTCAGTGCTGATGCAGAGCTTGGTCCATTGCCAGGCTCAATCCTACAGCTCCCATTCACCTCTCAGCTATTACTGAGAATGTCCCCTTCTATTTTCTCACAAATCACACTCAAACAGGAGTTGTGTAACTCCTGTCTTCAGCTTTTTGGTTCCCCCTGTGAGTGGAATCCAAAATAGTCACAGAACAAATGGTGACTTGGCCTTTTCACTGACCAAACAGGGCTGTGAAGGGCACAGCCTAGAAAAGTGCCCTTTTCTCTGAAGGGAAAAGTATTTTCATTAAACTTTGTGCTAAGAGGGTTCCAGGTGTAAAGTCTCCTGCTTCAATATCTACTGCCCCACAGCAGACATGAGCTGTGTCTCTATCTTGTCCTACCAGTTAATCCACATAATTCAAGTGATGGAAACCAATTCCTTCATGAAAGTTATGCCAATTATACATGGCAGTTATATAGGATCCAGTTTTGAGTTTGTTACCCTGAGTCTCTCATCTCTGGGGGGAAGAGGAGGTGGTATTTTAGGTGGTATTTTAGGAGTTGGTTGCCCTGCAATGCAGCAGTGCCACCAGTGCATCTCATACCCAGGGAAGTTCTGACAACTTAATGAATTTGAGCTGACTCCTGAGAACTTGGCTGTGCAGCTCCATCATCCCCAGCCCAAGTCACATTACAGGAACATGGAAACATCATCCATCTGATTTGTCCTCTTCCAGCCCCACATTTGCTCAGTTACGTGGGTGCAGAAAATGTGCTCTGCTTTCAGCTCCCAGGCAGTTTCCATCGAACCCCACTTCATAACCCCATGGAGTAAGTGAAATATGAAGTATGTCTGTGTTTGGAAAGTTTCCTGCTTTTCTTACCTGGATTCCCAGTTTATATACACACAGGATAGTGTTAGCCTCATTAAAATAATAAAAAATTAACAGGAAAACCTTTCTATTTAGGGAAGAAAATCATGACTCAGCCCCAGAACAGATGAAACTTGTGGTTTATGAAAGGCAGAGAAATGAGTGTCAAAATAGGTTCAGAGGTGGCAGCAGCCCCGAATTCTGAATGTTCACTGTGGGGAATTGTTCTTCCCATGGTTACACTGAACCAAACAGTCACAGCTCTGGTTGTCATTTGTGCTCAGACTTTGGGGAGAGCTCTGCTGGATGTTTTTGCAGTGTTAAAGGCAGTTCTGCCTTATGGTCCTGAAATTTGTTTTGCTTCTCAAACAAGACCTTTATATTTTTACTGAACTCAAAATATTTTTAATATTAACATTAGAGTTAAAATGCTGTGCAGGTTCTGAGTCCTTTGGTGATAGTGGAGGGAGGTGCTGGCACATCTGGAGCCTGGCACTTTGCTGTTCCTGTTGTATAAAGTGATCCAAGTATGAGCTGCAACCTGGTGTTGCACCTCATGTCGCATTTTTCCTGTGCACATCCATGCATTGAACTCAAATATGCTTTTAATGAGTGTTTGAGTGAATATAAAATAAAACCCAGGGGTAGCATAAGCACAATCAAAATGAATTTGTAAACTGGGAACAGGAGGGGGAAGGGGAGAACCCAATGTTTGCAGTCCTTGCCGTGGCTGTCAGATGTCCATTTTGGTGACGTGTGAGATGCACGTCCTGCGTGTGACACATCCAGGTCAGCAGGGCAGCCCCGGCTGCACCTCTGTGTCA
Organism: Aleadryas rufinucha; assembly: GCA_013397815.1. NCBI lineage: Eukaryota > Metazoa > Chordata > Aves > Passeriformes > Aleadryas > Aleadryas rufinucha. The sequence continues at coordinate 32,508 of VZTH01004219.1, read as the reverse complement.
CAGCCCTGGGGACAGCAGGAGGGGCTGCCAGCCCTGCACACGGGCACTGCCATCCCTCTGCCAGCCTCAGGGTACCTGGGACACTGCAGCCCCTCAGCTTGTCCTAAAACTCTACAGCCTGCACGGAGCTGTGGCACGAGGCAGCAGGGGACGGTTCCTGTGACCCTGAGCAGGCTGGCATTTTTGGGAGCTTCATCAGTTCCCAGCAGCATTTTTAAAAATATCTTTTTACTCTGTTAGGTGCAGCTTGTTACTGGTTCTGCTTCCAGGGGAGTGCCAGGAAACCCTGGGCAGAGCATCCCTGCAGCCGCTGGGTTTGGTGCTGCTCAGCAGAGCAGCCTTGGTGCAGTTCCACGCAGAGTTTGCTCTAGGAACCACTTGGCAGCTCTGGCTGTGACTTTCAGGGAGCAGGTCCCACTGGCTCTGCAGACAGCTCCCAGCCCAGACAGCTCCAGCCTTGGGGCTCTTCTGCCAAGCTCCTGAATCCCTCCTGCACCGTTCCTCTTCCTCACTGCAGCTCTGAAAGCAGCAGCAGTGAGTGTTTGTATTTAGAGCAGAGCCTCCCACCCAAGCCAGGGTGAGGATTCCCTTCTGCTGCTGGCTGGAAATGCCGGGTGCTCGGCCCAGGGGGACCCCTCAGAGGGGCTGTGGGGAGGGGCAGCGTTCCCACACCCACCACTGACCCCTCCAGGAGCTACAGGTGGCAACAGTCACCACCTCACCTCCAAAACACTCCAGAACTTACGGAGTCCTGCCCTGGATAAGGTCACTCTTGTTTATGGATTTCTCTCAAATTAAATTTCCTCTGCCATTTTCACAGCTAAATGTTACCACGATGGGCACAAGCATGGAAAAAGATGGTATTCTCTTGTCTTGAAAAATCCTGGCTTGTGTGTTCATGGGGAAAAGCCAAGCCAGCCTAGAAGTGTGCTTCCTCTCTGCCTTGCCAAAAATACTCCTGGAGGAGGGACAGTCACAGCTGCTTCCCAGAGACCTTGTGTCTAAAGAGGTGGCATTCCCTTGGCAGGGAAATGGCATTTCAGGAGGTGGATGGCTTCCACAGAACCCCAGGAATCAAATTAGGGTGGGATTAGGGTTGCTTCAAATGCAGTATAAAATAATATTACTGTTGAGGCTGAATAAGCTGAGATGAGGGATGGTTGATTTGGAATTATGGTTATGATGAAAATTTGTGTTCATGCTGGGGGTGCTTGTTGAAGAACCTGCTGTAATTATGAGGGGCAGTGATCAGGAGGGAGGAAGAACTATGAAATTGTTGAGGTTGGAAAAGCCCTCCCAGCCCATGGAGTCCCAGCTGTGGCCAGTCCCCACCTTGTCCCCAGCCCAGAGCCCTGAGTGCCACCTCCAGCCCTTCCTGGGACACCTCCAGGGATGGGCACTCCAAACCTCCCTGGGCACTTCCAAGGCCTGAGCTCCCTTTCCATGGGGAAAGGGTGACAGCATCCTGTAGAACTTCACTTCCCAGGATGTTCCATGTCCTGTGGCAGGGGAGACCTCAGAGCTTTCACCAACCATTTCTGTTTGGCATTTTCTGTCTCCCTCCAAAGCAGCCTTTAAAAGCAAACTGGACCCTTTGGTAATTTCAATGAGACGTGGTCAGGCTTTGTGTTCCTGTGACAGGAGCGCTGTCACCCTGCCCCGTGCTCTGCCATTGGATTCTCAGGAGATCTGGAGCCTGCTGCTTTGTGCCCACCCCTTGTGTGTCCCCATCCATGTCCCCATCAGGGCTGAAAGGCAAAGAGCAGGAGAACAGAGCCACGCTTTGATGAATGCAGGTGCTCCCTGAAGCTCGTGGGACAGGCACAGTGATGTGTGGCAAACCAAGGAACCCCAGAGCATGAGGATCCCACCCTGGAGGAGACCCAAGGGTCTGCCCAGGTCCCATCTCTGACAGGGGGTGTCTTTGATGAGGATGAATATTTGGAGCTCATTTCTTTTCACAAACAGGACCTTCAGCCAGAGCTTTTTTTTGTTTCATAATTCCTGAAGAATGCTTCCGAGCTGTCCCCCAGTGCCAAGGAAAGCAGAGCCGTGTTTTCCATCAATCTGCAGGAGTTCAGTGGGACTATCTACCTGTCCAAATTAACAGGCATAACACTTTCCAGGACTGCAGCCTCCAGAAAAGTTCATGCTCCACAACTGCAGAGATATATGAGGACTGGGAGGGAATTCTGACTTCTTTACTGTTACTATTTTAGAAGGAGCTGGAGAATTGATTTCATAAATGTCTCCAAACTTGCCTCTGCCCCCCATCACAGGGTACCTGAACCCCCAAGCCTGAAGCCCTGCTGCAATTCTGCAAACTCTGTGGTGAGGTGAAGCTGCTCCTGACTGGGATGGGTCCCCTTCAGATGTGCAGGCTCAGCAGGGCACAGGGGACACATCAGAGCATTTCTTTGTGAGAGATTGTCCTCTGCTGCAGATCCTTATGCCTCAGGCATGAAAATGGCAGGAAAATGCCCATTTCCCAGCTGGCACCGAGGGTGGAGGGCTGAGTTTGGATGTGCTGGGAGACACGGGAGCACCACAGGATGAAAATCCAAGTAACTCCTTGAGGGCTCCAGGCTGGGCAGGGAAGGAGCCTGGATCAGAGCAGTGTTTGAGTATCTTGTTCACGACTTCAGGGGTTCCCCTTCGTGGGGCCAAGAACCAAACCACCTTCTGGGTGGACTTCCCTGGTCCTCCACCTCCTGCAAATGACCTTTAAACCACCAGACCTTGGGCATGACAAACACGACACGACAGGCTGGGATGGATGCAGGGAGCCTTTTGGCCCCTCAGGCCTCCCCCACGCCTCGCACAGGGACAGCACAGGTTGTATTTTCTGCAGGGGTGACTCACGCTCTTGCCATGGGCAGAGAACCAACTATTCCATCAACTAAGATCCCCTGTAAGCTGTCCAAGCAGAAAAATTGGCTTCAACTATAAAGGTAGCTGGTAGCCTGCCTTCTCTTGGAGGTAAGAGGGGTTGGAGAGCTGCCACTGTGGGAGTGTGCTTCAAAAATAGGGACAGAAATGAGGAAAATGTTAAAGCAGGGAGTAAATGCCAGTTAAAGAGGCTGTTATAAACAACTCTGAGGGCTCACCAGAGCAGGGCTCAGAGCTAACCCAGGGCAGCAGATCTCCTGGTAGCCCACAAAAGGTGGGCTGGGCAGCCAGCTCTGCAGGAAAGTTCATTAAAAACCACATTGTTAACATTCAATTAGATATCAGGTTATTGTCAAAACAGGGAGATTTCTATTTAACAAGCAATTTAATAGCATGGCTGTATCTCAGTTTGGCTTCTGAGGGAAGTGGGAATTGTTTCCTCTGTCTGATCTCAGGGTTTGCTTCTTTTCACACACCTTGCTGAGATGCTGGGAGCCTCCAGCCTCTGTGGGGGCATTTCCTTCCTACAGGAGCATTTCAGGAGTGGGTCCCACAGCACTGGCCTGTGCACAGAGTCCTCTGCTGAGCTTTGCAGGGGGAGCTGAGGCACAGCAGGGCTGGGGGAGAACAGCTCAGATAACCCTCAGCACCAGCTCCTCACAAACTGGGGGGGAAAGGGTTTTAATTTCAGTTTCTGAGGCTGCATCTGCTCTGTCTGGAACAGGGACTCACAGAGAGGAAATGCTCTGCTCAGTCCCACACCCTCACATTGACTGTGCCTTAAGGAATCCTTCCCTGTGAGGGTGGGCAGGCCCTGGCACAGGGTGCCCAGAGCAGCTGTGGCTGCCCCTGGATCCCTGGCAGTGTCCCAGGCCAGGCTGGACATTGGGGCTTGGAGCAGCCTGGGACAGTGGAAGGTGTCCCTGTCCCTGGCAGGGGTGGGATGGGATGAGCTTTGAGCTCCCTTCCACCCAAACCATTCTGGGTTTCCTGTCCCAGCACAGGCACCTGGAGCCATCTGCCCCCAGCATCTTCCATTTGCTGCTGCTGAGGTTGGGTTCACTGGAATTTGAACATAATTTCAGCCCTGGAAATAGCAAACATCACTGGTGGGACCCCCTGGGCTGTGTTTGTGATGAGGGACTCCCATGGGACCAGACCTGCTGCTCCCTGCTGTGGGCAGGGTCCTTGCAGAGCCTGACATGGATGAACTCAGCTCATTCCTTCAAACACCTTTAGGAAGGCACATGACCTGTCCTTTCGCTTAAAAATGTCATTTGGGGCTTGTTTCCATCATAATTGGCTGCTAGAACCAATTATCTAATAAATCATCTTTTTAAAGGTCATCATAAATTTTCTGCCTTTTTTTTTACATACAGTTGTGTTTCAGCCTTGAGTTTTTCTCAGCTTTTAGTCATTTCTGTAGCTTTAACCTTCCACCTGCCTCGTTTCCTTCAAGGCATGCTGCAAATGTCCCAGGCATAATGACTTTACCAGGATGTCCCCCTGTAAGCAGCAGTCTGCAGCAGTGAGACACCCAGAGACCAGGTTTTAATCAGCCTTGACTGAAGACTAAAAATGATTCACTCCTGTCAGCGTTGGGCAACACAACAAACAGTTCTCCAGCAAATCACTTCAGCAGAAATATGTTGGCATGTTTCTATAGCAACTAAGGAAAAATATTTCACACAAAAGTCCATCTGCTGCAACAGAGAGGGAGATCTGGCCAAGGATCCCGTTCGAAATTAATCTTAATTTGCAAATTTTATTCTTGAAAACCTCACGGAACCACTTGCACAAAAACACAGAAGGTAAGTGAGAGGCGAGAGAATTGATTTTTTTGGATAGATGCTGTCAATTAATGCCCAAGCTGATCTTTAATTTGGGAAGCAGGGCTTGTCTGAGGCTGAAAAGCCCCAGTGCCTTGGAGAGGTTCATCTCTGGGGCTGTTTACCCACCAGGCTGCATCACACCATCTTGTACTCAGAGTATTTGGAAACACACGGGGTTTTTTCGAGAGAGCCTGGTAGCAAAGCATCCAATTTTTTTTTTTTTTTTTTTTTAAATCATTTTGGTTTGATTTACTTGTAAAGAGTTACTCAAATTTATTCAACCATATAAAATGCTTTGTAGAAGCCATCAAAGTGAGGAGAGGGGGGAAAAACCAATGCGATAATTTGGACAGCAGAGCGTTTTGTTTCATGTGATGTCAACACTTCAAAGGCGACTGGAGCCGTGCTCAGGAGATCTGAAACGTTTTACGGGGTGCTTGGTGTCCGTGCTGCAAACCATCTCCAACTCTGGGAGCTCTTGCACAACACCCACAGCCTCCCGCCAGCGCCTCACTCTTCCTCACTCGCTGCTTTCTCTGTCGCCCCTGGCACTTCAACAGAGGCCCCAGGATAAATTTTATACAAGAGATATAAAAAAGCAGCCAGGAGTTTCTCCCAGCTGGGCCCAGGAAGGTGTTCCAGGTCTCCAGGGATGGTGTCCATGAGGAGGGAAGCCCAGCTCGTGGAGCCTCTGTCCCCTGGGGTTCTGTGTGAAGCACTGGATGTGCTGAGAGCTCAGGGAGAGGTGAGATTTTGGGTCTCAGATCCTACAAAAAGATGGAGAGAGGCACCAGCACCTGCCTGGCACCCAGGGACCGGGACGTGCTCTCCTGCCCAGCTCTCTTCAGTCGCTGAGAAGACAAGAACCTGCTCTTTCTCCTCATTCCTCATCAGCCCAAAGGTGCTCTCTGCAAAGCTGACCTTCAGGAAGGGCTGAAGGGGAAGGGCTGAGGCACATCTGCTCCTCCTGTGCTCCTCCTGCTCCAGCTGCAGCCTGTCCCTGGCCTGCACTGCCCGTGCTCCTGCCCCCCAGGGGATTCTGTCCCGTAAGGATGTCCAGTCCCTTCTTGACATGCAAACTTCCAGCATGTGGGCTCTGAGACAGAGGGGACACACTCAGCCACCCACAGATTCCTGTGACCCCACAGGAGGCACGCTCAGATGTGGGACTGGTGGTGCAGGACGGGCTGCAGAGACCCCAGGGCTGTGGGTGAGTAAAGGGGATGAAGCCACCGGCAGGAGAAGAGGCTTAAAAGATTTTGTTGTGGGGTCTGTCTAGGAAGCAGCTTAACTTTCCAAGAAAACAGAAAGTTGTGTGGATAAACTGAGGCTTGTTTGGTGTAATTTACCAGTCCTGAGAAGGTTCTGGGGGGTTCAGTAACTGCTGCCCTGAGCCTGCTGCATTATCCCACTGAGCAGGAGGGAAGGCAGCACCAACCCCCCTCACCCAGAGCTGCTGCAGCAGCACCACAAAAATCTGCATTTTGCTGCTTGTGTGCCCCACGTGAGATCCACCCTGTGAGATCCATCCTGTGAGATCCATCCTGTCAGATCCATCCTCTGAGATCCACCCTGTGAGATCCATCCTGAGAGATCCACCCTCTGAGATCCACCCCGAGCGATCCACCCTGAGAGCTCCACCCACTGAGATCCACCCCGA
>VZTH01004219.1:0-25955 GCA_013397815.1 Aleadryas rufinucha | reverse complement strand
TGAGATCCACCCTGTGAGATCCACCCTGTGAGATCCACCCTGTGAGATCCATCCTGAGATCCACCCTGTGAGATCCACCCTGTGAGATCCATCCTGAGATCCACCCTGTGAGATCCACCCCGTAAGATCCACCCCGTGAGATCCACCCCATGAGATCCATCCCAGCCCTGTGTGACTCCTGGAGACCAGGGCACTGAACTGGTATTTCCCCCTCAGGCCCACAGGGAGCGACTGAGGGCAGGCACAGAGCTCAGGGCTCCAGCCCAGCTTCCCTGCCCACCTTCCAAGGACATTCCCTTGCTTCAGGTCTGGCACCAACGATTCAGACCCTGTTGGATTCCAGCTCTGGTTCCTTTGCCCTGCCCTGGCAGTTCTGCTGTGCACAGCTCTCCGTCCCTCCCAGGGAAGACAAAAGCAGGGGTTGTCTCATCTGAGCTCTCCTTTCCTCTTATCTCCCTCCCCAGCCCTGGCCATGTGTCGTTTTCAGCATGGCCAAGTGTTGGGTGGAAACCTTGAGTGGGCAACTGCTCCAAAGCCTCGCTGCCCCGAGGGGCTCTGGCAAAGCACAGCTGGGTTTGGAAGATGGATTGTACCATGGGATTAACATTTGCACATATAACATGTTTGTGAATTCAGCCTCTTCTTAGTCATGATTTTGGCTGGTCTGATAGAATTTTTCTTGGGTGGATACCAGAGCTGCTGTTGAAGGATAGTTCTTGTTCCTTGGTTTAACTCTTGGAGGCAGCCAGAGGATTTCTTTATTAGAACGATACCTTTCTGAAAACATCCCAGGATTTACATTTTCCACGACCAGGCTGTGATAAATCCAACACCAAAACAAACAAACAAAACCCCAAACAATCGAACAACCCCCAAACAACCTGGCTATAGCTGTCACTTTGGAGTTGTCTGGGCTAAATCCTCCTGTGGTAAAAATTGGCACTGCTCCTTTTAGGTACAAAACCAGCTGGAATGGGGGTCCACCAGACACCCAGGGCTCCAGTATGCTGCTTGCTGGGCTCCCAGTGGAAGGGCAGCTTTTCCCTGGCTCAGGGCTTGCTCAGCCACCATTGTTCCAACTTGCTGGGTGTTGTACCTCTTGGTGGAAAGCAGAAAACGGGGATGAAAAAGAATTTTTTCACTGGATCTGAATTATGAGCCCTCAAAAATTTTTTCTGGCGTGTTTATCAGTTTATTTCCCTTCAGTTTCTCTGCTCCATCAGCGTCTAAGAATGCTGGACATGGAGAGACAGAGTGGATTTGGTAGTTGGTTTATCACATCGTTCTAAATTGGCTTGGAGTGCTGTGAAACACTCGCATATAATCCTCAGACAGGATTGGACTGGAAAGACAGGAACATTTTCCAAATATTTTTGTACATCTACCACATCTCTGCCAATCTCCGTGCCCCCGGTGTGTCGTGTCATAGAAGCACTCCAGCAATTTCTGCCTGCCCTTAATATTTAGTGCTTCGTGAACCCTTATTAATTAGGATATTAATTTCCATATGTAACTTTGGAGCGATGCCATGCTGGGAAGCAGCTTTTCACACATGTCATTATCCTGGGTTTGCTCACTGTACCCTCCCCCTGGTGCTGTTTGTTGCAGTGCACGTCAGGTAGAGCTCGGGGAATTAAAATTTGGGTGGGAGAACAGGGCTTTGGGGAGGGTTTATGTCATGTCAGGCTGTTTCTTAAAATCCTGTAGATCCATATTTGTAATTTCTGGTTCCTGCACAGCAAATGATTTCTGAGCAGGTTTCCATTCTTGCTGCTGTGGTGACATTTTCCAAGGCTGTGTGCAAAGGCACCCCATGCTCTCAGAGCTCCCTGGGGGCACTCTGGGATGTGTTATTTGTTCTCCATTGCAGGTGGCTGGTTCCTTAAACAAGGCTGGATTCAGTTCTTCCACCTGCCCAGAGAAATGAGTGACCACAGTTCCAGAATAACAGGAATGAAAATGTAACCCAGAGCATGCAGAGACAATAACAAACCCATAAGGGGATGGAGAGAGGCTGTTCACACAGGCATGGAGGGACAGGACACAGGGAATGGCTTCCCACTGCCAGAGGGCAGGGATGGATGGGATATTGGGAAGGAATTGTTCCCTGGGAGGGTGGGGAGGCCCTGGCACAGGGTGCCCAGAGCAGCTGGGGCTGCCCCTGGATCCCTGGCAGTGCCAAGGCCAGGCTGGACATTGGGGCTTGGAGCAGCCTGGGACAGTGGGAGGTGTCCCTGCCCATGGCAGGGATGGGATGGGATGGGTTTTGAGGGCCCTTCCACCCCAAAGCATTCTGTGAGTCCGTGATTTGATGTCCCTGGGTGGCTGCACTCACCAGTGTGTGACACCTTTCCCCAGAAGTGCCCATAAAGGACACAGATTTTGGTGTGAAAAGCCCAGCTCCTGTCTGTGTGCTCAGTGCTGGCTGCTGGCTCGAGGCACCAGTTCAAGGCACAGCCCTTTCCCCCAGTGCAGAAGAGAGCTGCCATCCCCATCCCGGGGTGCTGCTCACGGGGAACCCTGCACAGCTTCAGCACCAAAACCTGCCCCACATCTCCTGTGCTGGCACAGAGAGCACTCGGCTCCCTCGGGTGAGCAGGGGCATCTCTGCATCCACCAGAGTCCCACATGAACTGGGGAGGAGCATCCACAACCAGCCTGGCTGGGGAATCCAGAAATGGCTGAGTTTGAAACTCAGTTTGGCGCGTTGGAAAGAGAATTAGGTGCTTCTCTGGCTTTTAGGTGATCTGAAGAGGAATGTACCTGATACAGGTGGTAAGAATTATTCCTGGGGTTCTCAGATATTCCAGGCACACCTCGATTTCCATTCCTCACAAGAGTATCCCTGGTGAGAGGGGTGGGGACACCAGTGAAGAGCAAAGCCATTTTCCACAGTAGCAGGACCCGAAATGAGCCCTCTGCAGATTAAGCAGAACAATCTCCAGAGGTTTTGCCAAACAAATTTTTCAGATTTCTCCAGGATTCTAGTCATGGCCTGTGATCTGACACATTTGCCAAGAATTCAGCAGAAAGAGAAAATCTACCCCAGCCCCGAAGGTCTGAGCAGGGAGGTGGTTTGTGGGTTTCATGGGATTGCATCAGAAGTCTGATCTTCCCGGCAAGAGATATTCTCTCTGCAAACAATGAACCCCCTGAAACCACAAGTGCCATGAAGTCAAGCAGCATGTGGCTTGGACAGCACCAGGCCAATTTGTCAGCTCTGGTTCATTCAAAGAGAAGGAAATAACGAGTGGAAAAACATTGAGATAAAAAAGAAAAACCTCAGGATCCTTGCTGCAGATTAATTCTCCCAAAGCAGAATATAACCTCACTTTTCCTCAATGGAACTCCCCTGGATTTGTGCTTAAGCAGTACTTGTAGGTGATCTGAATAATACTTATTTTTAATGTGAGGGTATTTTTTGACTGGCACAGGGAGTGTTATTGTAGGTAACCCAGTATTTTGTGGGAATTTCAATTTTGCCTCAGCATCCAGACTAAATATTGTGATGAATTTCTAGCAGATAGTCTCAACAGACAAATACTCTTTACGAGGTGAAAGTGCTGCTGTGGATCCAGGGGTGGATGCTGGGCTGCTGATGCTGGGATGCCAGGGACAAGGCTGAGGATTTTGAAGCATCCACCCCAATCCTGCCATGTCATTTGAATTGGTCACAGTATAGAAAATTAGTCTTTGAAGCAAAAATATTTTCTTTACCTACTCTTACTAAACACACCCAACACCCTCCCTTTCCCAACAGCAGTATTAAAATCATTTGGGAAAGTATTTACCAGTTTTACTTAATTAATTTTTGGCTTTGCTCTTTGGGGGATCAAAGCTGGGACTTTTACAACACTCCAGTCTACAACAAGAAGGTATTTTCTGCAGTACTTGTGGGTGAAATGTTGGCTTCTTGAAGTCATGGAGATAGCAAGAATATTTAGGTATTACCATGAGGATTTTGTGAAAGATGAACTCCACAGGAAAAGCAGAATTTCTCAGTGGCTTTGCTAAGAGGGAAACAGGAAAACATCTTTTAATTCTAAAAATAGACTGAGTAATGCAAGTCACGTTCTCCTGCACGAGCAGCAGTGATGATTCCAGTCTGGAAGTTCTTCTTGCAGTCTCTGAAACTGAGATCTTGAAAGCCCCTCTTGCTGAACAGTCAGACTCCCCCTAACTACCCCAGCCCCTGCACAGGTGAGCATCACTCTGCAGCATCTCAGGGAATTCCTCTTTCTTGTCCTCGAATCCTGGCTGGTGCTGGGACTTTGATTTCAGACTGTTGGGGTCTGGGTCTGGGTCTGGGGGGTCCCAGCTCAGCAGCGAGCCCTGGCCACGTCTGTCCCCACAGCAGCAGGGACACAGCTTCTGTCAGAGCCCCTGCTCAGAGCCCCTGGCAGGGACACTGCTCAGCTCCAGCTCTGGCAAGGACAAATCCAAACAGAAACTCCTTCTCTGACAAGCCAAAGACATCAGGGAAAGAGTCCCTGGGTTTAATTTTCCCTGGAAAGAGCAGAGCTAAGGTGTCAGCTTATGAGCAAAGGTGGATCTGCAAACCATTCTCCTTCACTGCTTCGAAATAAAAACAGCATGGAGAAAGGGATTGATGGCCAGGGAATGGGGAGGGCCACTGGCTAACACCAAACTGCACCCCAAATCTTCTCCTCTTTAATGAAATACCTGAGAAAGCAAATCTGGGATCCACTCAGCAGTGGGTGAGAAGGTGACCCTTGTGCCTGTTCCCGCTGGGTTTCTCCAAACCTCTGAGGGCCCCACGTCCTGAATTGGGTGCAAACTCCCACACAGGCTGGCACCTGGGCTCACTGAGGAGCGGATGGGTTTTGAGGGCCCCTGGAAAGCTCCACTCTGCAGCAATGGGCTGTAGCAGATCCGTGCTCTCCACGCCTCAGCCACGGAGGGACAAGGAGCAGCCACTGCTCCCTGGGGAGCCAAGGACACAATTCCTGCCAGCTCCAGCAGTAACTCCTGAACCCCTGTGAAAACCCAGGGAAGAAGCAGAGGAGGCTGCAGCCCCATTTCTCTATACATTATGTTTGTTATTTAGTCCCAGGTTAAACAATATCCCACCCAGTCTCTGAGCAGGGAACAGGGGATCAGTCACTGGAGGGCAACCAGGGGCCATCAGACATCAGTTCAGCAGCAGCCTGGAGACCAAGAGAAGCCAAATGTGGAAAATAGAGTGGTTTATACACAAATATGGGTGTAGGCCAAAGGTACAGGAGAAAAGTGCTTTATAAGTCCCATTGTCTCTGGGTTGCCCCATTAAATGTTTACTTTCCCTGCAGTTGTGGGCAGCAGGGTGACCCCACAGAACAGGAGCATCCTCAGTGTCCTCAGTGGGTTTGTGCTGTGCTTTTCCTGCTGGTTGTTGACAGAAGTGGATGTCTGCTGCTTTTCCTTTTATCCCTTCAGATGCAATGGAACCCCCAAATAAAAAATCCCCTCTCCTCTGCGCAGGACCAGAACCTCTGGCTGAGGGTTTGGGATGGGCTTACATGGGAATGGAGAACAACAAACAAACAAAGAGCCTGGCCTGGGCATCCCAGGCCACGTTGGGAACGCCAGCAGAAGAACTGGATAGATCATTATCAACTGGACAATTCGGTGTGGGCAGCTGAGACAGGAACAGATCCAAGCCTTTGGTGCTGCTGGTTGGCCCTGAGAGGGGTCACCCCAGAGCCCACACCCCCCATTTGGCTGGTGCTGAAAACAGGCACGTGGCAAGTCTGTTTGGGAAGCACTGATCCAAACTGGCCAAAAATGACTTTGTTAGTGACATCTGGGGTCACCTGGCACAGCAATCTCGTAGGGAATGCGTGCCCCCCCTTCCTCCGTGCCGTGATAATGGAGGCTGAACTTGTGCCTTGGAACCTTCTCTTTCCGTATTTTCAATCCCTTTTTTAACTCACAGCCCTTCCTTCCCACACCTATTTCCAGCACCAGGCTCTGTCCCAGCAGAGCCAGAGGCATCTGATTTACCAAAAATCCGGTTATGAGCAAGCATGGAACAGACAGGATCCGTCCTTTTTTCCACAGGGCGTAAGCCACGTCGAGTAAGGAGTGAAACTGAAGCTAGAGTTTGTTCAAAAGATAAAAGGGACGGGCCCGGCCCAGTTAAACTTGAGATGGCTCAAGAAATGTCTGCCCACATCCCTGTAAATCATGTGGTTTGATAAGTCAGCACAGCGCAAATATCCTTCCTTGGGCACCTGCGAGTGCTTTGTTTGGAGTCCAGCAATCCCAGAAGCTGCTCTCAGATAGCCGCCTTCCGTCCCCTCCCTTTTTCTCAGGCAGAGGTTTGGATTGGCTCGCTCTTTAATTTAAACCAGTTGCCCATTACAGCTGCTCTCACAGGCACAAGTGTCCGGTTTCACGAGGCTTTCCCAGCCCCAGGTACCCGGTGGAAGTGCCTGAGCAGCGCTGGGGGCATCCCTGGTGCAGCACTGGGGGCATCCCTGGGTACATCCCTGGTACAGTACTGGGTGCATCCCTGGGTGCAGCACTGGGGGCATCCCTGGGTACATCCCTGGTGCATCCCTGGCTGCAGCACACCTGGGGCTGCATCCCTGGGTACATCCCTGGTGCATCCCTGGCTGCAGCACACCTGGGGCTGCAGCAGTCCCTCAGCTCCGGGGCTGCCGGGTGTCCCATCCGTGCTCCTCTCACTGTTCCCACACTGTTCTCTCTCGGCTTTTGCTCATGATTTCTCCTCAGGAGCTGAGTGCAGAAGCTCGAGACAACAAAGATCTTAAGGAAAATCAAAGTATAAGGTACAAATGAGGTTGTGGACGTGCAAGAGCCACACAAGCTTTGCTCTTGCTGTGTTACAGCACAGCTGGCACACGTAGGGAGCTCACGGGGTGGTGGTGGAACTGTGACAGGTTTCATTTCTTTGCCTCCTGCCAGCTGTCTGTGAGCTGCTGATTTAGGACAAGACTTGGGCTGCCATTTTTCATCAAGCATCTTTGTTCCTTATCTGCTCTGTCCTTCTGATTCCCACGGCCATGGAATCATTTTCAGCAGTGAGGGGGGTTTTGTCTTGTAGTAAAACCCAGGAGTTCCAGGTGTCACACATACCCTCACAGCGAGCACCTTATAATCCAAACAGACAAGAAAATTCTCTTTGTTCCATTTACACAGAGTTTAGGCACCATGGGAGTGCAGCCTGTTGAAAGGTTTCAGAAACAAAACCCAGGTGTGGAGCCTTCCACGCCAGCTCCTCACTCACACCCCTCCTCCCAGAGCACGTTCTGCTTGTATCCCTTTCCAGTTTTGGTGCAGAAAGATAGAAAGGGTGGGATTCAGCTCTCCTCACTGTAGAAATCTGGAAGTTAAGGAAGCAGTCTGCACTAATTGTTTGTGTTCCCTGCAGAGCTGGAGGCCCTGGGGGTGACTGACCTCTCCTGGGGTTAAATCACCTCTGCAGGCTCTGGCTGTGCCTGGGGCTGCCCCCACCACTGGGAGCAGGGACAGCTGAGAGTCTGTCCCCTCCATGGGGAGGGGCTGGTGCCACCAGCAGGGACACGAAGGGCTGGTGGGAACTGCCCATTGCCTCAGGAGCTGCTGGCCTGGGGTTTGGGGATGCTCCCCAGAAGGGCTCCAAAGGGCTCCTGGGCTCTCCTCAGTGCCAGGGACCACCCAAACTGGGCACTCACGACCATTTCATCAGCAATAATGTTTTGTCTGGTGTCTTGCCCTCACCTGTGCTCCCTCAGCCCTTCCTGGGCAGGGACATGCTCCAGGCCCCTCCTCATCATCTTTAAAAACAATTATCTGAAAATACCACCAAGAGAATAGAAAAATCCCTCGTGCAAGTACTTCACACACACACAGGTGATGCTCCCAAGCAGTAATCATTCTCTGGGGAAAAGCTTTCTTTTTCTTGGGTCTTCACATCTCGTTGGGAATAAAGCAACTCGGGGAGAGACAAAAAATGTTTAACAAAACTTAGTTGCTCAGTGGTGTACATTTGAATAGTTCTTCAGGAACATCAGTCAGATATTTCCTCCTCTTGTGATTATACACCGTGTGAGGGGAGATTATAAGGACTAAGAGAAAACCCCAGCTGGTCTCACCACAATCAAAGGTATAATTTCCCTGAAACCAGGATTTTACCCTTTGTGCACTGACACCAAGGGATTATTTAATTGCAGTATTTAACGCCAAGAAAACTCTAATCAAAATGATCCAGCCCTATTTTTTCCCACTCTGAAAAATAAAGCAGAAAAAGGAAACAGAAAAGAAAAACACAAAAGGAACAGGAAAGGAAAACATGTTTTTGGCATATTTTAAAGAATTCTGGTAGGCAGCTTTATTAAGCTTTATCAAACTCACACAGTCAAATGAAGACTTAGGAGAAATGTAAACACCAAGGATTTGAAAGTCTCTTCACTAAAATTATGTTCATGATCACCTGCTGGATGGTGAAGTTTGTGTCACAAAATATTGGTCACAGGAGGAAAAGAAGTGTACACCAGCAAAAGCTCCTTCTCATCTTTCATCTGGTTGATTCAGTCAGGAGTAGGGAAACAGGAGACCCCAGTGCCAGATGAGCAGTGCAGATTCTGCACCTGACCTCAGCATCCAGGAAATGTTCTGGAGCTGCTTCTGCTGCTCCCGAAGAGCTTCAGCTCACAGGCAGCAAGAGCCCTTTTATTTCATAATCATGCACCTCCTCTCAGTTAATTCAGTGCATCAGACACCAGCTGCAATAAGTTAAATTCCTAAATATTTTGTCTCCTTCTCCTCCAGAACATTTTGCTTTACTCTCATGTCCAAAGCTACAGAGAAGCTTTGCCCACTCTGAGCTCAGCAGTGCAATTAAAGAATAGGATGTTTGACCCACTTGACATTCACCAGTAACCTGGGGGTTTTTCCATTTGTTATTTTCCCATTAGAATACAAAGAGATGATTGTTTTTTAATTCTGTATCTATATATTTGGTGTATGGCTGGCAGTGTCTCTTTCCAAGTGTTCCTGCACGGAGCAGAGGAGACAACAGCTCTGGGGGAGAGCTGCAGACACGAGAGGAAGCAAATTGTATTGTCCAACAGCAGTGCCAGAACATTTGGGTAAAAGCAAGACCCTCCTCCCCACAGAGCTGGGGATGATTTCACAGTCAGTAGGAGCTGCAGGAGCTGCACACCTTTCAAATTGCTGCCTGGAGATGGGACAGGGGAGTTTTTCTCCAAGAGTGCCTTAAATGCTGGGCCTTGATCTGAGCTGATGTCCCTTGGCTCCTGCAGCCTTCCCTGCTCCTGTAGGGACCCTAATGGGAAGCTGAGATGTTTGCTGTGGAATTTCAGCCCTGAAAGGATGTTGGAAAGGTTGGAATGCTGGGAGCCCTGGAAAAGTCTTTGCACATCTCTGTAATTTTGTTTTCTTGCCATTTCTGTGCTGTCTGTCAGAAGGAAGGTACCAGCAATGTGCAGCCCATGAGCTTCCATAAACATCTCTGAAGAAATGCCAGAGGATGCTTCAAGGCACTGTCAGGCACTGTTAAGTCTGATTTTCTTCAATATCAGCTGAGGCTCTGATTATTTCCTTTTCCCAAGCAAAAGGTCAGTGGAAAGTGGGCAGCCATTCCTGTTAATGCCACTGTAGCATTTCCTTGTTGCCATGGTTTTGTGTGTGTAAAGGATGGTGAAACCAGCACTCAACTGGCAAGAGCAGCTCAGCACCAGACAGGAGCAGGCACCACGAATTTCCCTGGTCTAGGTGACTATTCCTTATTTAAATGCAAGTTTTATTTGGCTTCTGTGCAGAGCTCTGCCTTCATAAATGTTTAATCCCAGAGCTATCAAACCTTCCTTGACCTCGAGGTTTACAGTAAATGGGAAGAAAAAATAAAGGAGAAAGATGTTCCTGTGTAGAAAATCAAGCTTAGAGAACATGGCTGGAGCTGAAAATCTTCCACTGTCATTTTAGAAACATTGATAGAAATTTATTAGGGTGAAACTTTTCTGGAACATTCCTGAATCCATACAGCCAAAGCCTTGAGAAGATAAAACATGAGTGTAAATCCAGGATTGTCCAGGGGGCTCCTGAGATGGCCTCTGCAAGGCAGCGTGAAGGAACAGGACAACCAGAGTGGTGTTAGAGGCAGCAGGGCCGAGCTCACCCCACAGCTCCTGCCACCTTCCACACCTAATGGGTTTTAAGGCAAATCAGTTCCTTGCAACACCTTTTCCTCAATGTCTTCTGCTCCTTGGCACAGGATTGCGATGGAATGGGCTGTGGAGCAGACCTGGCTCGGCCTGGGCCTCAGGGGCCTTTGCTGCCTAAAGGTTCCTTTGGAATGAGCGAGTGAGAGGGGAATAACTGCCAGTGGATCCTCCTTACATCCCTCCATGTGTGACCGGCCCCCTGGGGCTGTTCCTGGAGCAGGACAGATGGGAGAGGGCAGAACTGGCCTCCAAGGGGAGCAGGGGCCGTGCCGAACTGAGTGCTGATGGAACGGATGATTCCTGGGCAGATCAGACTCTGAATGCCTGAGCAGGACCCCAGTGTGCACTTCAACATGGGAGAATTGGAACTCCAGCTATTTTCTCTCTCTCTTTTTTTTTTTTTTTTTAAAAAAAAGGAAAACAACAACAGAAAAGAGAGATTTTGACAAGCTGGTGGCAGATTTTAAGTTTCCTACTCCGGAATAAATCGAGGCAACCGTTTTTCAGCCTGCCATATTTCCAGTTATTAAACTGTGTGTGGTCTGTCCCAGTGCTCGCCACCAGAGAGCCCTTAACTGTGGGTTTGGGGCACTGCGGTGCCGGGGAGCTGCTGGGGCAGCCCTTGGGGGGACCCTCGGGGGAGGCCAGCCGGGCCCTCGGGTGGGCTCACGGGCCCAGGGACGCGCCGGGCGCGCTCGGACGTTCGAGCTCAGTGAACTGAGACCCTGGAGAACAATTCCCCCGGCTGCCAGCGCCGTCCTGGGAAGCCCCCTGAAGCTGCCCTTCCTCAGAAACCCCCCAGCCTCTCCCCACAGCCCTCCCTTTATGCGTTCACAAGCCTCCCCGACAAAAGAGCAATTACAACCTGACAGAAACGACTCACAAAGAGGATGGGGATGACCCCCAGGAGCGGTTTCTGCGCCTCAACACATGGCCAGGCACCGACAAAGCCGGCCCGCTCCCATTCGATGGCACAAGAGCCTCCCAGGCTGGCACGCTTGACCAGCAACTGGCTGGGTGACTCATTCGTCTGGCGGCTCTGTGATTCATGAGCCTCCAGGAGGAAGGGAGGAGGGAGGCGAGAGCTTTTCAAACCTCGAGTTAAATGCAAGAGAAACACATTCCCCACAAAGCAGACGCTCGACTGTGTCCAATTGGTGCCTGAATGCCCCCACAAAGCCAGGGCAGGAGGCCTGGTGTGACGCGCGGCGAGGCTCCGGGGCCAGCCCCGCCGCCGGCTGCCCCTCGCCCAGCTCCGTGGTTTGGAAGGTCCTGAGTGTAAAAACAGGAATAATTCCTTACGTCTTATCCTCGTGTGCTCTGTCCCTCCTGGCCCTGGGGTTTCCCCGGGAACGTCCCGCTTGAGAGTGCTCTGGAGCTGATATCGAGGGCTGTGACCTGATATCAAGGGCTGTGACCTGATATCGAGGGCTTTGACCTGATATCGAGGGCTTTGACCTGATATTCAGGGCAAAAACTTCAAGTGGCTTTGTCCAGTTGAAATTAAGCTTCTGGTCTGCACTAATGATTTTGGCTCCCTGTGGTGTCTGTGAAGTGAGTGTGAGCACAGGCAGGAGCTCCATCCCCAGAGGGGTTCACAGGGGGCAGGACAATGCCCATGGCCATGGGAGAGCCTCAGCAGCTGAGCTGACTGACCTTTGGTGACAGGGGACAGAGCAGGAGAGCCCAGCCCTGGCAACAAGGAGGGCCTTTCCCTCAGCGCTGTCTGAGCCCTGCCAGGAGCTGTGGGTGGTGCAGAGCCATCGCTGGAACGCTGGAGCTCCCAGCCACCATTCCCCTCCCAGGCAGCATTTCATTTATTGTTATTTGTTGCTTCAGACATATGGGTCAAAATGCTGAATTATTTAGCAGCTGTTGTCAGATGGATTTTAAAACAATTAACGAGTGCTAAAAATGTGCAGCCTGCTCTCCCTCTAGGACTTTGCCAAAGAAAGTGCCTGTTTTCTGTCTGTTTGCCAGCGGTTTGTGCCTCCTGCTGCTGCGGCCGTGTCTGGCCTCGGAGCACGTTTGTCCCTCAGCGAGTGCCAGCTGCCCGGGTCAGGGCCCAGCTGGCCTGGCCAGGGGGCTGCAACACCCCAGGGCTGTTTTCTCGCATTTCTGGTGTTGCTGCTGTGGTCCTGGGTGTGCTGCACCCCCACGTGCCGTGGCTGGATTCCTCCATCCCACACCCACGCTGGGGACACAGCGCAGGAGCTGCTAAAGCTCAGCACCAAGGGAGTCTGGGGGCTTCCCTCTCTGGGAGCACCAAGAGAGCTCTGAAGGATCCAAGTCTGAGTTCTTCCTTTCCCTTTGTGCCATGTGGGAAGGCCCCACCCGGGACAGGGGGACCTGCAGGGAGAGGCTGCCCTGGGTGTCCAGTTCACAGGAGGTGGCCACAGCTGGGAAGGGGACAGTGGCCAGGGGATGGTGCCACTCACACCCGTGGGAGAGACTCCAAAATGAAAATTATCTCCAAGCACAAAGGCTGTGGATGAAGTTACTGAGCTGGAGTCAAAAACAAATGCAGGGTGCTGTGAGGGTGTTGGTGTGTGGAGCCTTCCCTGTCAGGGATTTTGCAGTTTGCCTCACCCAGAAATGCAGATCCTCTGTGGTGAGACAGTGTGGGACGTGCAGTTCGGTGCTTCCCGAGGCTCTCAGCTCCCTGTGATCAGGGCAAGAGCATCCTCTGGCCACATTTCAGAGCTCCAGCACCCAGCCCAGCTCACAGGTCAGACTTTGGCCACCAAGCATTTGTTTGTCTCCATCTCCAAAGCACAGGATGTGCTTTGTCTGGAGTCAAAGGGAGGGTTTGTTTCTCCATGGAGTTTGGGATCACCCATAAAATCAGGTACCCTGCATTTAGCCACAGGTTTATAAAATCAGGTACCTTGCATTTAGCCACAGGTTTACAAAAGCAGGTACCCTGCATTTAGACACAGATTTATAAAAGCAGGTACCTTGCATTTAGCCACAGGTTTACAAAAGCAGGTACCTTGCATTTAGCCCCAGCTTTAGGAGCCCCTGCTGCCAGCCCAGCTCTCGGGCATCCCTGGGTAGGACGTGCAGCCCTCTGCCAGCTCTGGGAACAGGGCAGATGATGGAGCACACTCAGCTGAGTTTCTGTTTCTTAAAAATTTTGCACTAGGCAAAGGATTTGGACCTGAATGAAAGTGGTGGACCTAATTTTAGGCAGTACCTATGAATGAAACTTGAAACGAGCTGCTCAGGAAATACCTTCCTCTGCAGCAGTGCCAGGCAGAGTATGGGATTTAATGCTAAATCAGCCAGGGCCTGTGAACAGGTTACTGCGAGAATACTTTTTCCTACTTTCAGCTAAATTATTTTTTAAAAAGAAATCTTCATTTCTACATAGATGTCCGTGTGCTGCTGCAAAAGCTGCAGAGCTCTCCCCTCCAGGGAGCGAGGGTTCTCTGTGCCAGTGCCATGTGTCACCTTTTGCTGCCTGTTTGTCACCGTGGCCCCGCTCTGCAGAGCTGCTGGCTGCAGCCTGGGGCCCGAGGATGGCCCAGGGTGACCGGCAGGGGGGGAGATGTGACAGAGCTGGAAACCTGTCCCAGACGAGCAGGCACACTGGCTTTCAGTGCTGTCTGCCTGTGCCTGTTTTGCTGTCCAGCATCCTTTGGGCTTTGTCTCATCCCTCAGTCAGGGTCTGTTTGGTATCTCAGTCGCTCTCCACAGCAGAGCTGTAAAACCCTGACTGCCCACAGGGAGGGAGAGAGAGATCAGTGCACTGCTCGTGTTTGTAGGTGGTAAATGCCCACCTGTCCCGTGCCTGTGCTGGATTTATTGCTCTGAGCCTTTCAGGAGGGCAGGTTTGGAAAGCTGCATTGCCAGAATAACCCGGGCCCACTTCAGAAGGTGATGGGATTCTGAGAAAGGCTTTTCCCTCAATTTGCACACTCGATGGTGACCCAGAGCAGTGACTAAATGGAGGAGTGAACCTGCCCAGGTGGGGGAGCAAAGTTTAGCCTGGAACCTGTGTCAGCTGTGTGAAAGGACTCTGGGCACTTTCTGAGGCTGGGAATACACAGACATTTGTACAAAACCTTTGTTCAGCTGAAGGTGCAGGAGGTTATTGATTACTGTCAGCAGAGTGAGGATTTGACCTGGGTTCCCTGCCCTCCTCCTGCCCTGCCCAGCCCCATATTGCAAGAGCCATTTCTTGTCCAAACACCTGATCCTGAGCGTGGTTCAGCAGCTCTTGGGAAGGGCTGACCTTGCTTTACTCCCATGGAAAGAGGCAGTGGAAATTGTTCAGCCCTTCACAGCTCCTAGCAGAGGTGTCTCACTGGACCCAGCTGCTCCCCTGAAAACCTTTCAAATGCTGAGATTCAAAGTGGGATTTCCAGAAGGCATTTGGAGACAGATACCAGGAATGTTTGGACTCAGTGGGAATGATGTGGATCCCTTGGGTTCCCCTTAGAACCTCACCTTGGCACTTTTCTGATGTTGAGTAAAACCAAAGAGCACATCTTGAGATTTTGCTTGTAATTACTGGATATCTATAAACTCCACAACTGCCATGAGCTGTTCCTTCTCCAGCCCTTCCATAGTAAAATTCTGGGAAGTAACACCTTTTAACAACAAGCAAATCTGTCTTAATAACTCAAAAATCTTGTGCTAGAAGTCCAACTTTCCACTGGCAACAGTTCTGGTTAATATTGGAAATCCTAAATATCTGATTAAACATTTCTGGAATTTCTGGGAATACATTGAGATGCTTCATGGGCTAGTTCTTCATAAGGGTTTTCAACAAAATATCTTCCATTGGGTCTTAAAGGAATCCCTCCAAGTAATCCATCTCCCTAAATTCTTAATGTGGTTCCTTACATTTCCTAAGCTGGCTCCTTAAATGACTTATGTTCTCCTTTGCAGAATGCATAGACACAAATAAACCACATATATGAGGAAGGAATGTTCCTCCATCCCACAAAACAAATTAAATCTATTGATCCAAAATCAGCCCTGGAGGAGCTCCTGTGAATGCAGACGAAACGCATGAGCTGAGTTCATTAAAGCAGCATTTCTGATAGGGGCTGGGAGCAGCAGGCAAACGAGGTTTTGCAAGAGTAAAACGATTGTTTATTAGTGATGAGTGAATCACAAAATGTCTGGCATGTGTGTTGATCTTAGAGAAAGAACTGAAACAGTCTGAAACCTGATCAGGTCTCTCTGAATCCATATGTCAGCAAAAGTGCCTGGAAGTGAGTCTGAGTCAGGGCTCTCGTTCAGACATCCTGAAACGTCCAGATTTACACGCTTGGATATTGTCACATCCCAGCAAGTGCTGAGAAATTGGGGATGGTGAATTCAGCTGGTGAATAAACAAGAACAAACTCGTTCCTGAATTCGATATGACTGTGATCTTTCAGAGATGGTTACACAAATCCCTCAGCCATGCCAGAGCTGCAGAAGGGAATATAAAAGCAGGGGAAACAAAATTAATTCCCAATTCAGACTTCATAAATAAACAAGGCAAGTCGTGTCCAAACTTTTGTTTTGTTTTCTTCTTAAACACTCTGTCAAACCACAAGAAGCTTTTCAAATGTCTCAGTACAGAAATCAGCTCTGGGGCTGGAGCAGCGTGGTTTTGTTTCGCTTTTGTGGAAAATCTTGGGGATAGACACTGACCACACGGTGTTCCCCTGAGGAGCAGGGAGCCAGAGACACTCCTGGCATGGTCCTTGACCAGACAGCGCTCTCACAGCTTTGACCTCTTCATTCCAGCTTCTCAGCTGACCTCAGCACTGAAGGACCTGCAGATGCTTGCAGGGAGGAGATCTTGCAGGTGGTTTTCCTTCCCCTGGCTGTGGTTTTCCAGGGAAGCGGGAGAGGGGCTGGGTCAGCTCCTGCGTGGAGGATCCTGGGCAGGGAGGGCTGGTCACTCAGGCTGCTCCATCCTGGTGGCAGCCACTTGTGGGAGGAGGCTCCTTTCTCCCAGAAACGAGTGACCACTCCTTGCAGACACCAGGAATCCACGGGGCCCGTGCTGGGCCAGCTCCTGGCTCCCACTCACACGGGGATTGGGGGTGGTTTGAGCCTCTGGCTCTCAGTGCCGAGCCTCAGCATCCCACTGATGGAGGGTGACTGACAGATGTCACCAAGGCCGAAATATCTCCCAGTCTGGCAAGTCATCCATGCCAGCTCCGAGAGCTGTGTCCAGAGGGGCTAAATCCCACCACAGAACTGTCTCTGGGATACCCCACAGTGACCTGCAGTAACAATCCCAGGCACATCGAGGCCTCCGTGGTTCCTGCAAGAGAAGAGGCTCTTTGATGTGCAGAGGCTGGTTTTCATCTCTGTTTGTGATTCTGTGCTGACACAATGTCTCCATGCACAGCAGGATCCATCTTCCTGCTGCTTTCAGCAAGCTCCTGAAACAATTTTTATTTCAATTTTGTTAAAAAATTCCTGTCCTAGAAGCTCACACTTGGTCACAGAGCATCATCACTCAGAGCTGAAGTCTTGGGCCATCAACCCAGACACAGCAGGTCCTGTGAGAGCAGGACTCACCAGAGCTTTCTGTGGTCTTCACCAAAAGCTGGCACCATAAACTGCACAGATCGTGATGATGATGATGATAGATCATGATGATGATGATTATTATTATTAATATTTTCATATGTTTAGAACAGAGCCTCACCCTTCCCTTCTGGACCAATTTCCACCTTTCTGGACCTGTGTTCTTAGAACTGAGCAAGGCTGGTAATCTGGGATAAGTGCTAAAACCTCAACAAAGTACTGATCTCTTAAATCAAAGCCCTTTCGAGCCACAGGTAGAATTCTGGGCTTCAGCATTTCCATTCAGGGCCTTTCTGGTGTGAAACGAAATCCTTAACAGCCATGTCATAAAATAAACTCTTCATCCTCCCATAAAATGTTGAGCCCGTGGAAGAAAAGTGCATACCTAAAGAAATATGCCTCTTAAAGCAGTGGTTTCCAGCAATGGGAACAGGAGGGCAAAGACTTAATCACAGTCTGGAGAGCTGGATGAGCACCCTGGTGGGTGTTTGAGTGGATGAAACCGAGAGAGAAATTCAGGTTTAACAGGGCTCATGCAGCTGAGCAGAGGGGGTTTATTCCTATGCCTCTTTCTCCAGAAACAGGAATTATGTAGAAGTATTTGCAGGAAATGAGTCCATTCTTCACTCCTGTGTATTTCACTGTCTATCTCCAGCGTGGAAGGAGGTCAGGTGCCAGGTTCTCCCCTGGCAGGCTGTGAAGCAGGAGTGGGGACCCCTCCTCTGCCTTCACCAGAGCACAGCGCTGAGGGTACTCAGAGGCAGGAAGGGGCTCCTGGAACGAGCTGTGTGAGGCAGTTTGAGGGAGGATTAGTGTCCCCATGGCAGGAATTAGTCAGAGAGCTCCTGGTGTGGGGCAGGGCAGAGGAGAGGGCCTGGCCCCCGAGGGTGTCCTGCTGGCCCCAGGCTCCCGTGGTCCAGCACAAGCCAAGCCCCGTGCAGAGGCCACGGAGCAGCGTCCATCTGCAGGAGCAGGAGCTGGGCCCTGCTGGGAGCTCCACAACCATCCCTCATCATTCCTGCCTGCAGAAACGCCGCGGAGATGCCGGCAGGACCGGCAGAGCCCCGTTACCAGAGGGCAGGGATTGATCAGAGAGGGGTGGGAGTCGGCAGAACACGGCGTCTGGGGCGGCCCAGACGGCTCTGCAGCAGCCCAAACACAGGACGGACCCAGGCAGCCCCCGCCGCTGCCAGCACAACTGCTCGCGGGGTCTGCCAAGGAGCCAGATGCTGCTGCTGGAAAAAATATCTTCCAGAGTCTGGCATCAGGATCCTGTGATTACCATCCAAATGGGAGGAGATGGAGTGATAGAATGTGAGCTTAGTATTTAGCACCCCAGAACTGTGCAGCAGCCTTTGAAGGCAGAGGAAAAAAGTTCAAGCAAAATATTTTTGCTAAAAATACGTTCGGAGAAATGAACTTTTTTTTTTTTTTTTTTTTAAATAGCAGAAAACCAAACTATTATTAAAACAACGCAAAATATTTTATGTCTGTATCAATTAAATGAGTAAAACCAAAGAGGACTGTGGATTCTTTACTTGAGTAAATTTTGTTAAGGAATAGTTTCGTAAAGGTCAGAGCTTGAGCTCTTTGTCTCTGGTGTTGTTGCTGGTGGAAAGTTCCACTGCAGAGCATCACAGCGACTCCCCTACCCAAGACAAATAGAGATGGGTCGGAGCATTCCCACACAAGTTTGGGAAGGGTTGAATTCAGATCCAAAGTCTGCAGCAAGCCCTTCTCATTGACAAACAGGAGCCAAATCCCTAAATTTACACTGGGTTCTGGGGGGAAAGCTGAGCACCAAAACCACCTGAGCCTGGCTCCAGACCGTGCAGTTTAAACCCAGGTTTGGAGGGAAGGCAACAGAGGGATGGGACATTCCTGAAAGAGCTTTGAGGCTGCTCCTGAGCCTCCTCCTCCTCCTCCTTTCTGTGTGGCTGAGCCTTTCGGAATCCCTGACTGCAGGAGGATTTGGAGTCCCCGTGCAGAGAGGCTCCCACCAGCCTGCCTGGCCCTGCCGAGGGTCCCCGTGGATGTGGTGGTTGTGAGAGCTCAGCACGCCGAGAAAAGCAGGCGAGGCAACATCTGCTCCCCTGGCTGGCTGCACTCACCTCTGCTCTCCAGCCCTGCGCTTCTAAACGAGTGCTGGTCCCACTCCATGACTGGGAATCCTATTATTATTGTAATAGTAGTAATAATAATAATAACAACCCAAGTGGGAACTCAGAAACTTACATCTGGAAAGTTAAGACACGAAGACTGTTTTGTTTTACTTGTATTTTTGGTTGCTTATTTTTATGACAGATCTGTATTTCAACAAATGTTATCTCCTTGCCTGTTATAACAGATCAGGAAAAAGTAAACAAAGCTATTAATCATCATCTCCCATACTCTGCTTTCTGGGCATGGCAGATCGGTTTGGAGGGGAGGTGGGCAGGGAAGCAGAGAGCATCTGTTCCCTCACTTGGGAGCTCCCCCAGGGATGCTGCCAGTGGTGCCTGCTCCCTCAGGGAGGTTTGTAAAGGGAGGAGGATTCCACCCCAAGCCCGTGTTTGTCCTGGAGGGCTCAGGCTGTGCCATTCGTGGGCAGTGCCGTGGCTCTCCTGGGCACAGCCTGAGCCCCAGCTGGCCTGGCTGGTGATGGCTGTCTCCTTGAAGGCCACGAGGATCCCAGGTAACTGCTGACCTGATGGATTTTCCAGTAGCTTTTGACACATCTCACCCAGGGAGCTGATGAATTCAGCTGTTAATTCTACAGCAACCAAACAAGATAATCCCAAACCTCATCCTTTAAGGTCACTAATTACTTATGGAAACACGATGGGATGAGTCACAGGACTGGAGGGCTGCAGTGTATGTCCACAGGCTCTATAGGCTCTATAGGCTCAGGGGAACCTTCTCCCTCTCCACAGCTCCCTGACAGGAGGGGGCAGCCAGGTGGGGGTCAGGCTCTGCTCCCAGGGAACAGGGACAGGACAAAAGGAAATGGGCTCAAGTTACACCAGCACAGGCTTAGATTGGATATTAGGGAAAAATTCTTCACCTGGAAGGTTATCCAGCCCTGGCACAGGCTGCCCAGGCAGTGATGGAGTCACCATGCCTAGAGGGATTTAAAAGCTGTGTAAATACGGCACCTGGGATGGTAGGTTAGGGGTGGGTTGGCAGTGCTGGGTTAACAGCTGGACTCGATGGTCTTGGAGGTCTTTTCCAACCCAAATAACTCTGCTCACCCACGTGGGACTGATGTTTCAGTCCTTCCCAGGTTCTGTTTGGACATGGCTTTCCCATAAGGCTGTTTGACTTGGGAAGGGGAGGTGGGAGGTGTTTCCAGCTGAAAGGACAGCAGGATCTGACACAGAGATCTGACACATGGCTCTGGTGTCCCACAGTCCATCCCGGAGGCCAGGACAGCTCTGCTTCCCCAGCTCTTGGCCAGGCTGGGAGCTCTGATGGCAACGAGCTCTGAGAGTTTGATCAGTGTCAGATGTGCAGATTTCTGCTTTCAGAGGCTGGAGGCTGTGGGTGGCATCTTCCCTCCCAGCCTCACCTCCACGTGCCGACTTTGGGGTCTGGAGGTGTGGGGTCTGGTGGTGCTGACGGTCCCAGGGGGACAGGGGACAGCTGGACGTGCCTTTTTACCTCACAGAAAGAAATCTGATCTGCCCCAATTAATAGAGAGGATTCTTTTGCCCTGATACACAGCACTGCAAACTGTAATTTATTCTCTGTCTCTGCATTATCACTTTTCTGGGTCTCCCCCCTCACCCCACTGCGTGTGCTCCGAGGTGTGTGTGCCCTCCCAGGCTCAGGCTCAGGTTTCTGCTTTAACTCCTGCCTTCTGTAAATGTTATTTCAGTGTCATCAGCAGTTGCTCTGCTTCTCCTTCCCTCTCTATGGATATCAGAATCCACGATGAATTTAAAGGATTTGTTCTTCAGATCATGTTTAAGTCCTTGATGGTGATGTTGTTCAGCTGATCAGCTGAGCAAAGGCTCCTGGAGCTCCCTGCGTTGGGAAGTCTCTCCTCAATCACTAATTTTCATTTTTTTCATTTTACATTTTGATGTAAAGTGTTATAATGGATATCTCACATCCAAGCAACAATACACCAAGACAGGATGGGTTCCAAACCACCAGAGATCCGGGATACCCTGGATCAGGAACCACAGGTTTGTGTCGTGTATCCCAACTCCAGACAGCACACAGCAGTCCAGGTCTGTCCTTCTGAACAGAGAGGTAACGTAACACATCTGAAAAACCGTGCAAACACCAAAACAAGCAGCAGCTACAGCTAAACCAAGGCACTGCCAAGTGCCAAAAATGCCTTTTGTGGGGAGCACTGCTGAGCTGGTGGCTGGCTGCCTGTGTCACCTGCTGGGAAGGAGGGACCTCCGCTGAGGGGGTCCCCTTGAGAGGACAACTGCATGCAACTCTCTCCTCCAAGGGTGACTCAGGCACAGTGCCCTCGCCAGTCTGGGCTGGCCTTTGAAAACCTGTGTGGTTTCATTTCTAACCCTTAGGTAGCTCAGTGCTCACTAGAATGACCCACTCATTGCAACCATGCAAGCCCTTGTTGAAACCATGTTTTATTCTATACCATGTTTTGTTATATACCATGTTTTATTATATATCATGTTTTACTATATAAAATGTTTTATTCTATATCACGTTACAGACAAGAACCAATCACAGAACTGTTGGTCACCTCCTTGGGTTGGTGTGGCAGCATTTGGTTGTGTGGAGAAATACCTGAGGCTCACCTCCCTGGTGAGATCTGTTTCTCCTGCTCCTGCCTGAAGAAAACACCTTTATTTTCCCTGTATCTGCAGCTGACTTAGGTTGGTTTCAGAAAATCAGAGGCGTAATTTGCTCGGGCTGTGAAACATAAGCCTTTAAAGTGCACACCCGGAGCACTTAGGGCAGTTATGGTGTCCTGGTTTCCTGGGAAGCACGACTCCACTCATTAGGTGCAAGTCACCCAGACTGAAAGCCACCGGTCATTCCCTCAGGTCATGGACTGCACTCCAGCAGCTCCAATTACCTCAGCAGAATGGGATCACCCATAACAACCTAAGTAAATCAGGAAGTCACCAAACAAGGGAAGTAATTACAGCTTCTTTCAATCCTGAAAAAGCAACCTGTTCTTTTACGACCCATCAAAACCATGTGTTTGCCTTTAGTGGTTAAAATAAAGGGTGTGCAATTTGGGAATAATCCAGCTATGAAGTTTCCTTAGTAATTGGCAAGTCCTGAGAGGTTTTCACTTCTGCGATTTAAAGGTGGTGAGCATGAAATTAATTTAATTTTCTTTTAGATTAGCGCTTAAGGGACACTACAAAACCAAAGAATGACATTCTCAAAGGGTGAGCCCACATTTCACCCATTTGACATAAAGATTATTTTGTTAACTACCTTTAAATTTCGTTTATAATGTGATTTAGTAATGCAGTAAAACCAGAATGTCAGTCACTGTAGCTGTATCAAACATTCAGAATTCACAAAATATTGACCCCTTTCAGAGGAAGGCCTAGAACGTTACTCAGCCCTGGCAGTGCTACTATCACTTTACATAACTCTTACACTCTTGTTTCTCAGCCCTTGTTCCAACATGCCCATTCATTTGATTCAGATTCAACTGATCACAGGAGGAAAAACCCCTGTTTGCAGCAGTCTACCTGCACTTTTATACAGCACTTTTCCAACGCTCAGGGTACAGGTGTGGAGGTTGCTTTAATGGACAGATCTTCTGGAAATCTGAGCGTGAACCAGCTCCTCTTTGTGGAAGTAAAAAGTCTGATGGGACATGGTCCTTATGGCTGAGCTTAGGCTGAGATAGGACTAATCTGGCTGAAATCAGGAGGGTGACTCAAATTCCTTCAAACTCTGTGCATCTCTGCCCCAGGGCCACGACACAGGATGTTTAATTCTGGGGAATGTTTTTTACCTAAATTATACTTCGTTCACTTGTTTCTCTGGAAAAGGCTTTTAAAAAAGAATAACAAATATATTAGAATATTGCTCCCAACATTTGGTAGGGAGAGTGTCTAAAGATCACATCCTCTATTTTAATTGAAAAATTCAATAATTATATCATCATCTCACATTGTTCTGCATTCATTCAATATTTGTGTGCAAATGTTCAATACCCTTTATACCACATAATTCACTTGGCCGAGGTGGCTGTTTTCTCACTCCAGGAACCATCTCCAAACCCCTGCCCGTTTCTCAGGTGTGTTTATTGCTGCTGAAGCCAATGGCTGTACCCACAGGAGGCTGTGACCAAGCAGTGAGTGGCAGAGCAGGATCCCAAAATGAGGCATGTGGTGTTTCTGAGAAGGAATTAAACCCTGGGTGCCTCCCTCTCAGCCCCCTCTGAGGGCCACATCTGCGCCTTCCCAGAAAATCCTCCTCCTTCTTCCCAACAGGCCCAGAGCCCCCACTGACAGGAAGTGTGCAGAATATTGTGTGTTCTTCAGCTCCCACTGGAATGTTCTCAGGGTCGTCCTTTCAACCTTTAAAAGGTCTTTCTGACCGGAGAGAAAGGGCATCACCTGCCCAGGGCAGCAGTGCCGGCTGCTGACGAAAATCTGGGGGAAAAGGGAAGATGACAGAACCCTCCAACGCTGAGCTGTTTCCCAAGGCTCCACCACCCTCTCTGCTCCCCACACGCTCCTTTCTGCTGTGGCTTTCCCAGCCCCGCTGGATGTTCACTGATTCATCCTCTCCATCGCCGAGACACCTCAGCGTTTCCAAAGGAAGGCAAGAAACCAGGTCAGCAGAGTCAAAGTAACCAAGGGGAAAAACCACATATTCTTGTACTGAGAGAGAAGTCAGGGGAAAAAAGGATACCGTAAAGTGGGGTTTAAAAAAGAAAGAAAAAGAAAACATCCCCAGAGTGGGTTTGAAAGCCGACGTCTGACAGCTGTGGCATATTTGGTGTCTCACATCCCAACGGCTCAATGAGAAAGGCAAAGCTGATGGTACAGCCTCTGAAAATCCCACATCCGAGCTATTTTGGGTTTACTCAATGTAGCTACTGAATTGCAGCTGCACTCCAGCTACCTCTGTCCTCAAACACGTGGGGAGCAGCCTGCCTTGGGACACAGGCTAAGGTGCCACGGAAAAGATGTCAAATATTCTCTGGTAGAGAGCAAGTGCAGGACCTCCCTGCTGTGTGCTTGTCCCTCGACAGCCTGGACAGCAGCCACACTCCAGCCCTGCCTCCATGGGCTGGTTCTGCCCAGAAACCTCCTGGAGTGATAAGGAAGAACTTCCTTTCTGTTGCTTCCCATTATATCTTTGGCCCTTCCCCTGTTCCTTCCCAGATTTTGTTTTCCAAAGTAGCTGGCACACAGCTGCTTGTTTGTGGCTCACACGCTCACAGTAGCGGGCTCTGATCTCAAAATGTGGATGTTTCAGGCCAAAAAACAACTCCTCAAGCATTTGTTGGCTCCTTCAGGACCGTGGTGCAGCCGGGTCCCCATGGGCAGCGCAGGTCCTGCCCCCAGCCCCCGTCTGACTGGGGCCATCTGAGCCACCACAGACCAACTGCACTCACATGGAGCTCCCTTGCATTTTTGCAGCTGGGAATGTAAACCACACTGACCAAGGAAAGTTGGGGAAATTGCCAGTGAATGCAGAAAAGAAAAAAAAGAGAAGGAATATGGGGAAAGCAGGAGGTAAGAACATGAACACTGTTTATTTAACACTCAACACGTTGACTCAACTGTGTGCGAGTGACCTTCCCTTTGGTTGGGATTGAGGCCTTGGATCAGAGCTTTGATGCCTGGATGGGGATTAGCTGAATGAATTGTTTGGCAGAGACACCAGGTGGCTACAAAAGGTAAAACTCACCTATCCGTGCCATCTTGGGGGTTGGTTGGTTGGGTACGGTGCCGGTGAGGAAATCGTGATTCATGTCTAGATGTAGATGTGGAAGGAATGCAAACATCCAAATTGCCTTCTTCCCAGGTTTTAAGAGTGTTCAGACCCAAGGGTTGGTTTTGTCTCAATGAAGGTAAACTTAGTCCTCTAGAGGGCATGGTTACACTGATTATATATTTAATAATTAACCAGGATTACCTTGGCTATCTGTTCATTTCTACTGGTGTAGATCAAGGGTCAGTGAACTGGCACAGGTGAAGTTTCATTCATTGTCTTAAACCTTGTATAAGGCTTTCCATATAACCTTTCTTCTTAAGGAGGCTGATCCTCTATGGGCAAGAAGGTTTGGGTTTGATCATTGGGGAAGCTTTCCAAGAGGTATTTGGAATTCTTTCCTTGCTACCAAAATCCAGCGTGAAAATCTGTTTTTCACATGTATTTATGCTCCTGCTTTGGTTAATCCCAGCATCTCTTGGCAGCAACCTGGACTGGGCCATCTGAATGGTAGCACAGTGTGGGATTAGAGTCCATCCTTCTCAGGAAGCATGGAGGCTCCAGACACTGGATGGAAATTATTTGTGTTTGGGCAATCTGGTGTTGAACTCATCCAACCAAATTTCCAGAATCATGCAGATGTCAATATGGCCACCAGCTGTCTCAGTGCACGTCCTTCCCTGGAGAGCAAGCAGAGCAGAGGGTGGAATTCGGGACTGCACTACACAAAAGAAAATTCTGCCCAGGCTGATCCAAAAATCCACCTCTTCACCGGGGCAGAACAAACTGTGCAAAGTCCTTTTAATCTGGAAGTCACGTCTTTGTGGGGCTTACACGAGGTTCACTTGTCTGCAATGGAAACACCTGCATTTTATTCAGTTTTACAATATTTAAATCCCCTTATAAAATAAACGGCTACTTGCTGGAACGGTACCCATGCTGGATGTCCAAGATCTGATGAATTTTAAAGCTATTTTCTAAGATGCAGTAGAGAAAGGGCAGCACTGGAATCAGCCATCAGCCACTGCTGGGAAGGGAGAAGTATCAGCCTCTCTTTTGTGGCCTCCTTCAGCTTCTGAGTGCATTCCACCCTCGTAACACGTTAGGATTTCTCTCTTGGGTCACCCACAGTGCCAAACCAACACCTAGGAACTGAAAAGAGCGTTAATCTGCACTCACTGGATGTGATCACTGAGCTGTGCCCCAGAGCATCCCCTCACTTCTTCAGCTACAGTGGGAAGCCACCCTCGGCCATCGCATCCTCCTGCTGCTGGACCATGAGGTTCCAGTCTCACAGTTTCAGTCTTATCCCCTGACACTTCTGTGGGCTGGACACATGGCTGT
>VZTH01004218.1:0-41467 GCA_013397815.1 Aleadryas rufinucha | reverse complement strand
GGCTGCACCTCGAGCACAAGTGGCACAACTTCATCTCAGGTGGCCCCGACCCCGGTCCCAACCCTGACCCCGGCCCCGGCCCCGATCCCGGCCCGCTCTGACCGCTCTGCTCCCCGCAGGCACGGAGAAGAGCCGGGGCGTTCAGGCGCTGGCCGTCAGCCCCAACCGGCGGTTCCTGGCGGTGTCGGAGGCGGCGGGGGAGCAGCCGGTGCTGGCGGTCTATGAGCTGACGGCGGAGCGGGCGCGGCGGCGGAAGGTGCTGGCCGCCGACGAGCTGCCGGCGCGGCAGGTGGTGTCCCTCGCCTTCTCCCCCAACAGCCAGTTCCTGGCGGCCGCCACGGCCCCCCCCGAGGGGCACCTCACATGCTGGCTCTGGGAGAAGCAGCAGCTGGCGGCGGCCGTCCGCGTCCCGGCCGCGGGCGACGGCCCCTGCCAGGTAACGGGTCCACCTCCGCCTGCTTCCAAAACTTCCAAACCCGAGCTGTGCCAGCGTCTCGGCGGCTCATTATTAACACTCCCGTTCACAGCTGACTGGTTCTTTGGGAACATACTTCACTTTTCAAAAAGGTGGATAAAAGGATCAAACTTTAGTTCAACAAGTAGCAGGTGCGAGGTTGGACGTACATTCATCCTTCAGGACATGTACAGTGCATTTTCCCGTTCCCATATGGCTTTTATCCGGGGCAAAAGGAGGAGAAGGCTCCACACTGTAGATTTCATACAGTTTCTCTGACCTTTCTTGACATGTCTGTATCTGTTGTATCCCATGAGATTCTCTTATATCACATGAGATCTATGTTACGGGGCCAGTACAACAGGCCAGTGAGTGTGCAATCTGTCCCTCGTGTCCCTGCAAAAGCACACACTAAATATGTTGGCTGTGCTCAGTAGTTGTAATACACTTCTTGGAAGCTCTCAGTGCCCCTTTTCCTTCCTGCAGTCTTCTGTGTGTCTTCTGGTCCCACTTTTCAGGAAGCTTGCTACTGGAAAAACTTGCTAATCAGTAGTAAAGAGGTATTTTGACCTTACTTCTGTAATTTAATTTTGATAGACACACTTTTGAAAGGGGGAAAACTGCAATATGTAGTTATGATGGTTAGTTCTTACTCTCTTTGGTATTCCTGTATGTTTCTATGAACCATCTTCCCTTGTTTGTTTTCCTGTATCGGGTACAGAAAGCCTTCAGAACAGGTATAACACAAATATTTGCTTATTTGTGAACATAGTCGAAAAAAATACTTCCCCTCTTTTTTGTTCCATAGGTGAGCTTTAATCCTCAAGACAATACTCAGATTTGTATCACTGGAAATGGCTTTTTTAAACTTTTCAAGTACAGTGAAGGATATTTAAAGCAGATGAATTTACAAAGGGGAGAGCCAGAAAACTACTTGTGCCATGCCTGGCTGTCCGAGGAGGAAGTTATATGTGGCACTGACACGGGCAAACTTAGCTTGTTTGAAACTGGACAGCTGCACTGGGAGACAAGTTTGGAGTACAGAAAACCACCCAAAGAACTGAAAGAAGATACAACAACAAAAGAATATGAGAGGTAAATCTGTTAAATGTTATTAATAATAGTTCCATGCTTTTGCCTGCAGATTAGTTACTTCCTTCTTGTCCAGTTTGTGATGTTGATTGCTGCTTAGCATTTTTTGATTTGTGCTTCTTTATTTTTAAAAGTCTTTATGCATTTCCTAATTGCATTTCTGGTGTTTCTAGTGGACTGGCCTTTGAAGATAATGGTTTACAACAGCATTCTTTGCCTCAAATATCTGCAGTTGCAGCATATTCCAAAGGGTTTGCATGTTCACCTAGCCCAGGAGTTGTTCTTCTGTTTGAGAAGAATGAGGAAAAGGAGGGCTATGAGGAGAGTCAAGAAATCTGGGTAAGGAGGAAAAAAGCTTTTCTAAGCAATTATGCAGCAGAGCCTTGTTTAGAGAACTGTGAGTGCTTCTGATTCAGTTATTAATAACAATTTTTAGCACATTGCTAAATTGCACTGTAAGCATTAGCTAGCTGTCGTGATGATGTCGAAAGGAGTTGCCAGAGGTCACACTAAAGTCAGTGACTGATGACCTTTTGCAAGGTAGTTCTGTATGTTCCCTTCCCACATGTAATATGTGCTTTGAGGCTGCTAAATTTCAGGAAACCTTTAAGAAACTTTTATTCGTGGAGACTTTTGGGACTAAGAAGTAATTTACATCAGTTTTGAAGAACTAGGCTACTTGGTTTTTTCCAAGCAGAAGCTCTTCTCTCAGGTATTTATTACAGTTGTCATGAGACTGGTGCACTCTTAAATAATCCTTCTAACTGTTCTATGGCAAACTGTATTCATTGACTTACTGCAATCCCTTGATAAGAACATTAATGAGCTGGTCAAGACTTCATACTCTGGTTTTAAAAGGTCAAATCTTCTCTATACATGGGACCCTGTAATAAGACTTATCTACCTTAATGATACATTACAAAGAACTGTTTTTCTGAAATCACATTTTTTAGGCAGTTCTCATTCTGACACTTGTTTGGTTTTTTCTTGATATTTTTCTACTACCATTTTAATTCTTGTTTAGTGCAGTACTTCAGATTATTGCTGAAATGTCCTCTGATACTTTATTTCAGCTGTAATGTTATAGATACTCTTAGATTGTCCTCTTGTCCTCTGTTCCCTGCCTTGCCGTAGTTATGTGCTATTAAATATCCAAGTTGTCTTGCTGATATTATGTATGTGTTTATTAGAGGAGCATTGCAACAAAAGTTTGTGTGTGTGCATGCCTACTACCAAAACATGGGAACCTGGCACAACCCACAGGATGCCTTTCTTGTGCAGATTCCTCAGGACCTGTTCAGCACTGAGCCAAAAAAGTCAAGCAGACAGGACATTACATGTATATGCTTCAGCCCCTCTGAGGAAATGATGGTCATTAGCACAAATAAAAATCAGCTCTACATGTTTACCATGTTCTCCACCAAACTTATAAGGGTAAGTGCAGTTCAGTCACATTTCACAGCTTTCATGTCCAGTGTTGTAATGACACAGGCTACTCAGTGTTGTTTTCTATGATGCATTCTCATAAAATCCTTCAAATGAACCCTTAAAGCTCAAGATATGAAGTCCTGGGTGTGCGTCTCTGAGAGCGGTATTTCTGTAGCCTCTTGCTCAAGCATCCCTCCATGTGAATACCTGATGCTATTCAGCAGAGTGATAGAGGACACTTAGGACCATTTAAAGGTGCCTGTTACTGCTGAATCACTTCACAAAGGCTTGAACTGAGATATCCTCAATGTAACTGTAGTGGTTTGTGCTGCACTGTAATATGCAGAAACTTTAATGCAATAGTAAAGCTGGGACAGCCATGGGAATCTCATTTGACTCTAAAATGATAGTTGTTGAAGTCTTAGCTAGAAGTGAAACCTCTTTGTGAAATACACACATAATAAAAAACCTTCCCTACTCTGAAGGAGTTAAATAATACAAAGACAAGTGAAAAATGTATTGTCATGAAACAGGGTTATATGGAATTGAGCACCTAACCTATGTACAGGCATATGGAAAGATCTTCACAGGAAGAGGGGTTGTAGTTAGGGCTCCTGTTTCCACATGCAGCCTAAAATTTTATTGGTGCTTCACTTCCAGCACGTGGTAGCTAGATATCCTAGTGAAGTTTTCTATCACTCAGCACTTGACTTTTTAAAAAATATCTGCATGACCAAAAGATATTAACTGAATTCTTTCAGGTCCAGTTTTATTTATTTATCTAACTTGCCCTTTCTTATAGACCTACAATTATGTTCTGCTCTCACTGCTCTGCCCTGCATCACTTTTGTTGATTATTAATTATAAACTTAAAACTAACATTGTTAGGTTTTTAACATTGTTATGTTCAGACCAGTGCAGTGAAAGGATTAAGTGGTTCCCCCACATCTATTCTACAACTGTATGCAAAGACCCATGATAGATTTTTTTAATCTGACTTACTGCCTGCAATGAAATATTTGTGATTTCCTTATGTTCTCATTCCTTCTCAGGAGAAGACATCTTATTTTGCATATATGAATGTCCCACTGCATTCTAATTCAATCACTGGTCTGGACATGTGTACTTGGAAACCCATTCTTGCTACGTGTTCCCTGGATAGATCTGTCCGCATCTGGAATTACAAGACAAAGTAAAGAGTTGTTTGTAGTTGTTATTAGCTCTCGCTTTTTGTATATTGTATTTAGCAGGCAAAAGCAGCAATCTCATGTGAATGAGAGTGTTGTTCTGGTAAAATTCTTGTGTAGTGTGGGATGTAAATGGTATTACTAATATGATTTGTGGAGTGTGAATATGCAGTGCCTTTAAAACTGGTGCCAAAAGAATACAAAGCCTTTTCTATTAAGCTATTTTTGTGTCAGACTTCTTGTGTTTTGGAAAAAACTCTTCAGGAAAGTTTCATTCAGCTTTGTCTTGAGATACTGTTGTCCCATCTCCTTCTTCTTAGCCATAGTTCTTAAGCAAAATGACTCCAGCTATTGAGGTTCTCTGGAGGGAAAAACAAATCTCAAAAGATGTTTGTGTAGGATTGCAATCAGCAATTCATTTACCTTCTTCATTGTATTACAGTACACAAGGATTTGCTTTTGCACCTTCCACACCTTCTCTGTGAACCAGAAAGTCAAACTTACTTTTGTTTCCTGTAACATCTGTGTGATGATTACTTAACTGAGTAACAACACACTTCCTCAAGGACAAGGCAGAGTCAGATTGTAGCTGCAGGTGTCCTTGCTGGGCCAGATAATGTCCTGTCAAGTGTGCAGTGGGGAGTTTGTACTATTCCATACTGCTCAATGGCTTTCTCTTTCAGCACTTTGGAGCTGTGTAAGGAATACCAGGAGGAAGCATACACAGTATCACTTCATCCCACTGGCCTTTTCTGCTTGGTTGGGTTTTCTGACAAACTACGATTTATATGTCTGCTGTATGAGGACATGCATGCTTTCAAGGAGTTTGCTGTGAAAAAGTGTAGAGAGGTAAGGAGTGGTGCAAAAATGAAATTGGGCAGTTATGGGGAGCAGAATGGTGAAGAACATGACAGAAAATAGAAATTTCTCCAATACATCCTCATAGGATATAGGATGTCCTATGTCAAAGTATAGAGAAATGGATTCTGACTATTGGAGAGCAGGCTCAGAGGCTGATGTGTAACTATGGACCTGGGAAGCAGCAGAAGGGATAATTTTCTCAAAAATACTCAGGAACTGAATCTTACAGGGGAAAGCATTGATTAAGAAAACTATAAGTGGCTAATTATGTCTTGGAGTTTTCATGTAGCAATTTGATATTAAAGGATGTAATTGAAATTCAATGCATGAATGTTTTTATCCATTCCATCTACAGTTATGGGTGGTTATGTTCTTTTTGTAGTGCTCATTCAGTAATGGAGGCCATCTTTTTGCTGCAGTTAATGGAAATGTGATTCAAATTTATTCCAGCATCACCTTTGAGAATGTTACTAATCTAAAAGGACATACTGGGAAGGTTAGTAAACAAATCTTATACAGTACAACTTATTAACATATTAACTAGTTAATAAGATGCATTTTGAAGAGGTAAAGTACAATTTTGGATCTTGAAATGGCCCCAAAAAGTAAGAACAGAAATAGAAAACTCAGTTTTCTTTGGTCAGAAGACAAAGTGTTCATGCACTGGATACATCTGAAAAGTCTGTCCTGAAACTGGAGGTGAATGATTGGCAGCTGGCTGAACAAAATAAAATGTCCCAGTAATAAATTTTAAAAATAAAATCTACTACTCAGTATTGAAATGAACTTTTTCCTGACAGTGTGTTCATAAAGTAGTACTTACTGGGTTTGGGTTTGGTTTTTTTTTTTAATGCTAAAATAGAATTGGTTGAGAAACATATAGAGGTTTTTCAGTAAGACTTTGAAGTATGATTCTGAAGTTGTCACGGATTTACCAGTACAATGACTCCATGCTGTATGTCTATAACCTACACATCAAGCTCCTTGGTGTGTTTTGCTTTTGCCAGGTTCATGCAATTAAATGGAGTGCAGATGACACTAAATTTGTCTCCTGTGACACACATGGTGCTGTGTATGAGTGGAACTTGTTGACAGGTAAAAAGGAGTCAGAATGTGTGCTCAAGACTTGCATCTACAGCAGCATTTCCCTGACTTATGATGCCAAAATTATCTTTGCTGTTGGATCTGACCAAACTCTCAAAGAGATTTCAGAGTCTTCGGTGAGCTAACAAGCACTCTGGATTTTGTTAAATTCTCTGGGGAGGGTACTGGTGCTTCAGTTTCCCTAGCATCCATTTGGTAAATAGGAATCGATCTGGTTTTGAGAGCTGTGATATTTACTGACACTTTTGTGTTCTTATGTCCTTTACAATGAAACCTGAGATTTTTTTGTAGTTTTATATTTTTGTAATTTTACTTGGATTTACCTAGAAATTTCCTAATCCAGTTAACAAACTAAATAAGCAATATTGTATCAACTGTTCTGCTGAAATACAAGTGTATCACATCTACCACTGTATCTACATGCCTTTTTTTCTCAGAAAAGTAGTAAATTGTATGCAATAACCATTATGTTCTTTCAAATCACACATCAGCTTGGCTTGAAATTTTAATACTGCATATCTATAATAAATATAGAGATTTTATATCTAAATATTTCTTTTAAATCTAAAATATATATTTTTAAATGTATAAAGCTTGATACTAATTACTTTTCAGTCTATACTTCTATAGGCATATAGAAGTACGTCTGGTGCAGGCAAAGGTATAACAATTACTCATGCAATACTTAATCAAATACTTAATGTAATGTGAGGGTTTTTTGTGGTGGTTTGTGTTGTTGGTTTATTTTTTAGATCCAGCATGAAGTGCCTGCTTATGATGTTGTTTATACGACTGTCGCTGTCTCTCGCTCCGGGCGCATGATATTTGTTGGTACATCCCTGGGAACAATTCGAGCTATGAAGTACCCATTAACTCTGAAGAAGGATTTCAATGAGTACCAGGCCCACGCAGGTGCTGTTACAAAGGTAGCACAGAGTTCTTTCTTTTCCCTATGGTACCAGCAGCACACAGCTCCTTTATGGCTGATTCTCCTTCCCAATTCATAGCATAACATGTTAAAATTAAGGCTGAGTCTGCACATGGAGAATGAATATTGCAGCATTCATAGGAGTCCTGTCTCTAGATATGTCAGGGAATAAGCTGTTGGCTGAAAAGTGGCTTGCACCAAGTTACAAAACATGGCATATTGGATGAAGAACTTTGATGCAGCTCCTTCTGGAAAGAGGAAGGTAATTTTGTCATAGAATCGTTTAGGTTGGAAAAGAGCTTTTAGATCATCAAGTCCAACTGTTAACCCAGCACTGCCAAGTCCGCACTAAACCATGTCCCCAAGCATCACATCTACACATCTCTTAAATACCTCCAGGGATGGTGACTTCACCACTTTTGCTTGTAGATGGGTATCACATTTGCCCATTTCCAGACAGCTGAGACTTCCCCAGTGAGCCAGTGCTGCCAAATGACTGAAAGGGCTCGGTGAGCACTTCTGCCAGCTCCCTCAGTATGCTTCGGTAGGTCCCCATGCTCCAGGAAGCCACATGTTCTGTGTTGTTAAAACTGGTCATAATTTTGGTATTTTAAGTACCACTGTCAACTACAGCACCTTGACTTATCCTTGCACAGTCCAATATTAGAATATGAACTTCAGTTACTGTAACTCTACTTTCACCTCATTTGCAAGCTGTATCAGCTCCCAAGTACTCTGTGCCAGATCAGGCAGCCACAGGAGGTCTGGAGGAGGTGGCAGCAGTTATTACTAGATAGTTCTTGGTGAGCTTAGTTGTAGTTTCAAAAGAAAACATTTAGCCATCTGTTGCTCATGCAGTGTCTCAAAGAAAAACACTAGAGACCTTTGGAATTGTCATATAAATTGCCTGTCTGTGCTATAATTGTCTAGAAGGTCTTTTCTTTTTCAGGTTTTTAAAAATCTTCCTATGGCTTTGAGACCAGAAGCAGATCCAGCATCTACACATATTCTTTCTCTTCCCTTTGTTGTTTCAACCAAGGTAGAACAGGAGTAGAGGACATAATCAAAATGTTGGTAGTGGGGCTATGTTATTATTTCTGCTGTTGACTTTCTGTGGTAGAAATGAAGGTAGTATGTGGGTGGGGAGAAAAATGTGGTGCAAAATAAAACTGTGTCTCCATTCTTCCATGTTTCGTCTCTTATTTTGTTGTCTCTTCCTTCTAAGATGACCGTAACAAATGATGACCAATTTCTACTGACTGCTTCAGAGGATGGCTGTATATTTATCTGGAAAGTGCATGATAGAGAAGGCGGGGGACTGAAAAGGGAACAGGAACTTCAGTGTGCTGAGGAAGTGTTGATCATGAGATCAGATATAGATGAGAAGGTAGGAGGAGCAACTTGTGAACAGGGTTTCTGATTCAAAAATCAGCCACAGGATTTCTGTGAATTGCATTTGCATGATGCTTGTTACCAGCCAGTCCCATATGGCTTGCATGGCTTTGGTCAAAGACATGACAGCAAGTTGCTGCAGCAGCTTGTCAATATTCAAACAGCATTGTACAAACAGGGGCTGTGGAGAAAGGTTTAGACTTTTCTCTAATACTTTCCCCAATCTCTTTAAAACACTTCTAATGGGGTAGAGAAGTCAGAAGATGCATTTCTATAAACCATCTTGTAATGATGGAACCTTACTTCTAGAACTTCTTGGTCTGTCTGAAGATTCTCTGTAAAGGCTGTTGTTCATAAATATGTGCATGTAAATAAAACTTCCTTAACAAGCTGTTGCTAATGGCAAATATTCTCTCTCCTAAAACTGTTTTCTCATCCATGTCATGACAGAGTCAGGCAATACTAGACCTGCAGATTTGTGTCAAAGATCTACAGACAGAAAGTGATTACGAGCTACGTCTCAAGGACATGTACTGTGAAGGAAAAATAAAAGCATTGGAAGAGAATTTCACTCAGGAAATAGACTCCCTTAAAATCAAACACCAGGTATGATTCATATTGCAGAACCAAATACTAAGAAATCTTCTACTGAAGAGTTGAATTCAAGCTTGCATTACATATTTAGAAATGCCATACGGCATCTGAAATCATTCCTTTCCAGTTAAGATGTTCTTGATATTTGTAAAGCATGAAACTACCTTTGAGTCAAGTATCTTATAGGTACAAGGGGATGCAAGAGTTCTCCTAGGTAGCCTGTAAGTATCTTCACATAAAAACAGCACAATAAATATTGCCTGAGACCGAAGATCAGTAGTAGAAATGGGACCGTGCCTTAAAACCTCCTTTGTATATAAGGTGGCAGCTGCTGCAGGATCTAATAATTATTCTTCTTAATGCTGCCTTCTTTATGTCCTGTCTGCTTAGAACTTTTTAAGAACATCTGCTGAGGTTTCTTGTATGTTTTTTGAAAATAAAAGTAAAATATATTCCCTGGATGTGTTATGTTTGTGTGCTTATTGATTTCTTTGTGGTTGTGAAGCAGGACTTGCCTGAAAAGCAAAGGCTGTGATAATTCTTCCCAGTGTCTTATTTATCTGTGTCTGATAATGCTATTCTGTCCATCTGTCTGGAGCACACACTAGATTTCTGACCTGTAATTTGTTATATTTCTGGACTTCTTTTAGAAGTAGAAGGCAAGGGATCCAGTAGTAATTTCTCTGTCAGTAAAACAGCTTGAACTAAGAGATTATATATATCACATGATTCAATCTGGTCAACCTCATGTTCTTTTTGAGCTTTTGGGTGAATATTGTCCTGTTCTGGTGATTTGTTACTGCTTACTTTGTTGAGTTGTGCATAGTCCCTTCAAGCAGTATTTCTGTTTGACTCCACATAAAGGAGTTCAGTATGAAAGCTTGCCAAGTTACTTATTAGTTGTAGTATTTTACAGGCTTGTAATTTTCAAGTGCTCCTTTTATGCCTTTCTTGTCTTTTGGCCCTGCAGTTGTTCTAGTAGGTTTTTGATACTAATTTCTTGAGGAAGTTTAATTATTCATTTTAATGTTGTCTTCAAGTATTTTTTCAGACTCTTTGGCTTGTCTCATTGTGTTTTTTTCGTCTAAATAACCTGAGTTTTAACCTTTGTATTTTTCCTCTCTTTTGTAGAACCTAACCTTGTACAAGAAAACCATTTCAATTCTTGTGGATTCCTCTACCTCTGTTTTATCTCTGCTGGTTTTTTCTGCAGTTCTTCAGGTCTTTTTATAAGTAGTGCTTGGCTATAAAGTTATAATAATCTCAGCTACACTGAAAATTCTTTAGACTTGTTTATAGACTTGCAAGCAAGTGCCTTTGAAGGTGAATAAAAGTTCTCTAGGCAGGCAAATTGTACTTCCTGTCCAAGTATCAGTACATGTTAAGATTAAACTGAATGACAGCTTTAGACTTGGGGCTAACCTTTCTAGTTGTATGCATCAGACAAATTGAATATTTCTGCTTATGCAGGACCCATGCAGTTGTTACGAGAAGAAGGTGAAAATATTGTAACTATGGTGCAATTCCTAGCTTCTCTGGGAGATTTCTCATCTGTTTTCCTGCTCCAGTTCTTTGTGCTTTTTTAGAAGATTAAGTAATTTGTAGTGGCAGTCTGACATTCCAAGCAAATGGCATTTAAAATTCACTCTTGCTGGTTTATGTCATACTATGCAAATGTCAGCATTTTAGGACCTCAAGGTTGCTTCAAGTGAGACAGGAAGCAGCTTGAACTTTAATATCTGGACAATAATTTATGGAACTGCAAATTCTCCTCAAGCAGGCATACATAAAGGAGTGGAGGCTTTTGTAGCTCACAAACTTTTCTTTTAGATTAGGATCAGTACCCTGTATTATATGAACTCTGTTTGCTGCTTTTCTTTAGCTTTCGTTGGCTTCACTTGTCAAATCAAACTAATATCTGGGAAAATTTGTTTTAGTGACACACGGCATCTCAGTTTTGGTGAGAGATTTCAAACATATTTCTGTTATGTATGTATTCCTCACCAGGGGCAAGAGCACAAGCAATTTGGACATTACTCTGCCTAGTTTCAAATTAAAATGTATTTTTCTTATTTTTTTCCCCAGATTTTACAGGAAGAGAAAGAAAAACAGGAGTTGCAACACCAGGTTCAACTGTCTGAGCTGATGGATAAACAGGCCAGGGAGGTGCAACGGCTAGGTTAGACTCAAACAAGTGTTTGTAACTAGAAACTGGGGAAATGCTTTATTGATAGCAAATGATGTGACAGAGAGGGATTACTAGACTAGAGGTATAAAGAAAAATGAATGTATGTCATGTAGGTATTTGGTGCAGACCAAATGGTTGTCTAAACTGCACCATACACATGCCCATGATGAGAACATGCACATGGGCCCTGCATCTTAGAGGTCTGGCTCTTGAGATTAGTAATTTCTTCATTTATTTTATAGCTCACTGTGCAAGAACAGTGCAGTCATTCAATTCAGCAAGGAGGTGCAAACAGCCTGGAAAAAACCTGGACTCCAGATTTGTAATCAAGATAAAAGTACTGTAAATTAGTACCAAAGAGCAAGTCCCCCCATAAATGAGTCCATTGTCTACTCATACTTTGTAGCAGTTGAGCTTATACAGCTCTGCCATGGCTGTCATCCCAAGGAAATGCCCAAATTAGTTGTCAATTTTGTATGGCTACAGTCTAAAGCCCCCGTATATCTGATGAAGAAAGTGATATACTTCTACTTGTAATTTATTGCAGCCAGCTGCCAAAAAGACAGTGAAGAATAAGACAGTGCTAGCCACAGAAGGATAGGATTCACCCCTCT
This sequence comes from Aleadryas rufinucha, assembly GCA_013397815.1. NCBI lineage: Eukaryota > Metazoa > Chordata > Aves > Passeriformes > Aleadryas > Aleadryas rufinucha. The sequence goes on along the minus strand of VZTH01004218.1, from coordinate 29,625 downwards.
TTTCTATTAGTTTTATCCATTCCATGTTTCCTGTTAACAGAGTCTGACAGTATTCAGAAACTCTCAGTGGAAAATGAGAAGTACCAGGAGCTGCAGGTGAAATCCCAGAAGATGGAGGAGGAATACGAGAAACAATTGCACAATTTGGAGGAAAGCAAAATCAAGGCTGTGGCAGAGTTAAAAGAACATTACGAGAAAAAACTTAAAGATAAAGCTGTTCTGCTGGAAGAGGTAGGAAGCTTGACTTGCAGTTTGATTTGTTGACCAAGTTTATCTTCAACTGTGATAAAATATTCCCTAGGACAGGAGAGGTTGGCACCTTCCATGCAAATCCTAATCTGCTTGTAACCATGGGAAAATATTTTGACAGGTAGAATAGTAATAAGGAAGACCCAGCTGAGTTACCAACTTTTCAGGGTTTCATACCTTGAGTAATTTGCTAAGATTAATATCCTTGGGCTTTCTCAGTTTCATCTCCATTTCTCCTACATCCCAGAATTCCTGTTTATTAATGTGACTTAGATGATACATGTACTGCAATTGAAGAAAGATAGATTCAACCATGTTGTTCTAGTGAAGAAATAATATTTTGAAAATGGTGAATTACATTCCTGAGCCCTTGAGGTTCCAACGTGCATAATTTGGGGGACAAAGATAAATATCCTGAATACTTCAAAAACTCCTGTGGTCAAAGGCTTGGCTTGACAAAAGCCAGCCAGATAACTGATACTTACATATTTAGAGTCAGTAAATCCTATCACCATTACTATTTGCAACCCTGTGTTGCACTACCAATTTGAAAAGAATGTAAGAAGAGAGGCATACAGAGACTGAGGCAAACCCGAGTGTTTACTGGTCCTAATGCATCAGAAACAGAATTTTAAAAGATCCTAAGTGATACTGGTTCGTTCTGCAGCCAGAACAAGTTTGCTGGTGTTAGTATTTGGGCCAGATTCCTAACTTGAAGCATTGAAGTCTTAAGAATTATTAAAAAAAAAAAAAAGAAGAAGAACTTTTAATGTGTATATTATCAATTTCTAAAGTTACTTTAATCCACTAAGAAGTAATCTTAGATTATATTGCTGCAATTGAATATTCCACTAAATACAGATTCTTCCAGAAGAAACACAGTTACAAATAACCTTTTATTTCTCTCCTTTATTGGTCTCTTGTCTTCTCTAATTTTTGTTTTCCTTAACTCCAGGCAAAGGAGAATATGAAGAAGCAGATTCAAGCACAAGAAGAAATGGAGAAACAAATTTACGAAGATGGAGACAAAGAAATCTTGGAAATCAAAGACAAGTTTGAGAAACAGCTCGTGGAAGAAAAAGAGTCCAACATACAACTGAAAGGAGAAATAGGAGTCTTGAATAAAAGGGTATCTTTTATTCTGTGCTCGTATCAGACCTGCACAAGAGGACCTCTAACTGAGGATTGAATGTGATTAATGGCATGTCAATTTAGTCCATTAATCTAGTCTGTTAATATGTGGCATTTCATATGAGAACAGTAGCCCATTCTTAGGTTAGTTTGAGTGTTTAGAATATTTAGGCAGAAGAAGAAGCTGTCTGCTGATTGTGTGGCTGATATGATTAGAGATAGATGATAAAAGAGGTGTGTTTTTATTAGTACACTTTCTCTTATGTACATAGTTTTAAACTATAAATAATATTGTTCATCCTATGACAGGAAAGAAATTAACCTTTTAATTTTCCTAAGATCTAATACTTTGCTTTATTAGTACAATACTTCTACTGCTTCGTTCAACGCAATAATCCCTATGTTTTGTTTGCATCACCATTTTTTATTGGCTTTACTAGGATTTTTAAGGGGCCATAATATCTTTTACCTCTTTTATTGTCTGGGTATTACATTTGCCTAAGGGTGTTAGAGGGACCTATTTTCTTTTTTGTTTTCTTCGGTATCTATCTGGAGACAGAGAGGTTCTTTTCATACCCTCTGCTATCATGGTACTGTCTTTAGTTTCTTTGTCTTTTAGACCTCAGGAATTTCTTCATGTGTCCTTACAGTTTGTCCAGCACCATTCATTGGTTCCAAGTTTCTTGGCTTTGCAGATCTTAGTACTGAGGCAGGGATTTTGAGGGTACCCAAGAGCTATGAACTGGGCACCCTTCCAGTCTTCCATCTTTAGGTGTGTATGGCAAATGTTCACCTTGTAAGAATTTTCCATGGATTGAGTGTTATTTGCAGGTGATGCTCAGGTATAATATCCATACTCTTCTTGCTCCTGGATGCAATTTCCTTGCTTCCTTGTAGTGCAGTAGGTAATCTTGTCAGAATATACAGAAAAAGCAAAAATGGATACTCAACCCCCTTTTGAGTTACAGGCATTTAACTGATGTGATGCTCCTTCATCATATCTTAATTTGATATCCTTTATCCCACACTCTCTACAAGGTATCCTACAGAGTAGGATGGCCAAGTTGTGCACAGCTTTTGGAGACTGTGAAGTTCTTGCTTGTTTGCCTCTCTAGTTGAACAGCCTACAGAAAGAGCTCAAGGACCGAAACAGGGATATTGAGGAAATGAGACTGGAACAGCAGAAGCTGCAAGACATCATTAAATCACTGGAGAAGGAAATCATGGTACTAAAGACAGAGGTTAAAGAGAGAACAGACACTATCCTAGAGAAGGTGAGAAATTGGACAATTTGATGAGGTCAAAATCACCTCCCTTAATTAAATAGAGACATTTATATTAATTGTTGTGGTAATATCACATGACTGGAAACTCAATTTCAGCTTAAGGAATTTGTGATCCCCAGTCTGGGATTTTGGTATTTAATTGGCATTCTAAGCTTTTCTTGGAGAGCTCAAGTTCAGGATGTTGACTTTCTTGTCTCCTGTTCTGGGATCTGTAGATGGTTCAGCATTATTTGCCCCCTCCCATCTAGTCTGTAGATTTGCAGCTGAAGTTCAGTCTTCCACAAGATCTGTGACTGCTGGTTTTGCCTCTTCCATATTTGTGCCTTGTCCTAGGGATCTGCTTGAGAATGTTGGGTCTGATTCAGATCTCTGTACCCATTTCTTCCAGGAGAAGCATATATATGATCTAAAAATGAAAAATCAGGAACTGCAAAATTTCAAGTTTGTGCTGAGTTACAGAATAGAGGAGTTTAAGAAGCAAATAGAGTCACGTGAAAATGATATTGAGAAATTGAAGAAACAGATCGCTGAGGTGAGCAACACTCTCATTTGGCCTCTGCTACTAAGCCCACTGTCTGAATACAAAGATGACCCAACAGGTCCATGAAAGATTCCACCCTGTTTGTTCGTTGACAAGGATACACAGCACTGATTCAATATTCATGCAGCTAATAAAAATCTCTGCACACAATAGCTATTTAATTTTCTATCACATGCTACCAGTAATCAACATAGTTATTTAAGTTCCTGTATGTAATTCTAGATTTTGCTTAAAAATAGATCTTATCCTTATGTGGTTGCCCTCCATGTACCCTGTAGCATTTGCAAGACACTGCTTTTACTGAGCTGGTAGAAGAGAGTAAATTTCTTCTCTCAGAAATGTTGCAGATTTATGCAAACATAACTCTGCTTAGGGGTTAGGTACATGGACAAATTATATTAATCAGTTGATACATGGGAATTTGAATGTATTCATACTTAGCATGCAGAAAATTCATTGAGGGAACTTATTTATAATAGAAACTTACTATGATCTCTGCATAGATGTATCCTTAGCTCAGCCAAACTAGGACTATGGTGACATAGTCTTTTAAATAAAATGCAAACTAATGAACAATTTTGTATGTACTTCAGACTAGCAAGATGAAATCCCTGTTGTCTTTTCTGGTCACCATCTTGTGCCATAAGTAAGTGCTGTAGTACCCTTATTGTTTTTTCCTGCGTGTTCTACATATGTACCCACAGTTTTCAATCCATTTGTTTCTTTTCAGTATCAGGTTCTAGTTATTGTTGCCCTTACTCTTTCTGGTATTGACTGTTCATTTCCATCTCATCCATTTTTATTCAGATGGAACAGTAGAGCTCCAGTTCAGCTCAAGGAAATGAAGGGGTATCACGTAATTTAAATCAATGTGACTCAACAGGGAGTTGCACATTCTTTTGTGTGGTTTCTGTATATTCTGACAGAGGGCAGTGTTGTTACAAAATTGACGTTTCTCGTGTTGTTCGTTCAACCTGAAGGGGGACCTATTTCCTCAAGTCTTTATTTCCAGTTTCTGGTTTTCCTGTTATGTATTATTTTTTCAAGTCTCCTTTTAGCCCTGATTTCCTCCTCCTGCTTCCTTTCAGATGGAGGAGGAGCTGGAACAATTCCGCAAGGAGAGCACAGAGCTGAAGATGAACATCAGACAACTGCAGCATAAGCAGAAGGCAACTGCTCGCGAGGTGCACAGAGAGATGGAGAAGGTATGGGGTACCCCCACCATGCAGGTCCCACAGAATGACATTGGTGGGGACAGAACACTGGTGAAGCATTCATCTGAGCAAACAGTTACTTCAAGGGTGCTGTGTCCAAGGACCAAGAGAGTCTCTGGTCAGTGGGGACAAAGACACAAAACTTCCAAGCCTGCAACCAGCTTAGAGCGTTCATATAAAAAAAAAGTCCAGTTATTTATGTGTCAGCACATATTGTCCTGAGTTTAACAGAACAGTGAGGCAAATGCTGAACTACTTGTTCCTGCCCAAGCCTGAAATCTGGGGACGCTTGGTCTAAACAGGAGCAGCATGTAAGATACCACCTAGGCATTAGCAGGATGACATAAAGGATGGGCCCATTAATGGAGGAGTCAAGGACCCCTTGTTTGACAACATATCAGACACAAGGGAGGAAAAAGGACTGCAGGTAAAGGTGGAGGAGCTTAGCAGGCAGTGCATGAGTGAGGAAGCAGGTAGAGAGGCCTGGCAGAAACCAAGAGAGAATGAGAAGGCAACCTTGATGTGAAATCAGCAAGCTGTGCATGTGTCTGTTTTGTCCCTTGCCTTCTCTTCTTAACTGTTGGTGTGTTGTTTCTAAATAAGAAGGTAGGACAGCATTTGGACAGTGCTCTCAGGCACATGATGTGGCTCCTGTGGATGTCCTGTGCAGGGCTGAGTTGGACTCAATGATCCTGGTGGGTGTCCTCAAACTCAGCGTATTCTGTGTTTCTGTGTTTGGGAAAGGACAGTGGGCAATAGCATAATGAGCCACTGGTTTTCAGATGTCATCTCTGGTTGCTGGCACTGATATTACCTATTGCAAGTATCTTGGCTTATTATTACTGCTAAAATCTATCACTGCTATTCAACATGTAGTGCTCACATTCCCAGTGAGTTTTTAATTTGGTTTGTTTAAAAGAAGTGGAAGGAAGTATATGAGAGTTTTCACCAGTTCCACTAGACTTTCTAGAAAATTGCACATGATGGTGTGTTCTGATGAACCAAGTGAGAATGTGACTACATCATTCTTGCAGAAGCAAAATATGGAAACCCTCATCAAACGATTTAAGGCAGATCTTCATAATTGTGTGAGCTTCATTAATGATTCCAAAAAAATGAAAGATGGTATCCGTGAACTCTACACCAAGTATGTGCATCAATCAGACCTGGTGAGTCAGGACCTTTGCCTTCTCCTTGCCCATGACTTTGTCTGGTAGGGTAATTACTGAGGCAACATGCTGTGCCCTCTCAGGTGGAGGTTCAAGCAGTAGATGCAGATTTGCAGCAGCAGTACAAGAAACAGCAAGAGTATCACGAGAGGAATTTGGCAGTTTTAAGGAAGAAGGTGATAAAGGATAAGGAAATGCAGCACACTGCTTACATGCGCATCCTGCAGGTAATAATCCTTTTCCTTGTGGTATGGAGGGGGAACAAAGGAAGTGGCTGCACAAAAGAGACTTTAGTAACCTTACTGTAATGGTTTCTTAGGACTTTGAAATAGTTTTCGTTGGCTTTCTTACCAGAAATTCCTACACTTTTCAAGTGCCTCAATCAAATTTTCTGAACAAAAAGAGCGAGATCTCTGAAGTCAGAAATGTCTGATGTTTTGTGGATACTTTTCTTTATCTCCCACTCCCTAATAGGAGATAGGGAGCTTCTGCTGCATGAATGTTTTTAAGGAAATTACTGTATTTATTTTTTATTTCAAACAGTATTTATAGTTGCCATCATAGTCAATTTGCCCTTGTTTGGGTGTCAAGCTGTATCTGCTATGTGGTAATGTTTAGGAATTAATTTTGGAGGAAGAAAAGAAAAAAAACTTTGTCCACATAGTCCCATGCCTACTGGTCTGAATTCAGAAGAACTTTCTGCTTTTCACGTCCAGATTTTTCAAGGAAGTTCAGAAATACATGGGTCTATTTGTACTAAGATGTCTTGCTCAGAATCCTTGTTTCTTACAAAGCAAAGTAAACTCGTGACTGCTGGGGTCAAAGATCCAATTTGTTTTCATCTGGAGTGGGAGGACCTAGAGCCCCACACCAGACATCCTAGGAGGACAGCTTTTGTAGTGTCTTCTTAATATGATCTCCTTCTGCTCAGTCAGCATTTCCTTTTCCCCTCACTAGCCCTTTCTCCATTGTTACTTTATTATGCTTCCTAAGGATCATTAAATCTCAGTCCCCTCCTAAGTCATCTGTTGTTTGCTATTTATTTATAATTTGCTTCTTCAGGGCTAGACAGCAGCAATCTTCTTCCCTGCCCCTGTTTTAATTTTTTTACTCTTTCTGTGAGTTAGATGTTTCCTTTGGCACAAAAGGAGATGGCTTCAGAAAATAACCTGAAGAATCTCCTTGCTGGAATAGGGTGACAGATGGTGTTCATAATGATAATACTTGATGTCTTGGATCAGTAAGCCTAACATGAAATGATGATTAAAACCAAATTAATAAAACATCTGGAAGATGAAGATATCAAAGATTCTAACCAGCCTGGTTTCTTCAAAGAAAAAGCAGTTCTCTGAAGTCCAGTAGATTAATGAGATTTTACAGCCAGCAGGAATTATCATGGTCTTCCAGTCTTTCACAGGGGGCTTTTAAGACTAGTTTAGACAAACTTCTGTCAGGATTTTCTTTGAAAAAGCAAATGACATCTTGACAGTCTTCTAGGTCTGTATTTTTATTATTCCTCAGTTGTGCTTACATTTTCAGAGATATGCCTTCCTCTTTGAGAGATTATTCATAGGTACACTCCACTAGTGACTGCTGCAACAGATGATTAGAACTGTCAAGATAATTTTAATTATTCTTACCAGTTGACAAGTTGTCTATAACTCAACTATTAGTTTTCCCTCCAGCCTTCTGTATTTGTAATGGCTTCTTTGGATACATAAAAACAGAGACACTGAATAACCTTGACATAGTGCTGCTTAAACTGAAGCCCATATAGGATTAAATTTTCTATATGTCCTACCTGTCTCTGACAGTCAGCACTGTAGGGACTTCCTAGGCTGTAGATTGCATCCATATCACGTGCCATTGTACCTGATGACCTCATCATCCATGCATTTGATCAGTCCCTTTTCTGAAACAATTGGTTCTTTGCCACAATATCCCGTGACAATGAGTTTTCCCATGAACATTTATTTTAATCCATTCTGTGACATTGCATTGCAGTGCAAGCATTCTGTCAGAATATAAATATTGAATTAAAGGCTAATCTCCCTGGAGAGAAGGCCTCTTCAGAGAAATATTACCAGTGTCAACCAACAGCCTTTTAGCACCAAGCAAACCAAACAACATTTCTACATAGCCCAGATTGCCTCATATAAGATACTCTGTATTATATTTTCTGATAGACCAAAAGCAAGATCTTCATTTGATAGCAGCAGGCAATCACTTGGACCGAACCTATGAAGGTGCTCATGACTAAAGTACACCTAAACAGAAATGCTGTGACCTAACCCTGAAAGCTGGTCAAAAGAAAATTACCTTGACTGATTATTGAAAGTTACCCTCTTCATGTGTTCTTTCAGGACCAAGCTCTGGAATAAATGCAGAGTCAAATTTCATCTGTATTTAAAGGCTTGAATTAAACAATTCAGACTCAACAAAATATTACAGTTCCAGAGCTGCCTGAGCACACCAACTCCTGCTGCATTTATAGTCCAACATAACCACTGCAAGAGCGACTCTTCTTGCCCAACAAGTTCAGATCTTAATGAATCCCACACTCTTCCTCCAGTCAGTGATTTTCAGCTGAGGAGAAACTAAAGCACAGCTGCTGTACTTGCCTTAGTGTGAAGTATTGATAATCTTGCCACACGTGCCCTGAGCTGTTGCTGCCAACCTGAACTCCTTGAGCCCAGCCACACACAGAGAGGTGCAGTGAGCTTTGTACTTTGCAACTGACCAGTCTGCAGCTGTGTGGTGCCAATACTTTTACAAGTATACTCAAAGGAACTGAGTCATATGCTTTGCACAACCTTCTATGGCAACATAATTATCTCTGTCAACCAAAATTATCATTAAAACAAAAGTAAAGAACAAGATGTGAAGACACCATTTTCATGGAAATATTTCATTAATCCTTGTTCTTATCTCCTGTTGTTTTAGTGGGTTCCCTACTGCTTGAGACTGGTATTTTTCTGAGGTACCCTAAGCATGCCTTTTTGCCATCTATCTTTTTAAAATATTGCTTCTTATGATGAAGTTCCAGGGGCTGGAATGGTGCCGTGTTCCAAAAGTTCTAAAAAAACCACCACAGGTAGCTGAAATAGTAGCTATTCTTGGTTCAAGGATCATGGCAGGTGTTTAACTTTTGCTCTAGTTACTAATGTGGTAAGGTATTCACCGTCCTTGTAAGAGGCAAATATACAATTCCACTTCGCTCTCTTGAATACAGAAAAAAAATATTTAGTTGAAGGTGCTCCTGTTTCTGAATCATGAGCAGAAGTTTTATCATCCTCCACTAGTATTAGCCCATACTGGTTTTGCTGAAGTCTTTGAACCTGTTGCAACAGTGGGTAAATTACATTTACTGGCACTTTCATAGCTCCTTCAGCAAGATGCTTCACGGTAGGCTACTGAAAAATTAGAGGATTGAACTTTTATGGGCTGAAAACTGGCTGAAAAAAGAAAAAAAAAGAACAAAAGAAGAATACATTGCTAACTTTTCCTTAGCATGTTAGCAGTAGGTATCTTGAGTCTCCACATGCTTTATATATTTCCTAATAATTTGGAAAGAGTGTGGAAAAGTGATGTCTCTCAGAACTAATGAAGAGGGCTTTGAATAATTGCAAGGAGATAAAGATCATCTGAGTGAACAAATACATAGTGACAAATGAAAAACAAAATAATACACACTGGAGGGAGAGATGGGAATTCTTTGCATTAATTCTGAATTAATTGGATCAATTTAGGAAGGCCTTGAGCTTCCCTTTGGAAATGGCAAGGAAGATGATATCTTGGAGTGCACCTGCAGTCAGAAAAGCAAAACAAATATTAGTTTTTTGAGCTAACGTGGTTTGAATACTGTCACGTTCTGTGTCACATCTACTGGGGTCTTACCTGAAATGTTGTGTACTCTACTGATTGCCCAGCACCTTCTGCTTGTGATACTGATTCTATACTGTCCAGTGTCTTTCTCAAAGATATGAAGATACATATTGCTCAGCCACATAGTACCTGTGCTTTTCCTTACAGAGCATGTTGTTTTTGCAGGAAAACGTGAGTCTGATTAAGGAAATCAATGACTTGCGGCAAGAACTGAGGGTGGCCTACGCCCAGGTGCACGACCTCCAGTCTGCACTGAGATTAAACAAGGACAAAAAGGCAATTGAAGACACAGGTGAATAGTTCTTGTATGTTTTCCATATTGTCAGTACTCATTGCAGGAGCCCTTTTTGTCCTTGGTGAACAATTCTATTACTGTCTGTGTTTCATTCTAGCTTGTCTGCCTGGTGGTACCTGTTATATTTTAATGTTAACTGCAGAAACTGCTAAATCCTGCAGATTCTCACTATTTAGATCTACTCCTTCAGCCCTGAAAGATGCCTTCCCTTGTTCATGCCAAAGAACTGTATGAGCTGGACCTTTGTTACAGTGCTAAGTCCTCTCTGTTTTATATTCTAGCTCCCCCCAGTGAACTTCTGTCCAGACCAGCTGTCCTGAGGTTGAATCCAGAGATGGAAAGTGAAAAAATCATAGAAATGCAGCAGCTAGAAATTCAATATCTGCGAGACCAAATCCAGGAGAAGGGGCAAGTCCTAAACTGTCCAGGTTCAGTCTCTCTTGGTCAGAAATCTTCCTGAACTGAATCTGGAAAGACACCACAAGACACAGCAACACTGACATGGTTCAAGGATGCCTTATGTTATTATATCCTCCTGGCAAGATCAGAAATGCAACAGCATAGATTACATGATCCTATACTCTTCCACTAAAAACATTTGTGAAACCATCAGTGCTCTGAACACTTCTACTTTCCTGAAATCTGCCCTTTTCGTGAGACTTAGGAGCCAAGAGAAAAAAAAATAAATTTGTGTTAGTGTAAAACTAATCTTTGTGCCTTCATGCTAGGTACTCATCTTTCTCTTGAAAACTAATGTGTCCTAATTCAGAGAGCTGGTCAAACTGTAAGCCTTTTCTGCTAGAATTCTAATTTGGTGTCATTGCACTGCAAAATTCAACATCAGCCTTTCATTTTCCAGTATTAAATTGTCTATGTCCATACAAAGGACTGCTGCTCTTAAGGCAGATGTCATTGTTATTCCAAGCAAGTATCCAGTCACAGATTACCAGCCCTTGTGAGGGCAACCTTTGACTCAAGCACACCCGAGCTAGAGCCCTTGCTCAAGCATCTGCCTCCTGTCTAGAGATGTGTTGCCTCATCTGCTACAATAATTTAAGCAGGATGAAAAAGGCAGCCCAGTTTCAGACTCCCAAAATCTGGAATAAAGTTGAAATCTTACGTCACGNATCTGCCTCCTGTCTAGAGATGTGTTGCCTCATCTGCTACAATAATTTAAGCAGGATGAAAAAGGCAGCCCAGTTTCAGACTCCCAAAATCTGGAATAAAGTTGAAATCTTACGTCACGACTCCTATAACTTTGATAAATTGATTTTTGTTTGTCTTTTTTCCAACATCCACAATCCCTTTAGTTCAGTTTTTCAGTGAAATTCTCCTAATAAGTCACTCTGCAGAGTACTCATACACAGAAAAAGGCAGGGAGTAATTTCTTTAATAATGAGGGGGGGAAATCACCTAAATTTTTCATCTTTTGTTGTCAGTGCACGACACACTGTCTCACTGAGGAGTATTTCACATATATCAGAAGTTTAAGCTACTGGTTGAGCATGGAACTATATGGTACTATAAGAGCCAGTATGTTGCTGTTTCATTTCCTATCCTGAATTGTGGAAAAGTGATGAGTGCTTTTATATACTCCTAATAATACCATACAGAAGAAGGTGGTGCCAGGGCTGGGTAACATGTAAGCTGCATTATCATCAGGAATACTAGACTCATTTCCAGGGTAATACCATGGCAAAATAGATGGTTCCATGAGCTCCAATGACTTTGGAGACTTCAGCTGAGTGTTTTGTCCCTGAATGTGGAATTAAGTTTCTTTAGTCTATTTTTTTTCCATTTTGCATCTTTAACCTGTATGGAGCATAGGTTTCACAGGAGCAAAAGGAGGAAGTTAATGGTTTGTTAATGGGCTAGCTTAACACCCTTTCTTCCTCCTCCCCTCCCCATATAATCATCTTGATACTTCCTGTGCAGAAAGAGGATGTAATTAATGTAATTAGTAAATATTTTAGAAACTAGTTCCCTCTAAAATTTTCAGGACACACCCATTTTAATTTGCTAGGCTCTCGTGTGGTATAATTTTCCCCTCTCTCTGTCAGGACAAATTGAGTGCTAGAATCATACAACACACTGCTTTAATAGTTGTGGTTTAGAGAAATGCAATCAACCTCTCTGAAAAAGAAGAATCTTTTTCCTAGTATGCATATAAAGGTAGAGAATTATTTCTAAATGGTGACTGGTATGCTTAAAAATATGCCCCTATGTCACTCTTAGAAAAATTTTAAAGGCTGTCAGATGAAGCCCAGGTAGCTTCAGCTGCCAGACTAGGCTGAAGAGGATTTTGAACTTGATCTTAGTGGCTAAGGGGCAGCTAAAACATTGCTTGTATAGGGGAGCATTAAACATCAGGCACAACAGTGTTACAACTAAAGTTATCAGACTCACTGGAAGCAAAGGAGATGTACAAGCCCCTTCTAATCTGAGAAAACCAGACCAAGGTCAAACTCCCATGCATACATTCTATAAATGTTTTAGAATTAAGTTGTAACTGGTTTGTGTGCTAATGGTCTTCTGAATTCTCTCAGGGTGCGAAAACATTTTCTGCTTTCATCCTCTCTTGATCTGCATTGTTCTGTTTCTCCTTTTGGTACCTCCCTAAAGGAGCTGGTAAGCATCTCATGCTCTTATAAAGCTACAGCCCCCTTTTTAAAATGACTGTATGGCTATCTGAATAAGGTTTCCCCTTAGATGACTTTGCTAACTGGGCCAACTAAAAGACCAGGTTTTTCTGGATAGCGTCAAGCTCATTGTTCAAAGGTGTTTGTGTAGTAAAACCCATCACATCCCATTTGTTATTTTATGTTTAGGACAACAACCTCTGGACTGATATTTCCCAAGTCTTGAAAGATCTGTCAGATTTTTCTCAGACAGATTCCTGAAGCTGTCACATTACTTGGTTTCTATTTGATTAGCTTATCCTAAGCTTCCCCTCTCACAGCCTGATAAAAAACTAGCATGTGACTTAATAACTGAACCTCCCTTTCCATTAGCCAGGCAAGAGCTGTTGTTCGGTCCCATTCTCTTCTTCCTGCATTTCCCTGGAGATTTTCCAGCTGCTCAGACTAACGGTAATGATCCCTTCTGCTATCATGAAACCCAGCCAGGAAGGAGGGGACATTGACTCAGTCTGGGAATCCCACTCCCCCTACTGACTTCAACATTCCTGCTAATCCCTTTTTTTACTCTTCAACTCTTAAACGAATCCTTTTCTGTTACCCTAATTCCTCTCAAACTGGTTACTCTTTTTTTTCCACTGGATTACCAGGAAATCAGCTCTTCTGCAGCATGGTAAACTCTGCTGGTGCTGCTGTCTCCCAGGGAGGGGGTTGTGCAGCTGCCTTTTGATGGGAAGATAGCACCACAATGACATCTTGCCTGACTTGAGTGCCTGCCTGAACTATTGCCATAGAAAGATCCAGCCCTGATATGACTGGATGGCCCTAACCTAAACAGTAGAGCAGGAGCTACTTTATTTAATACCAAATACTTGCTGAATGTGTCAAATGTCTCCTAGCACTGCCAGCCTGGCTGCAGGCTTCTTCTCACCTTGCTGCCTGGGAGCTGCTCCCTGGCTCTGGCACCCCTTCACCTCCAGCTGGGAGGAAATGAGCCACCTTCCAGGATCGGTGTGTGGCCAGAGGCCAGATCCTGCCCGAGGAGGGAGGGAGGGGTAGTACCTGCACACCGGCGCGGCTCTGGAGCGTCTCCAAGAGCAGCAGCAGGTTTGCTGAGACGCCACCCAGCCGGGGAATGCACCTGCCCGCGCAGGAGGTGAGGGCTGCAGCCGGCCCTCGGTGCTGCCGCGGCACCAGGAAGGGGAGCCGGCAGGGGCACCGCACCTGTGTCTTGGCAGGCACTTGCAGGAGGAAGGGAAGAGATTTTCCCTGTCGGCTCCCTCGTTAGCTGGATCCAGTGGAAGGAAAACCAGGAAAAACCACTGCTGCCAGCCAGGAGCAGGGAAGTGTGCTGGGCTGTCGCGTGTGGGCAGCGTCTGCCGCAGGTGAGTGATCCCTCCTCCCTGGGCGCTGTGCGGGAAGGAGCTTCAGCAGTAGCTGCCGGCAGCATTGAGGCTGTTTCAGACTTACTTCTTAAGAGACCCTGCTTCTTGCCTCCAATTCATTCCTTCCTTGCGCCATTGTTTCCTCTCAGCACGTAAGGCTTGGGAGTTTCTTGTTCCCTTGGAACTCCCAGGCCGCCTTTGGCAGAGGTGCATCAGGACAGGCTCTGCGGGGTCAGGATAATGGATACCTGTTGTGCATACTGAGAGGAAGGGGAACGTGGCATTTTACAATGGAGCATGCCAAAACTGTCTAGATCTGTGTAAAACGCAGCTGCACACTGACCCTGCTACAACAAGCCCTCCACCATCCTCAATCCCAGAGCCCCTAGGCTTGGGGAAAAGAAGGGACACTCCACCATCACCCAGGGCTTCCCTAGGGCTTCCCAAATGGTATCTCATGGCAGGAGCACTGGTGGGACAGATGCTCACTTCTGGGAAAGCATAATCCATCTGTCAAGGGAAAGAGAGTGAGCTCTCCCCAGAGGTGCAGATTAAACAGCACAGGTTTGCATGGATTTTGAGCAGCCCAGGAAAGGAGGAGCATTGGAAATTGGTGGTTGGTGTGGCAGGCAAAGGAGTGTGGATCTCTTGCTAGGATTTTGGGTGAGACAGATAGATCTCACATAAAAGCCCCATTATTCCCATTGCAGGTTCCTCTATCCCCAGTCCTGAGTTCTCAGAGAGGAAACCTTCCCACATGCTCCCAGGGGCACAGACAGGCCTTGAGCACTGTGACATTCAGAGCTTCTGGTTTGTACATTGGCAGTAATTCAGGCATAAAACAAGATACATGAGCTTCATTCTCTTCGATCCTATAGGGAGTTAGAACAGAATCTAATATGCTTAGGAAGCATTTCTTTACTGAGAAGGTGGTCAAACACTAGAACACACTTCCTAGAGAACTGGTTGATACCCCAAGTCTGTCAGTATTGAAGAGGCTTCTGGGCAATGCCCTAAAAAACATTCCTGAATTTGTTCAGCCCTGAATTGGTCAGGCAGTTGAACTAGATGGTCACTTTAGGTCCTTTTCTATGGAAATACAATTGAATAGACAGAATACAATAGATTAGAATACAATAGACGGAATAGAATGTACTGTTTCAGTTGGAAGGGACATACAACAATTCAGGGCTGACTCTCTGGATAAAGAAATGCTTCCTAAAGCACTGGAAGTTGAAAAAAATTACATTAAATTATGGGAAAATGTTTATGCCTATTCTGGACTAAAGATTTTTGTGAGGCACAGAGTGGTCACAAGTCCAAACAGGCTATGGCCACACCAGGCCAAGAGGCAAATAAGATGTGATGGACTGGGAAAGCAGGGGGCTGAGATGCCTTGGATTTGTTTGAGATTGTGAAGTTCTGTTGGCTCTCATCCACACTGCTCATGTAAATCGTTTTATGTATTGTTATTTTACAGCAAATCTTGTTGGACTCTCCCAGTCTCCGTGATGCTCACGAAGCCCACATAAAAGCTGCATAAAATCCTTCCAAGGCTGGAAGTACAAGGAAGTACTGCAGGAGCCTCTCTCATCCCCAGACTTCCCCTCCTGAACCCTGTGGGTAAGCATTGTTTCAAGGGGTACCCTGGGTTTGAGGAGAGGAGGGAAGTGAGGAATATTTCAAGAGCTGAATTGTATGTGGCTCTGAAATTGAAGTGTTAATTAATATACAGTCCATGGCCTGTCTGTCAGATATCAGACAGTCAGGCACAAAAAGTTTATAAGTAAATAAATATATGCATGTATCGTTCCGAGGTGTTCAGCCAGTGTACATCTCCCACACCTGCAGCCAGGAGTGGCCAGGAGCACATTGACGATGACCCTCAATTTCCAGTTAAAAGTTGTCAGAGTAGGGGGAAAAAAAAAAAAAAACAATGAGAAAGGAAAAACATGAATATTTTTGTTTTCCTGCATTCCCAGTGCTTTCCTGTTCTTCCTCCACAGCTGCCAGCCAGCAGTAGGGAAGGACAGCATGTCATTTTTTTTTCCTGAAATGTGCCCTTTGGACTTAAAGCATTGTGTGGCTGGGCTGGTTGTCTCCTCCTTTTTCTCTTACATACAGAGATGGGAGTACAGAAGGTGCTGGCTTCAGTAGTGAGTAAATGTAGAGATTAATGAACTGTGATCCACACTATCAAATACACCAATCTGATGGGCCAACTGGCTAGTTATGGTCTGTCCCAGACCAGTGAGACCAGGTAGCCCAAAGAACACCAATGGAAGGGGCAACAGCTTTGGATGGCTGTCCTCCCTCATGGCAGAGTAGGCATCTGTATTCCTTCCTTTCTCTGTCTGATCTGGGCAAACTGATATGCTGCACAATGCCAAGAAAGCAGATCAGCAAAGTTGCTGTGAGATCTAGGTTCATCCCTTCTCCAAGGAATGGTGGGTGACAGCTCAGGATAGGGCTGCTTTGGTTTAACATATAAAGACAGTCAGAGTTTTCTGAAGAGGGAGGGAGGCAAGGCACCCAGCCTGAGGAATGAGAAACTGTAGCTAGATTTAAGGAGGAATGTTTTCATAGTGAGGGTGATTTAACTGGAATGATCCCTGAGGGGCTGTGGATCCTCCATCTCGGCACCTAAATGAATGGGGCCCTGACCTGTTCAGTCTGACTTCTAGGTGAACTCTGCTTTAAGCAGGTAAATTCATGAGGTCCCATCCCACCTTAATTATTCTGTGATTCTAGGAGTAAAAATGCTGTTATTAGCAGCACAAACCCTCATGGTCTAGAAAAGCAAGTGTGGATGGTTTTAGAGCAAAAGGTTATATTCCCAGAACATTTTCAAACAGACACAAGGAAACATGAAAGCACACTTCAGTGGAAGTCTTTGCCTCTCCAAATCATTTGTTTAATAGAGGTTAATGTAACACTGGGAAACTCTCCAAATCATTTGTTTAATAGAGGTTAATATAACACTGGGAAACACATGCTTGTACAGGTGATACCTAATTTTGTTCCTTGGCCAGATGGTCCTATGGTTTTATTTTGCTGCCTGTCCTTCTTCTGAGTAAATAAAAAACTAAAATAGTTATATTTTAAAAAGTAATATGAGAATGCAGTACTGTAGCTTGATTTTTGATCACATTTTCCCTCATTGTAGTTTATGCTGTTGCGATTTTTTTGTTTACTGTTTGACTCTCAACTTGTGTGCGTGACTTGGGTCAAGCAGCAGAAGGACACAGACTTTGCACTTCTCCAAGCTTTATATTCTCTTAGTCCAAAATCTCAATCTAATCTACAAACTTGCTATCTAACAGACTCACCCACTCACTGGTAAGGAGGAGATAAGGTCCCTCTGTGCTTGGAGAAGGAAAGGCAGGAGGGAGCAGTGTTTAGCACCGAACTGGTTTGCATAGGCTGAGAAAACAACTCCAGACTCGGTGTCTACTCTCCCCTCTCTACTTTAATAGTGCCCTGTGACATCCTCACCTTCCTGGGGACTTGTGTCCTGGGCACACACGGACAGTGGACAGGGCAAGGTGTCTGCTGTCTCATGCAAAATCAAAGTGTGTCCCAGCAGGCACAAACCAACGTGCTCAACCACAGCTCCTTTCTCTCCCTAATTTATGCTTTCTGATTATTCTGGCTCCAGCCAGGAGTTGTAGGTCTCCCACGGGCGTCCCAGCAAGGGTCCCCCCTCTGGAGCCCGGGTTTCTGTGCCGCAGCCCATCAGTGCCCGGGCACTCCAAGCAGCAGCAGCTGGACAGGAATAGCCCCGTGCAGCTCCCAGGGCGGGTGGCTCCCGGGCCTGCAAACCCGCCGTGGTCACAGACTTCCTGGACACGTGCTGCTGCTGGCAGAGGGCCCTGACCCACGTCCAAAGTGACCTCATGCTCCATCACAGCCGGGGAGTGACTCAGGAGGAGCTTAGCCTGACACTGTCAGGCGGTGTCTGGTTCGGGCACTCCCCACACAATTGTCCTCCCTCTCCCCCCACCCCATGTTGGCTGGGCCCTGATGGAGGGGGTTTTGAGGTGGTTGCTGGCAGCAAAGGCAGTGCCATAAGGGGATGCAGTCTGTGGAGGGCAGAGACAGGGAGAGCGATGGGAGGAAAGATCCCTGGTGTGTGCAGCGCTGCCATGTGTGGAGGTCATAAATTGTCCCCGCCTGTGTGTAATGAGCCCCGAGCCCCAGCGCCGAGCACAGCAGGGTACAAACAGAGTGTGTTTGACATAGGGTGATGGGCTCCTGAGAGCCATTTCTAGCAGGCAGGGTGGCCGTCCCCCTACCCAGGAGGAGTGATACAGCTCTGACACAAGGGACCCGAGTCAGTTCCTGTCCCTGCCATGGACTCCTGCAGGACTCAGAGCAGTTCATGTGTGTGCCTGTGGTGGTCAAGGGTGCATTATCCTCTTTAGGAGGTGACCAGAGAGGCTCTTCTTGGGTGTCCAGGGTCTGCCCCGTGTCTCCCAGGCTCAGCCATACCTGACATGCTCTCGTTCTGTCCTCCCCAGCACCTCTCCTTGGTTTGGGTACTAGGTGTTCTAGAGGGTCTCTGTGGTGCTGTGGGACCAGCTGGAGCACTTACATGCCTGGGAGGAACATTATGTGAGAAAAATGCAAGTGGTTTCCACTCTTGGCCTAAAACTGCAACCAAAGAAGCATTGAGGGGGGCCAGGATAGCGGGAACACAAGCGTGGGAACCACAGGCTGTGAGCTCATACAAGGTGCTGTGCCCAGGGGAGCCAAGCTAGGCACAGCACCTCGGAGCCACCACTGCCCTTCCCATGCTCCCCTCCAGTGGCAAAGTGCTTCACAGACCAGCAGCGAGGAGAACAAAATCTCAGGGTGCCAGCTGTCTGAAGGCTCTTTCCAGGGAAGTGCTGAGACCACTGGAGATGTAGCTACTGTATTTCTATAGGGAACTTGTGAGGGGAAACCACGGGCTGTGCAGGGATAGGGACAGGGCTGAGAACATGCAACTGTGGAAGCTCTCATTCTTCCAGCCACTGGAGTGGAAGGGTTAAACCCTGGTCCTGACCCCCACCTCCCGTTCTGGGCAGCAGAGCCAGGTGGTGACAAGAGGCTGATGCTGATGAGGGAGCATGTGAAGCCGGAGCTGTGAATGGGGCTTTATCCCGGGAGGGACCTGCCTCTGCTCCGTCCCTGCCCTGCTGCCAGCACCAGCTGCAGGCAGAGTCCTGTGGGCAGCAATGTGCCAGCAGCCTCTGAGCAGGGCACACGGCATTGGGGAGGCAGGAGACTCGCCCTTGGGGCAGGCCGGGGCTCCCCGCAGCACGTGGAGGTCTCCTGGGAAGATGACTGGCTGATCTGTTCTCCAGCACACGGGGCTTTTGTGAGGGAAGTGCAGTAAGGTCTGCAGGCCAGCCTGGAGCAAGCACAGCCCAGGGTTCGGCAGGGCATTATTTGGTACAGGGGAGCAGGGTCTCTGTTTAATGATATCTTCTCTTCTTGACTCTTTCAGATGAAAGACACAGGAAAGGAAGGACACAGCCTTGGTTGTTCCCCTATGGTACTGCTCTGGGAACGCTCCATCATGCTTCACAGCCCAGCCTGGGTGGTGGGCTCAACCCCAGCACATGGACCATAGCTCTCCAGGTGGCACTGCAGAAGGAAACTCCATCAGGATCCAAACAATGAGACAGAGACATCACTGCTGGAGAAATGCAGCTGCCTTCACCATCACTGCTGCCTTGACTCTCCATTTGCTGTAAGGGTATAAATTCATCTGTGCCACCACTGTGCTCTCCTCACCCAGCCGCCCACCATGCCAGAGCTGGCAGAGCTGAGCAGCCCCCGCACCCCTGCGGATGCGGACCACATCCAGAGGAATATCTTGGAAGAGCATGTGGAGCTCTGGTGGTTCCAGGACCCCAAAAAGTCCATCCTGTGCTATGGGATGGCCGTGGTGCTGATCATGGCCTGCGGGATTGGGGGCATCATCCTGCTGTACAGCACTAGCAGCCGGTCTGGAGAGTGGCGGCTTGCCGTGGGCACCACACTCTGCCTCCTGGCCCTGCTCGTGCTGCTGAAGCAGCTGCTGAGCTCTGCAATCCAGGACATGAACTGCATCCGCAGCCGGGATCAGATCGAGCTCCTGAAAAGTGGGGGCTTCTCAGACTGCCTGGTGCTGCTGCTGAGCGCCCTGGTGCTGCTGGTCTGCGGAGTGGTGCTCACCATCCTCTCCACCACCACCATGCAGCTCAGCCCCGCACGGCCGCTGGCCAGCATGTTCACCAGCGGGGTCATCCTCCTGACTGCTGGCAGTGCCATCCTCCTCTGCCTGCTGCTATACCTGCTGTGCACCTCCTGCCGCCGGGCCGCCCCTCGGAGCCTGGAGACCGGCGAGATCCGCGTCTTCACCATCTCCGGCCGCCTCGCTGGGAACAGGCGGCTTCCTCCCACCTCCAGCATGGCCAACCTCATCTGACCCAGGACACCTCTGAGTGAGCTTCAGTGGATATAACCTGTCAGTGATGGCCTTTCCCCCAGGAAGGGCAAGAGCTGCAGTGTGCCTTGTGTTTCTCTTGGAGATGACTGGCATTTGCTTTGCCCCAGGCTGGTGGCACAGCACAGACTCGGGGTGCCTGGATGGGCTCTGACCTGGCTGGCATTTTATCTCCACAAAGCCTCCTGTGGCAGCTGCTGCCTGCCCGGCTGTGACCCATGTTACAGAGCGAAGGTGAGCCTGTCCTGTACCCCTGGTTGCTTGGTTCCTGCAGTTCCTGGAACTGTGTCACAATCTCTCCTGGCAAGAGAGGCTGTGATTGCGGGTGGTATAAAACCAACCTGTGCCCTGTGCAGAGCCTCCAGCTCCAGAGTGAAGTAGAGCCTCTAGCAGCTAGCAAATGGCAGGAAATATTCTGTGTGTCAGCAGGCATGAGGGAGCCTGGTGGGAGGTATGGCTGCAGGAGCTGCTCCCAAGAAATCACCTGTGTGTCTGTGGGAGTGAGTGTGGGATTTTCATGGGATTGGGTGTGCCAGAGCCACAGAATGGCTGGACCTCACATGAAATGCTGTTTGTGTTTGCAATGCCAGGATCTGTTCCAGTGTTACATTTCTGCAGCCCATCACCACCTGTGGTTTATCAAAGGGGTGATCAAAGGGTGCTGGTGTCAAAGCCCTGATGGGTTATCTGTGCTGGACTGAGTGTTGGGGCTCTGTTATCATGCCAGGGTGTTCCAGCTACATGAGCCACAAACAGCAAGGTGCAGTTGCTGGGGGATGCTGATGGGATGCCTAAATCCTGGGGCTGGGGCTGCTCTCTGCAAAAGCTGTGCAAGCTGGGAGCACTGTGCCCTCCCACAGGAGTTTCCCAGGCAGAGGCACCTCTGCTGCCAGGAGCCCTGCAGCTCATCCCAGTCCCTGCTTGTTCCCATGCTGTTTCTGTCTCCCAAGTGCTGCAGCTGCTGCAGGGCAGAAAAGTTCTACTGTCACTTGGACCTTACCTGGAGCTCTTTTGGTGTTTTATCTCTACAAAGTGTCTTGTTTTATCACCAAGGTGTCTCTCCCAGGGGCAGACTAACAATTCACCCCAGGAACTTCTGTGACTTAAGGCTAATTCACCCCTCAAAATTCTCATTTCCCTCATAGACCCACTAACCCTTTCACTGCCCTTTCCATAGACATAGATCCCAATCTCCTGCTGAAGATGCTTGTGCATGACCTTCTCTTCCTCTTAGCCCAGTTGGTCAGAGCATGGTGCTAATAACACCAAGGTCATGGGTTTGAACCCCATGTGGGCCATTCCCTTAAGAGCTGGACTCTATGATCCTTCTGGGCCCCTTCCAGCTCAGACTATTCTGTGATTCTTCATCTTCCTATCTGTTCCCATCTCTTCCTCACCTGAGCTGCTCTGCTCCAGATGTTGGTTTTGCTCATTATTTACCAAGTTTCCTCTGCAATGGAACAAGACAGAGCTGTTATTTTTTGGTGCCTGGTAGCAAGTTCATTTGGAAGAGGATGGCAGCTGATTCCCTTGCTAACAGCACAAATCACTGTCTATGTTACACCTGGAGGCAGTGTCAGAGTTCACCATCAGTGAGTCCCCCCAGGTGTATGCTGGACAGTGAGGGCTTCATCCCTCCACAGCTCCAGACCAACCATTCGCAATGCAGTGAGATCTCATGAGATCTGTATTCCCCTGCTCTTGCCCTGCTCCTGCTGACTTTCCTTTGCCTGAAGCTTTGGATTGTTTCCTCCAGTGTACAGGTACATCATCTGGGCTTTTCTCTCTGTATCTCTGTTATTTCTACATTTTCCTCTGCCCCTTTCACATCATCTGTAGATTTTATTAAACTGCTGTCTCCTCTCTATCTCCTCCCTTAATCTGCCTAAGAGCTCAGAAATTGGTGGTGAGCTGAGATCTTCCTGTGCTAGATCTCTTCAAAGCTGAGCTGTTCTTCTCCTCTGGGCTGTTTGGCCCCAGGTCCACAAGGGACCCCTGTGCCCACACAGGAGGGGACAGGCCAGAACTGAATGGTTTTGTACCATCACCATTGCTGCTGCTCTGCACATCTGTGTCAGTGCATGTGCAGTTATGCCAGGCTGCACCCCCTCTGCCAGCCCCAGGGCTCCAGCAGTGACTGCCAGCTCCCCCAGCCCATGTGTGCTGACAGGCCACAGCTGCCTGCACACCAGCTGTTTTGCACATCTGGGCATTTCTGTGAAGAGGCCTGACTGTGCCCAGCTCGCAGCTCCGCGCTGCCTGCGTGTCAATGTGAATCCTGTCCCCTCCATAGCCCCTTCAAAATGTACCCCAGTGCCTGTGAACTGTGCCAGAAAAGGGTGATTGACTGTGGGCCACAACAGCAACCCAAGGAGATAATGGCTGAGAACAGGCTGTGCCTGAAGATGGTGGCTGGGTGTCCAGCTGCCCAGAGGGACAGCCTGTGCTGGCCAGTCAGTGACTCCCCTCTGCAGCACAGGTGCTGGTTTGTGTGGAAATACATAATAAAGTGTTAGAGAAGCTGTTTTTGTTGAAGGCTGATACTTGAGCGCAGGCCTCTCTGCAGAGCAGGAGGTGTCAGGGCTTTGCAGAGTAATCATAACAGCCCAGGGTCCCTCGTGTGGCTGCGGTTTTGGATGACCAATTAGTGTGGCAATGCCACCACAGCCCCAAAAATACATGTACTTCTTTCCTGATACACAAGTCCCACCTCCAGCTGCATGTTAATCTCCCTCTACTTAAGAAGCCTGACATATCCATATCCCCTTACCACTGCTCTGTGAACCTCAGACCTGGCCATGCCCCTGCAAGATGCTCGCATGGAGCACACAGAGCCTCCTGAATATGTCAGCGCTGGCTGTTTACAGAGAAGCTGTTTCACCCTGTGGCAGGGCTGAGCCTTGCGGCAGCAGCTGCCTGACACGAGCCTGGAACCAGTCTGCCTGCATACCTGCTCCTGGTCCCGGCCAGCCTCAGCCAGGCCCTCACGGCACCTTCCTGGGTGGACCCCTGGAGAAGGATCCTCCTTTTCTGCTCTGACCCCTTGTATTTCCAGCTCTGCATGCCAGATGTATTTCCCCCCAAACATGAGTTGTCAGGTTTCTGTCCACTTGCACTGCAGCTGCCTGAGAGAGGGGGCAGAAAAATACACACACACACACACACATGCATGCACACACACAAGAAAACCTGCCATGTCTGCTTGGTTAAAAAATAAATGGGTGGGCCTATCAGCAGGGTCAAAGTAGACAAGCCATCCAACCACTAAGTGCTGAAGGACTGGTGAGTGAGATCCTGGACAAATAAGCCTGGGTGCTTGTATTTTTAATTTCTTTTAAGTCAAAACCGAGACAAAAAAGAAAAGACTGCATCTAGCACAAATTCATGTGATTGAAAAGCATGTTGAAAAGCCCAGAAAATACCCTCCAAAAGATAACTGAAAGGCATTTTCCCAGTCCTCAGATTTAAATCTCTTACCCAAAAGATATTAGAAATTTCCAAAAATTACAGTGTATAGTGTATTTTCATGGGTAGCTGAGGAGCCCAGAAGGCAAATTATGAGACAGTAACTGAAAAAGTAAAGCTCAGTTTAGGAATATGGCATTTAAGAGCAAAAGCTGGCTGACCACTGAAAGAAGCCAGCAGGTTTTCCTCCTGCTCATGGCTTCAAGTGGCACATTTGCTCTCTGGCCTGTATCGCCCATCCAATGCCTGACCCATTTGTCCTCTTTGGTTTACATTCTCTGAGGTGTATTATTTACTTTTTTTATACACTGTAAATGTTTTAATGACTGGAGGAAGGCAGTTGGCAGAGATTTGAAGGAGGTGGGGGAATTAGCTGCATGGCAGAGCTTTGAGAAATGCTGTCCTGTGTTGATACCTCATGCTCTGGAGCATGACGAAGAGACTCCCAAGCTATCAGGGATGGTAATGACTGGGCTGTGCCCTGGGAAATCTTCCCAACCAGTTGGTACCAGCCTTATGAATCACTTACTAAAGGTGAATGCCACCACTGCTTCCTGCTTTTAACTTCAGCATAACCCATGAAGGCACGACCAACTCCAGCAGAAATAACTTGCAGTTACCTGTGTCTCATGTGCTGTTCATTGTACCACAAAGATGACAGGAATGTAAAAATTATCGCATTCGTACAACTCCACAGTTAAAGAGACACGTGGGACTCTGTAAAGGGTGCTGGGGGAGAGAGTCGTCTCGGCCCAGCGCACATGCCTGGCACTGCAACCGGCACCACTGACGGGTTTGCTCAGCTCTGCAGAGCTGACAGGGGAAAGGTGAGTGTCTTTTAGTTTGTCTTCCTGGAGAGGGAAGAGAGAAAAGAAAGAAGGGCTGTAGTGGGACTCAGTGCTGGAGAGACACGCACAGAAACTCTGTGATGATGCACCAGGGCTGCCTGCACCTCAGCAGGTGAAATATTTGTTTGGACAAGAGCACTCGTTGTGCCACAGATGTGGTCTCTCACCGCCACAGTTAGAGGAATGTATTTATGGTCCTTGAAAGCACATGCAAAAAAAGCCACACCCCAGCTGTGGGGCTAGGGGTCTCCTCCTGACACTGCCACAGGGAGAGTCCCAACAAACCACTGCAGGCAGAGGCAGGGCTAAATCATGCTTTAATCACACCTCAGAGTGACAACGCATTGAGGGACAGAGCAGGGCTGGGTCTGCCGCCATGGGGCAGTGGGGCCAGCACCCAAGGCCCCGCAGGCAGCACCAGGGCAGGCTCCTCTTCCCACTGCACTGGGCTTCCCAGGCACAATAGGCACCACCTCCTTCATCCTCATCATCCAAGCAAGGCCAGGAAAGCCACAGCTTTGGTGTCCCTGTGACAGTGCAGCCTACTGGTGTCATGCTGGGACACACTGGGACCAGCTGCCTTCAGCCTCCATCACCATTCCCAGCCCATCCCTCTCTTCCCTGCTCTCTGCTCCTTTCCTCCTGCCCCAAACATGTGGGGCCAAAAGCTGAGGGCAGGTGGGAAGGGGGTAGAGCTAGGGAGACAGCAAGAGGCCACAGCAGTGGTGGCTGAGTTCTTGTAAGCTCAGATGGAGCGATGCAACTCCCGCTCCTCTTTTGCTGGCAGCTGCTCGCTGGGCTGGATGTAGTTGTCCTCGATAAAGCCATCATCATCCTCAGCTTGCAGGTCGGCAGCATCAGGTATGGAATGGTTCCCGAGGGAGCCCCCGTCCCAGCTGCTGCTATCCTCCACGGGGCTGCCTCCAGTGGAGCTGATTTCGGGCAGCGGCCGGTGGCGGTAGCTGGCAAAGTTCTTGTGGACAAGCTTGCACTTGGCAGCCAGCGCGATCAGGATGGAGATGCCGATTGCTGTCACTAGGAATCCCACCAGGTATGGCCAGCTCCTTCCCCCCTTCCCGGCAGGCAGTGCAGTGGCTGTGGCACAGGAAAGGCACACGGTCAGCCTGTAGCACATCCAGTGCTCCCCATCCTCCAGCTCTGTGCCTACCTACGGCATGCAGCCAGCACTGAATCACTTTCATTAGGAGCAACACAAATGCTCTTCACCAAGAGCCAGCTGCCAAGGGGGTGTGAACACTGGGGACAAAACTGCCTGACAGCTGGCTGGTACTGCTGCCCATCACTGTGGAGTCTGTGCTCCATGTGGCTTCGTGGCACCTGTTAACTTTCCTGTCACAAAGCCAGCAAACACCTCCAGGTGTTGGCCACCCTCCCACCAAGCCACTGCACCAGCATGGCCCAGCATCCTGAGCCTCTGGGACTGTGGGGCAGAGCAGGGGGTCTCCACCTGTGGCCCCTTCCAGTATGATGGAGGAGAGGAAGGTGCTAGACCTTATGGACACCTCTGAATCTGCACAACTTACTGTTGTTCTCGGTCACTGTGATCTGCTGTGCCGTGCTGAGCCCACGAGCAAACCGGTGCTTTATATGGCAGCCCAGGTCCTGAGAATCCAGAGCTGCGATCTCCTGGCCCCTCAGCCCCGGGGGCGACACGCAGGTCACCTGCACAGCTGGGAGACAAAAGGGCTAAGGTGGGATGGGGGTCTGCGCCCAACGCCTCTCCAGTTTAGAGAAGACGATCCCCGCTTGCTTCTGGGTTGATGGGATGCGTTGCAAGACTGGCTCTGCCTTACAGACTTGCTGGCCCTCAGCATATTGGGAGGAACAACCAAAGGGAAAATTACCTGACCAAGGAACTGCATGTGACTCTGATTAGCTGGCTCCTTTTAACTGGATACAAATTCAGAGATACCCATAGAAATCCCACTGCTCTTACTGGGAGCCGAGCTCAGATGGTTGGAGCCTGACCTGGCTCTAGAGAAGGAGCTGCCAAGCCCCCAGCAGTGAAAATGTGGTCACTCCACAAAGACACATAAAGATGGATTTAGAGGCTAAAGCGTACATGCAGCCCATTTCCTAGAAGAGTGGCCAAATTATCCTGCTGACACTCTTAGAAATCCTTGGTATCCTGTGTAACTGCAAGCAAGGAACAGACACATCACCTTTTGGTTTGCTGTCCCTTGACAGGGTAGGACAGAGAGTCATCTCAGAGCTTGCCCAGGTGTTGGAGCAAACGGATCAAGCAAGACTCCTACACTCGGGGCTCCCCCTGCCCAACACCTCCCCTGCCACCCATCCCCTCCGCTCACCTCGCCGGCGCTGCAGCCACTGCTGCAGAGGGTGCGTGCTGCAGTCACAGACCCAGGGGTTCCCTTCCAGACGGACCTGCGGGACTGTCTCCATCAGCTGCAGGCTCCAAGTGTCCACAGAGACCAGCGCGTTGTGCTGCAGGTCCAGGTGGAAAAGAGCCTTCAGTGGCAAAAGGAAAGGGACATCAAGCTCTCGCAAGCTGTTGTTTCTTAGAAGCAGTGTGTGCAAGTTTCCCAGGCCCTTGAAAGTGTCCATGTGGATGTAGGTGATGCCGCAGCTGCTCAGGTCCAGCAGACGCAGCGCCCCAAGGCTGGAGAAGACTGCTGGGCTCAGCGTGAGCTTGACATTGCTGGAGAGGTTGAGAGAGTGCAGGGAAGGGAAATGCTTCAAGAGAGTCCTGTGATGGGGCATGACCAAGGAGTTGAAGGAGAGGTCCAAACCGGTGATGTTTCTTGGAAGGGAACTTGGAACATGTTGAAGGCTCTTCCCACTGCAGTCGGCCCATCCCTGGGAAAAGAGCTACTGTTTGAGATGGGCTATCTATGATGGGGAGTGTCTCTAGAGAGAGACTCCCCAAGGGTTCAAATGTCTTAATTACCCTAGCAGAGTTCAAAAAAAGCAAAGACACACACAAGTTTAAAACACACATGAGCTGCCAGATTGGTGTGGGGCGGAATAAATGGAGAAAGGTGAGCAGGACAGCCCAGGACTGAGAGCAGCTGACTGAAACAGTAAAGGAGGAGCATGCAGGGCTGGAGGAAAAACCCAAACGGATGAGGTGGGTGCGAAGGCAGCAGGTTGTCACCCCCCTGTCCTTCCTTACAGGGCAGTTGTCATACAGGGTCAGTTTGCAGAGGGCCTTCCTTTTCCTCCTCTGGACCCCCACCTCCAGCCCCCTGGGAGCTCTTGTGTGACACAAGGGCATCCTCCCAGCTGGAGCAGGGAAGCAGGCGAGCCCTGCCTGTTGCAAGGGCAGGCAGGAAGCTGACTGGGCTGCAGAGCTATAGGCAGCTGTACCAGGCACCCGTGTCAGGGGCAGCTCCCTGGGGCCTATGCAGGACAGTGCACCCATGCTTCCATCTGCCCCATGTTCCTGAGGATACACGGTGAGTAGCTGTGGCTAACTGCTGGCTGGCTGTATCAGTATAAGGAAACAAAACATACCGAGGACCATTCACTCTCTCAAAAGACCAGCAGTGCAAGATGGAAGGATCAGTCAACCCACATGGATGGATTTTTTTTTTTTTTACCAGTAAAATCAATAAAACCTGCACTGGAGAAGAGCAGCCTGAGCCTTGCCCCAACTCAAGCTAGTTTTGGAGAGCAGTGCCCAGCATGGGTAACTCCTGCCTGGGCTTTAAGTTGGAGGGGGTCAAATGTCCAAACTGAAGTTGCCAGAGAGCAAGACAGTAATTTAAATTTGGTTGGGCAGGCATGAGCTCCTGCTCAGTGCCGTGTTTAGGCCTTGCAAGCAAAGATGCTGTGCTGTAAGTTTACTGTGGTCCATAGTCCTGAGTTTTTGTGCCGAGCTACATTCCAGCTAGCTGGGCTTTCCATTTCTTTTACCTCTCCCTTCATCCTCCTGTCCACCTAAATCTCCTATCAGACCCTGCTGTTCCTGCTTGGTAGAGGAACAGATATGCCCTTAAAAACCTGGGATGCTGAGAACTGGGTTATAATGGGGCCAAGCCACAGGGGCACCACATGGGTCCTGTCTCCAGCTCAAACACAGCTGGGCTCAGGGAGGCTTTGGAAAACAGTGCAAACCTTTGGGTGGAATAACTGAGAGCTCAGTGGAAAGGTCAGTGGCCCATGACAGCCACTTTTCCTTCATCCTCTCAGCTCCTGCCTGATGCAGCCAAGCTGCTGGCTGCAGTGCTTGTCCCAGTAGGTTAGTTGTGTTTCCT
Source organism: Aleadryas rufinucha (assembly GCA_013397815.1). NCBI lineage: Eukaryota > Metazoa > Chordata > Aves > Passeriformes > Aleadryas > Aleadryas rufinucha. The sequence goes on along the minus strand of VZTH01004218.1, from coordinate 808 downwards.
GCTCCTTGGTGGGTGCTCAGGGATCCTGGCCCCATCCTTCCTATCACGCTGGCTCCAGTCACTGCATCACCATGCACTGGGGAAGGGAGTGAGGGGCTGGGATGTGTCTCATGGCTGCTTGTCATGCACCCCTTGTAGGGAGCTGTGTTACAGCTGCAGCCAAGAGACCCCCAAAGTCAGAAATGCCATGGATCAGACAATGCTTTGCCAGGACATGCTCTGGTGAACAGGCTGCACAAGCTGACGTGTTCAGCCCAAGGCTGGGAGCAGGGGTGCTGCAGGGCTGGGAGCAGGACAGCCAGGCTGTGGGTATGGGTGAACCACCCCTGTGGCTGGTGGCCACTGGCACAGCACATCTCCCATCCAACTGCGCTGGCTCCCATGGGTTTTCAACGCTCATGTTCTCTTAAGCCGTGCAGAGCAGGAGCTGCCTGCCAGGCCCTGCTGCCCCGTGGGCACCCGAGCTGTGCTGGCAGGACCAGGAGCGGGGGGCCCTGCCCACCCCCAGCTGCTGCCCCCGCCGCAGCCCTCACGGCCCCCCTACCTCGTGGTCCAGGCTGCAGGGGTGTCCCATCACCGCTGACCAGGCGCACAGGAGGCTGCAGACCCAGCAGAGCAGGCAGGTAGGAGCCATTTGGCTCCAGGAAACTTCCGGCCAGAAAAACAAGTCTGGGGAAAGCTGGGAAGCCGTGCCGGGCGAGGTGTGGCCGCGGCCGCACGGCTCAGGGCCTCCGCCGAGATCCCACACGCCGGCCCCGCAGACGGCAGCGCCCGGGATCCAGCCTGGCCGCCGCCGCCCCGGCCCCGC